>JAJMSF010000022.1:130843-180940 GCA_030558275.1 Chernovozyma palmyrensis
TCCCCGCGGGGTCTCCACGAAGTGGCCAGTGGAGCGTCAGTTAGCCCTCGGTGTACCCTCCCCCAGCTAGAGCGCCCGCCGGCGTCTACTTGACGCTCTGCTGGCGCCTGCTCGGCGAGAGCCACTGCGTGGGGCTTTGCTCGCTGCGCTCGTGTTAGTCCGAGCACACGATCCCTAACACAGCGCGTGGCTGGGAACTATGTTCGTTACGCAGTATCTTAGCCGAAATCTAGAGCCTACGACCATGTCCCAGTGGACGAATAATGATTTAATAGCATCAATTTGTAGGCAAAGGGCCATTTATTTACGAGGTACTGCTGTGTTACGGTAATGTCAGCAGCAGGCACAAACTTTGAAGAGCGTTGTGTGGGATTTGGCCTCTCGGTATGCCCAGTGAACATGGCTCTGGGAGAGCGCCGCCTAGCGCCGCGGTCTAAGATGGGGGGCAAACGCGTGCATTTTTTGCAAATGATAGGCGCAGGTCCGTGATCGCAGTGCTCACGGTAGGCAGATCAGTGCCCTGGGAATCAGAACAAATCCAAAAGGTCAGAAGAAGCGGAAGGCTTCGACTGGGCCTGGCGTTGGCCCGCTGCCTGGTTCTCGGACCCACTCGCCTGCTGACTGCCCAAATTCAACTCCGCGAGGCCCTGGGTCGGTGGCTGGGAGCCAAAGAGACTGAGAATGTCTGCATTCGACAGCGGGTGGGCGGAGGTCTGACCCGCCGGTACTGCGGGCGGAATGGCGGCGAAAAGATCGCCCAAATCGTCCAAGAGGCTCCCTGAAGCCGCGCCAGATGCGGGCGCCAGCTCGCCATCATCGTCAAAGTCGAGCAAGTTCTCCGTGCGAGCATTTTCAATGATCTCGCGCTTGGCCATGGTGGCCAACTCCTCGATGTTCTCGGCCTTGGCGCCCGTGGAGAGCGCGCGCTTGGAGCGGCGGGGCTCGAGCTTCGCGTACAGCTCGCGGTCAATGAACGAGGCCGCAGGCTTGTGGTAGACAGAGGCTACGGTGGACAACTCGTCGAGAAGAGCAGCCAACACCGCGGGGCTGAAGGTGTCGATGACGGTGTCAATAGGCGGCAATTTGGCCATGACCACCAGCAGCTGGGCTGCGGTGTTGTCCTGCGAAAGGAGCCGCCAGTAGACGTAGGCCCTGTCTCTGACGTCGGGGTTTTCGCACTGGGAGGTGGCGAGGTCGAGTGTTTTCTGGAGGAGGTTTGGCCCCGAGTTTCCCACCGCCAACTTGACCACCGTGTGCAAAATCTGCAACTGGACCGCGGGGTCGTAGGTCAAGAAGTCGTCGATGAGGGCTGCGAGCTTGGCGGACGATTCGGACGCGCCGAAGAACTTCGGGAACTCGCCGAGCACCCACACGTAGGCGGCAAGCGCCTCTGGGGAGTCCACCTGGTCGCTGTTGTTCAGGATGACAGGCACCACAAGCGACACGAGGTCGCTGCGGCCCGGGTACCGGCGCAAAATCTGCGCCAACACCACGAACGCCTCGTTGATGATCAAATCGCCGCCTCGCTGGTCCACCAAGGTGCACACCAACGACACCGCCTTGACGCAAAAGTCGCTGAGTTTTATCGCCACCGCGCCGATGGAGCGGAGCGCCTTGGCGATCAAGGCGGGCTCGAATTCCATCGCGTACTCGCGCAACTCGCCCAACAAGAGCGCCGCGTTCGCGGGCGTCGCTAGGCGCACCATCACCTCCAACTTCTCCAACTTGAGGTACAACGGGTCCAGGTACTTGATGAAGAAGACCCGGAGTTCCTTCAGGAGCACGCCCGGGTACTTCTCGAGGATGATGCGGATGTTCTTGAGGCCCACGTACTGGGCCTCCGGGATCAGCGCGCTGACCAACGACACCAAGGGCAGCGACAACTTGCGCACCACAAGCGCCTTCTGGTCGGCGTTGTGGAGCAGGTCCAAGTGGTGGACGATGGCCTTGATCGCCAGAAGCACCACCGAGGGGTTGGCGTGCTGGAGCTGCGGGATCACGCGCTCCACGATGTGCACCACCTCGTCCTGGTCGGCGGTGCGGTAGTCCACGATGGCCGAGAGGATGGTGATACGGCCCCACTCGGTGGACTCGTTGAGGCACACCAAGAGGTTCTTGATGATGGCGGGGGTGGGCGAGAAGATGGCGCCCTCCTGTGCGTCGCTGGCCATGTCTCTGATCTCATACAACGCACTCAAGGCGTTGGTGATGACCATGGGGTTGGAGTCCTCGATTAGCGCCTGCAACGAGTCCAAAAAGCCGAACTCCACGCACATTTGCGGGTCCAAATCGTAGAGCTTCGCCACGCAAATGGCCGCGGTCTTGCGCACGTAGGGGTTGTCGTCCGCCAAAGTGCGCAGAAGCGGCACCTCCATGTAGTCCACCATCTTGGCCACTCGGATACAGCCCATGGTGCGGATGGCCAACGCGCGGATGAGCGGGTTCGGGTCCTCAGTGTCCTGGACGAAGGTGTTGACCGCGAGAATGCAGAGCTCCGGGTGGGTCTTGGCGTAGTTCATAAGGTAGAGGTACACCAACTTTTTCTGCTCGATGTCGTAGGTGGCGATGTTCTTGAGCACGTCGGGGAAGAGCAGCGACACGTCCTTGCCCACGGTCATGGCCTGAATCACCCGCTGGATCGCATCCTTTCGCTCGTGCTTGTACTGGGACACGAGCCCGCTCTTGAGCTCGTAGGTCTCGCCCTTGCGGGGGCCTTGGAGAAAGGAGCGGATCTTTTTTTCGAGGGACATGGGGAGGAGGGTGAGTGAGTCGGGAGAGGATCCGGAAATGGACGCTCCGGAAGTTCCCGAGAGTTCTGGGCCCTGAAATCAACAGCTCCTGAGGCTCTGGGATCCTGGAGCTCTGAAGTCCTGGGGTACTGGAGTCCTAAGGTTCTGGGCTCCTGAGGTCTGAGACTCTGAGGTCTGAGGTCCTGGGCGTAGGTCCTGGGTGGTAGCTCCTGGTGATGGGCCGAGGTTCTGGCCTGGCAAAATTCCAAGGCCTGGCACTGCGCTCAAGGCAACTGCAGCTACTGCTCGCTGTGAATTTCCGACTGTCTTCACGTTCAGACGCTCGACTCCGGATCGAGTTGTCTATGGCCAGGGGATCTCGCGGCGAGGTCTTGTGGGGTCTCGCTGCGTTGGTTCTGAACGACTAGGCCAACTCAGCAGTTCACGTGCCGTTTCTGAAGCTTCAACTGGCGCCGTGGGGTCTCGTTGGTCCTGTGGTCCGTGTCGTCTACGCCCTGGGCCTGCCACTGGCTCTGTGTTGTTCTCACTGGGCGCAGCCATGTGCAGGAGGAAGAGGAGCTAGGTGCCAATTACCGCCGTTCGTCGCTAGCTGCCGCCAAATAGCGGAGACCGCGCGCAACGATACCGCAGAGCGGCGAGAGAATTGAATGTGTGCTTATATGCCGTACTCGAGCATCACCAGCAGGCACCCTTAAGTCCCAGAGCTCGCCATTTTTGGTGCTGAAAATTTGCTGCTATAGAGAAAGCCCCTCTCTATTAGCTATTAGCTCCTTAAAAACTCAAAAAAATGACAATTGGGCAAGTTAGCGGCCGGCAGAAGAGACGGCGAAAACTGCCCTGTGCTCTGTGTGCAGGAACCTCCACCAGGAGCTCTGGCCTGCGATTGGCAGCACCCACGCAGCGGCACCAGCGCCGGCCACCAGTCGCCCACGGGAACCCAGCGGCACGAGCTCAGTGGCAAGAGCTCCGTTGCAACGACAACGCGACCACGGCCACAGCAACACCCCGCCGATGGGCACCTACGGGCGCAAGACGCGCCGACCGCCCGGCTCGCGATACGCAGCGGCTTCCACAGAGGCCCTGACGGCGCTGTTCTTCTCCGACGACTCGTCTCCTGAGAGCAGCCCCGGCGGGAAAAGGCGCCACGTGAACAGCCCTGGGCTCTCGGGGCTTGTGGTCACGGGCGAAACGCAGCGCGAGGGTATAGGGCGGTCCCCTGTGCGCTCCAGTGCCGAAGGCTCGCCCCGGGGGCGCATTCAGCGACTACTGCCCTCGAAGTTACGGCTCGAGTTGGCGCTGGACCCACTCACCACCTCGCCGCGACGACTTGCCCGCACGGTGCTGGAGATGGAGGCGCTGAGTCCGCGGCAGTTGGGCCGGGCGCGGCGGGAGACCCTGCGGTCGCCCAGCCCGACGCCAGGCGCCCGCACGGGGCGGAAATTGGCGCAGGCGATGGCTGGCGCTGGCCCGAGGTCCCAGGACAGTGCAGGGCCATTGGCTAGTCCTGGGGCCCTTTCTGCCGCTGCGACTGTCTTGCGGCCGACGCCCTCCACCACTCCCCGAGAGCTCGACGCGTGGCGCGAGTTGTTCGACGACATGGCGCCGGCTCCCGCTGAGCGGATCGACGTTCTCGGGAAGTTGAGCCGCGAGTTGGAGCGCGCGGTGGGGGAGGAGCCGGGACCAGGGCAGGGCGGTTGGAGCCCGAAGACTGCCCCAGACTCCGCCGATGAGTCCGCCGAGACCACCGCGCGGTTGGTCTCCACGGTGCAGCTTCTGGGCCTCTGGGACGAGGAGGGCCCGCCGACTGGTCGTCAGGTGCTGGGCCTTTCTCCTGTCCCTCCGCTGCTTGTTGCGCGAGTTCTGGGGCCTCGGCTGCTGAGCCCTTCGGTTCCGCCGCTGCTGGCGTCGTCAGTGCGGACGTATGGGGCCCACCGCAGCTTCCTCGAGGACCGGGAGGAGCGTGAGGAGGAGCAGGAGGTCCATGGTCCGGACCCCGACGGTAGAGACGTTGCAGACCTCGCGGTTCTTGGGCGCGCGAGCCGCCAGGACGCCGAAACGCGCGAGCTCGTAGCGACGCTTCGGTTCCAGCGGGGGCCCGAGCCCATTGAGCGCTTCAACGAGACGCTCGTGGCGTCGCTCGTGGACGTCGGGGCTCAGCTCTACGCGGACGAGGAGCCCTCCGGCCAGGCGGAGGCGATGGCGCTGCAGGTGGCGCTCATTGCCCAGCGCGTGGTGCGCATTTCCCAGCGCATGGGACCGCAGCAGAGCCCCGGCGGGCGCTTCCTCGTGGCTCTCGTGGCGCTCGCTCACTACGGGGTGCAGGTGTGGGCAGCAGCTCGTGGGCGTGAAGCGGTAACCCTTGGAGCGGCCTCGCCTGGAGCCGCTAGCGCCTCCTTCGGCGAGGCGTTGGCGGAAGTGTCGGCGTTCGCAGAGCCCTCGCTGGGGTCTCTGGCACCGGCGCCCACCAGCCTCTGCCTCCTGGACGTGACGCGGCGCAGCGTGGCGGCCCTTGCTCTGAAGCTCCGGCGCATGGACCGTGACGGCCGCCTCCTGATGCTCGCCGCGTGTGCGGGTTCTGCGGACGAGGCCCTCGCTGCCGTTTGCCGCTACCTTCGCGCCACTGAACGTCGGGCCGATCCCGACGCGCTTGCGTTGCTCGCACGCTGCGTCTGCTCCCTCGATCCCGACGCGATCCTCGAGGACAGCGAGGTGGACGCTGTTCTCGCAGAGGTCGTCGTCCTGGCACCGCGCGACCCAGTGGCGGAGCTTTGCGTGTGGCAGGTGCTCGTTGTGCTTACAACGCGCATGGGGAAGGCCCCTCGGGCCCCGGGGGAGGATTCGCAGGCCCTGGGGAAGAATCCGCGGGCCCAGGCGCCGCTCTGGCGCGCGGTGGCTACTCGGGCGTATCCCGAGGATGTGCGGGCACTCCTCACAGTGGGCCGCCACGACGCTGCGCTCTTGGCGCTCGGGTGCCTACTCAACGCCGTGGAGAACGAGCCGCTGCGCTGGAGCGGCGCCTTTGACGAAATTCGCGGGCTCATTGCGGCACTAGGAGCGGACGCTTGCGGGCCTCATGCCCGCGGGTACCTCGCGATGATCGACGCCCAGCTCAAGGCCCGTGGCCGGCTGCCTGTGCCGACGACGGAGATCGCCGCGAGCTTGCGCCAGTTCCAGCGCGAGCTCAACGCCTTGGGATCGACGGAGCTCGGCACCAAAGTTGCGCGCCTTTTGCGGCAGATGGAGGCCCCAGCTCCAGCCCCAGCCCCAGAGCTGGAGGTTTACTCCGCTGTGTCGTAGGGGATCGTACCCCACGGGCCGGGAGCTTGAGACTGGGGACGCTCTGTTGGGCTTAGGGAGCCTTTGAGGCAGCTCACGCGGTCTCCAGGGGCTCCAGAGCACGATGCACCGCTGCTGGGCAGGGGCACTAGCGCCGCGCAGGGGACAGCTCTCCGCAGGAGCCTCCACGGAGTGGCCAGCGGACCCAGAGCCGCCGATTGGACTTCAACTCGAGCGCCTACTTGACGCTCCGCTGGCGCCTGCTCGGCGAGAGCCACTGCGTGGGGCTCTGCTCGCTGCGCTCGGGGCCCTACGCACCCCGCAGGGAACAGCCCTCGGCAGGAGCCTCCACGGAGTGGCCAGCGGAGCGTCACGTACTGCAGCCAGGTGCTCGGCCCCCAGAGCTGAGTCCGAGGTAACTGAGCCACCCTCTCAGCTGCAGCTGCTGTCCTTTGAGAGTGTCCGGGCGCTAGGGGCCTGACCTACGGGCCGTGGGTAGCCCGCTCTTATTATATGCAGGTTGCTTAGGTCGGTCAATTTACGCAGTTCAAATTGGAGCTAAGGGGCAGATTTTAAGGCATTTCTGGATTAGGAAGGCAGTTTTGGAGGTTTAGAATATGCATTTTTCATTTTTTGGGCATCATTGGGGCCTGTGTGGGCCTTGTAGAGACGTAATTTGCACCCAATGGTTATGTGCAGGATAACAAACCAGGCATCATTGCGTAGGGAGAGTCGAAAGAGCGTGAGAGGGCTCAGGGAGGGCGCGGGGAAGCGGTGGAGGCAGGGCGTGTGCAATTTCGGCGGCAGGGTGGGAGACGGCGGGGTGTCGTGGGGTGGACTGCTCGCTATGGCCCCTGGTCTGAGGCCTGAACCAGGGCCTGGACATAAGGCGCGCGCAAAGGATCGCGAAATGGCAGCGCCTTGAGCGCCTTCTTCTGCCAATGGACGACGAGTTCTCCAACGAGCACCGCGCGCAGCGCTCTGAGGGTTGCGGGCAGATGGTGCCCAAACATCTGGACGGTCGCCCTGACGAAAGCGTCGATTTCGGCGAGCTCGCGGCAAAATACCCGCAGCTTCGCCAGTACGTGGCGGGCCGGAGCTACGACTTCGGTGCCGAGGGCTCAGTGTACGCGTTAACAGAGGCGCTCCTCAAGGAGCAGTTTGCGTTGGAGGTCACGTTGGATCGGGCGAGGCTTTGCCCGCGAGTGCCTAACCGCGCAGCCTACGTGGCGTGGTGCCAGGGGTTGGTGGCGGAGCTGCGCGCCGTCGAGGCGGCGTTTTGGGGTGAAAGAGCGTCCGTTCCGGGTGGGGCCGGCGCTTACTGGGCGGTGGACATAGGCACGGGCTCTTCGGCTGTGTACGCGCTCATCGGGACCGTCATTGACCCAAGCTGCTCCTTCGTAGGCACAGAGCTCGACCCGACGTCGTTGGCCCACGCGCAGCGCCAAGTTCAGCGCAACGGCCTAACGCTGCGGGTGTCGTTGGTGGCGGTTCAAGATCCCGGGGACATCCTCGGAGAGGCCACCGTTGCCGCGATCGTGGCGAGGGTCAGCGAAGGGAGCGTTGCAGAGGCCGGCGGGGCGACGAGCAGTGCGGGCCGTGACCCCGGGGTCACGTGTGCACTTGAAATTGCGTCGTCGCCCCACCATTCGCCCCCTAATGTCGCCCCCCAGGTTGCTGCTACTGCGGTACCCGGCGGGCCACTTGGCTCCAGCACAGCCCCCAGGCCCATTCTCTTCACCATGTGCAACCCGCCCTTTTACCGCTCAGTGGCGGACATTCGGCAGCACAGCGCCAATAAAAAGCCGAGGGCTAACCAATTGACCGCCCAAGAGGCTGAGCTCATACACAGCGACGGCGGCGAGCTTGGGTTCGCCGTGAAGTACCTCGAGCAGTCGGTGGGCATAACGCGGCAAGAGTTCCGCAGCTGTTGGTACACGTGCCAGTTGGGGCTTTCCGAGAGCGCCCGACGTTTTCGCGGCCACTTGGAGCTGCAAAAAAAAGCAGGCGCCATCTCCAGCTACCGCATCGAAAAGTTGCCGCTACCTGGTGCCACCAGGCGCTGGGTGGCCGCCTGGGCATTCCATCGCTTTCTCTGGCCCGTGCCTACGGTAGCACAAGTGTCCGATCTAAGCATTATTTCCGATGCATTTCTGCACCTCGCGGGCAATAATGTGCCCTACGTCTACATTTGGCACGCCGCTCCGTTTACGAGCGCAGGTGCCGCACACAAATCGCGGCCTGGTGTTCCGGCTCTCTACATCAGGGCCGCCATACCCATCTGGACCCGCAAAGTGGTGCGTCTTTTGCGAAATTTGGAGCCCCTGGAAGTGGAAGCAAAACTCGCTCACATGGATAAATCAGAAATGATTTTCAAAGTGACTGCAGCCTCCATTTCTTGGGTCTATGGCCAGGATAAGGAGTGCTGGGCATCATTTCTTGCCTGGATTCGCCGCCTAACGGCACAAAATTCTCAAACTTTGGCCGATCCTCCGACGAATATCAATGGACCATAACAGCGTGCTATTCTAGCTCTTTCTTTGTCTTGCCCGACCCTTCTAGACGCCCCATTTCATGGCCTAGTGTGTGCGTGTACCATATTTTTCGCCGTTATGCACCTGCATATAGGTTTCTTGTTTTATAATGTTCCGGAAGTTCCAGCATCAGGTCATACACTACCTGGCACGGCCTAGTGCACGGCTACAACGGAACGGCTGGTCTTATAAATGCCAGAGCTGTCTGTGCAGCGATCTGGGATGTCTCCCGTTACATTTACCTTTCAAAATGAACGTTTTACGCAAAATCTACCTTTCCTACTACAATGTGACCCCCTTGGCGGTCCTCACCACCACAGAAGCCGTCTGTTTCAATATTTTCATGAGCTTGGTATTCTCCTTGACCGTCTACTGGACCCTCCGCATTTTGCCGCTTTCTCTCCTCAGAAATCAGTCCCGTATGGTGTACTATGTCACTGGAGAGGACAACTATTAGGTGCGTGATTTGCAGTCGACATTAGCAGAGTTGAGTTTTTTCTCAGGTCGGATTGATTCAAGATGAAGGAAACTTATGTTTGGCTCTTTTTTTGCTTCTCTTTGCTCATTTGGGCTTATTTTGGACTTTTTCGGGCTGAGTTTGCATTCCTACGGACTGATATTGCACTCCTTGTGAGGCTAGAGCAAGCATGACCTGTTCTATTTTGTATCCCTGTCATTTCCACCACAATTGCTAGCGATGTTCAGGCTCCAGATGTTCGTGTGCTGGCGCACCAATGTCCCCCTGTATCATTCCCTCGGGCAGTGGGCCTTTTACCAGGGCTATTACAACTCAGAGATTGAGTTACATATTCATATACATCACTGGATTTGTGATTTGTGTAGTATTTGGAATTTTTGTAGTATCTGTGAGCTTGGCGCAAACCTAGGCTGGTCGCTCACTTTAAGGGCTGCTTGTATAGTTTTAGTAGATAATTACCCGCCTGGATTTCCCCTGAATCGGTCACATTTGAACCTAATTCCCTGCCAAATCCTCAACTGAATCCCGTACCTAATCCACGAATATGCCCCAGTCCTTTACGGAAAAATTCTCTGCTGCTTCCTTGAGCACTTCATACCCCCTCCGGATCTCTGAGCGCGCATCGGTGCCGTCGGAGGGTCCCTGGGAGACGGCAGCGGCGGTGATCTCCTCCAAAGAGATGTCCACGTCCTGCTGGAGTGGGACGTTCACAGCGAGTAGAACGTCGGAATTGGCTCGCTCAAGTCGCAATAAACTGAGGAGTGTCACCAGGGGATATTTGTCCAGCGTCGGGCTGTTCTGGAAGTAAATGACGACGTAGGCGTCCATGGCCATCGGAACGTTGTGGAGGACGATTGGGTCGCTCAATTCGCTCCTGCGAATATCGCCGGTCTCCTCGGCATGGATTCTGAGCACCTGCGTTATGTTTTCTGCAGAGACTGCCTCGAGAAGGTCCACGATAATCGAGTGGTTCAAGGCGCTGTTGTCGTGGTCCTCTATGACGAAAACCTCTTGGGTGTCGTCCACAGGACGGAATTCGGCCACATTCACAAGAACTGTCGGAAGTTTCGTCTCTATGGCGCCGCCGTAGAGCTCTCTGATCGACGACATGGGCAGCTGTTGCTGGAGGTGATGGAGTGGCGGCTCTCGGAAATTCAGCAGTTGATATTGGGTCACGTGATAAAGGAGGTCCTGACTCTTTGCCTGGACGAGCCCAAACCTCTCGGTGGGGTCAGATACTGAAGGGGATCGTCAAAAGATTGAGAGCTTATGATGATGCATGATACGACGATATTTAGGGGCAGTGTGTGGAACATTGGCGACCTAAGGCTTCTCGATCGCCGCCTGACGCCTCCGCATCGACTACGTAGCGTAGATCTCTCCCTAAGGAGGCGGTAGCCAGCGCGCAGTTCCCAGCGAATAACTTCCGCATCCCATGGCCGTGCGTGGGTGTGCACGACCTCGCCAGGGGCTCAAGAAGCCACCGCTTGGACAACAGCAGCGACCAGGCAGCACCCTCCAGCACCCACCAGCGGCACCTTCGGCGATTTTTTGCTCCAGCTGCACAGCAGGCCCACACGGAGAACTGCTCCCCATAGTTCAGCCCGAGACCGCTCGAAATGGCGTCGTTCAACCGCCGAAAGCCCCTCGTGATCTCGCTCGTGATCGTGGTGCTTCTCCTCGTGATAGCGAAGCTCGCCACCTCCAAAGACTCGGCGAAAAACCTCCAGGACGTTCTCACCTCCATCCCCAACGATAATCTTCTTCTGAATGCACTCTTGCCCTCCTACAAAGAGGACGAGTTCTTGGAGAAGTTGGAGAAGATCCTGAAGAAGTTGGTGGCTAAGCAGGAGGATCGTCTCAAATTGTTGGAGCAGCAAAATGAGCTCCTTGCCAAAGAGTTGAAGTTTCTCAAACAAGATCCCGGAAAGGAGGCCTCTTTAAGAAGCAAACTCGTGCACTTATACCCCTACGATCGGTCTGTCAAGTTCCCAGCTTACATCTGGCAGACGTGGAAACACGGGCTAAATGACCAGAGGTTCGACGAGAAGTTCCGCCAGGGCGAGACCGAGTGGGCGTGGAAAAACCCCGGGTTTGTGCACGAGTTGTTCAACGATGACACCGCCAACGCCATGATCCACCATCTCTACGGCACCATGCCCGAGATTATCCGGGCCTACGACATACTTCCCGAGGTGATTCTCAAAATGGATTTCTTTCGCTACCTAATTCTTTTTGCTCGTGGTGGTGTGTATGCCGATATCGATACGGTTCCGTTGCAGCCGATCCCGAACTGGATCCCCGAAAACGTGCTCCCCAGCGAGTTGGGGATCATTTTGAGCGTTGATGTCGACACAGCAGCGCCCAACTGGCGCGACATTTACTGGCGCCGACTCCAGTTTGGTCAGTTCATTCTTCAGGCCAAGCCGGGCCACCCCATTCTCCGTGAAATGATCGCCCAGATCACGGAGGAGACCTTGGAGCGAGAGCGGGAGCTGAGACTCAACCTCGGGGAGCAGGCGTCGCGAAAGGGCTTGAATATCCAGAAATGGACCGGTGGAGGCCGCTGGACTGACGTCATTTTGACCTACTTCAACGACTACTTGCAGAGCTCCATCTACTCCAAAATCACCTGGAAGGACTTCCACAAGCTTGAAGTGCCCAAATTGGTGAGCGATGTGCTTGTGTTGCCTATTGCGTCTTTTGCGAGTGAGATCGAGATCCCTAAGGACGGCAAGATCACCGACCCGCTCGCTTTTGCCAAGCACTACGCAGGGAAAATCTGGAAAATGGCATAGATGGTATTGAAGCACCAGTTGGCGACTTCAATCTTCTGTTTCCTAATATCTAACACCTGTTGGCCATGATCTTCAGAGTCTTTGGCTAGTGATTACTTCCCTGCCGGAGCCCCTCCCTTCCTTGCCTCTCCCTTCACAGCCAGGGCCTCTTCATTTTCAGCCAGGCTTCTCCATTGTGGCCAGGCCTTTCCATTTCCGAACCGGACTCCTTTTTAGTCCTACCAGAGCCATTCTGCCTCTCAATAAATGCTTTATAGACCAGGGGTCTGTAGCGAGGTATCCTCAGTGTTGGGCAGCGCCCTGAACACCCTGTGACTGCCTTTCAAAGCAATCCTAACGGCTCTGGAGCTTCTGGTACAATTCTACCGAACAGCAGGTAAATGAGATCCGAGACCGTGGACCACCCGGTGGACTGTCGTAGCCGAGTAGAAGATCCTGTACACTGCTCTTTCTCGTGACTGCTTGCAAGAGAACTTCGGCAGCAGTAACTTCAATGAAGTCACTGAAAAGGTCACAGACCGTGTATATGTAACATTTGTCCAATTAGCGGGCAATCCGTTGTATATTACCCAAAGCCTGAGCTCTGGGGCCTTAAACAGGGTATTTTGTATCCTGTATATAGTCTTCGGCGCCGCTTTTCGCAGCAATCGGCGCCAGTATGGGGCCCGGCACAGGGTGCCGTGGTAAGCCCAGGGTTTTGTCAAAACGGCCCAAATTCTCGCCATAGAAATGGCCGCGTGTGACTTCCCACATTGAAGAATTTGAGCTCATTCCCCCTTCTACAAGCGGGAAAACTGTGGGCAAAGGCGTCCGTTTAGGTCCGAGCGCAGCGAGCAAAGCCCCACGCGGTGGCTCTCGCCGAGCAGGCGCCAGCGGAGCGTAGCGGGCCGACAACCTGCCCAAGTCCCGAATTTTGCACGCGACACCTCCCCGGACAGCGCTCTTATCCTCCGAATACCTGCCAGGTCCTTGAGGTGTTGCTTGGCCTTGAGGGGGCCCCCATGGGCGCCGGGGACCAGCCGTAGGCGGCCGCACCGCGAGCACCGGTGTTCCTGCATCTCTTTTTGTGTAACTCGCACCATTACAAATCGCCGCCAGCTCGTCCTTGCCACCGGTTCTTCTTCACCAGCTCTGAAGCACAGCACACAGCGGCTCCAGAATGTCAGACACCATGCAGATCGACTCGCCGCCTCCGGTCCTGGCAGATGGCGCAGTTTCCAGCGCGCCAGCAGACTCCATTGACGAGAGCTTGTACCTGAGACAGCTCTACGTGCTCGGCAAGGAGGCCATGCTCAAGATGCAACACGCCAATGTTTTGGTCATTGGGATGCGGGGGCTCGGCAATGAGATCGCCAAGAACATTGCACTTGCTGGAGTGAAGTCCTTGGGGTTGTATGACCCTGCGCCCGTCGAACTCGCCGATCTTTCGTCTCAGTTCTTCCTCCAGGAGGAGGACGTAGGCAGTGGGAAGTCGCGTGCAGAGGTCTCCAGTGTTCGCCTCAAGGAATTGAACCAGTACGTGCCCATTGAGGTGGTGCTGGAGCTCAGCGAGCACGTTCTCACCCGCTACAAGTGCGTGGTGGCCACCGACGTGTCGTTGGAGGAGCAGTTGAAGTTGAACGAAATCACCCACCGCCACGGGTTGGGGTTCATTGCGGTCGATAACCGCGGGCTTTTCGGCCAGGCGTTTGTTGATTTCGGGGCCAAATTCACAGTGCTCGACGCCACGGGAGAAGAGCCGCTCTCGGGCATCGTTTCCGACATCGAGCCCGACGGAACTGTCACCATGTTGGACGATAACCGCCACGGGTTGGAGGACGGTGACTTTGTAACCTTTTCAGAGGTCGAGGGCATGGAAACGTTGAACGCATCCGAGCCGCTCCGTGTCGAGGTCTTGGGCCCCTACGCCTTCCGTGTGCCCATCGACGCCTCCTACGGCTCCTACAAGCGCGGCGGGCTCTACCGCCAAGTGAAAATGCCCGTGGAGCTCACGTTCGAGCCCTTGGCCGCCCAGCTTGCACGGCCCACATTCCTCGTCGCAGACTACGCCAAGTTTGACCGCCCACCGCAGCTTCACTTGGGCTTCCAGGCACTCCACGCGTTCCAGACGCGCCACCTGGGCCAGTTGCCCCGCAGCTACCACCAGGAAGACGCCAACGAACTCGTGCGGTTGACCGAGGAGTTTGCGGCACAGAACCCCGAGATCTTGGACGGCGCCGACATCGACACCGCGTTGATCCGCGAGTTGGCGTTCCAGGCCCGTGGAGACATCCCCGGCGTGGTGGCGCTTCTCGGAGGCCTCATAGCGCAGGAGGTTTTGAAGTGTTGCTCGGCCAAGTTTGGCCCGATCCGCCAGTGGTTGTATTTCGACTCGTTGGAGTCGCTTCCGTCGGCCGAGAAGTTCCCACGGAACGAGGAAACGTGCCAGCCGGTTGGCAGCCGGTACGACGGCCAGATCGCCGTCTTTGGGCGCGAATTCCAGGAAACCATCGCCAATCTTCGCGTTTTCCTTGTGGGCTCTGGCGCCATCGGCTGCGAGATGCTCAAAAACTGGGCCATGATGGGCTTGGGGACGGGACCACGCGGGAAAATTGTCCTCACTGACATGGACTCTATCGAAAAATCGAACTTGAACCGGCAGTTTTTGTTCCGCCCCAAGGACGTGGGACACAACAAGTCGGAGGTGGCTGCTGCGGCAGTGGTGGCGATGAACCCACAGCTCGAGGGCAAAATTGAGGCGCTTTTGGAGAAGGTGGGCCCAGAGACGGAGCACATTTTCAACGACGAGTTCTGGGGTGACTTGGACCTCGTTACCAATGCCTTGGACAATGTGGACGCTCGGACGTACGTGGACCGCCGCTGTGTGTTCTACAAGCGCCCGTTGTTGGAGTCGGGGACCTTGGGGACCAAGGGAAACACGCAGGTGGTGGTGCCGCGGTTGACCGAGTCATACCTGAGCTCGCAGGACCCTCCGGAGAAGTCCATTCCCTTGTGCACTTTGCGCTCCTTCCCCAACAAAATCGACCACACGATCGCGTGGGCCAAGCTGTTGTTCCAGGGCTATTTCTCCGACTCCCCTGAGAACGTCAATCTTTATTTGAGCCAGCCAAATTACGTGGAGCAGACGTTGAAACAGAACCCCGACATCCGCGGAACTCTCGAGAACATCGCCGAGTATTTGGTCACGCGCCGACCCTACACGTTCGACGATTGTATCCGGTGGGCAAGGCTCGAATTTGAGCGCAAGTTCAACCACGAGATCCGCCAGTTGTTGTTCAACTTCCCCAAGGACGCCACCACCTCGACGGGGGCGCCGTTCTGGTCGGGACCCAAGCGCGCGCCAGAGCCGTTGGAGTTTGATATTTCCAACAGCGACCACTTGCACTTTGTGGTGGCCGGCGCGTGTCTTTTGGCGGAGATATACGGCTTGAAGGCGGAGCATGGCGACGACTTGGCGCACTACGCTAAGGTAGTGGCAGCCACCGAAATCCCGCCCTTCTCGCCCAGAACTGGTGTCAAGATTCAGGTCAACGACGATGATCCGGTGGAGGGAGAGTCTGGCGGTTTCGGCAATGACGACATCAAGAAAATTGCTGCGCTGTTGCCCGAGCCCTCGAGCTTGGCGGGCTTCCGCTTGAATGCACTCGAATTCGAGAAAGACGACGACTCCAACCACCACATCGAGTTCATATCAGCTGCGCTGAACTGTCGTGCGTTGAACTACGCGATTGAGCCGGCTGACTACCAGAAGACGAAGTTCATTGCCGGTAAGATCATCCCGGCAATTGCCACCACTACAGCCCTTGTCACCGGCTTGGTGTGTCTTGAGCTCTACAAGGTGGTCGACGGCACCAAGAAGATTGAGGATTACAAGAATGGGTTTGTGAACTTGGCGCTCCCCTTTTTCGGGTTTTCGGAGCCAATCCAGTCCCAAAAGGGCAAGTACAACGACACCACGTACGACCAGATCTGGGACAGGTTCGAGATCAAGGGGGATATCACTTTGCGGGAATTGGTGGATCATTTCGAGAAGAATGAAGGCTTGGAGATCACGATGTTATCGCACGGAGTCTCGCTCTTGTACGCGGCATTTTTCCCGGCCAAGAAGCTTGAGGGCCGGTATCCGTTGAAGTTGACAGAGTTGATCAAGGAGGTCAGCAAGAAGGAGGTTCCTCCGCACAGCAAGACTTTGATCTTTGAAATTTGCTGCGACGATAAGGAGGGTGAGGACGTGGAGGTGCCTTACATTTGCGTGACTCTTTAGATGGTGGGTGCGGAGAGCCTTGGGGTGCTGATACCTTGAGCTGCTGATGTGTCTCTGTACGTGCGGATTTCCTGTCCAGTTCCCCACCAGGCTCTGCCTACACGCTAGATTGTTATACTCATGTTTTAGTGAAGGATCTTGTAGAGCTCTCCGTCCCTCTCGGTGCTCAACGAAGCGAAAGCACCGTCCTGGACGATGCGGCCATCCTGGAGAACGAGCACCCGTGGACAGCTACTCATCATGCCGCGGTCGTGGGTGATGACGACACAGGTGAGCTCGGAGTTGGGGGCCAATTGCGTGCGCACGAGCTCATTGATGGCACGCGAGTTCTCAGCGTCTAGTGCCGACGTGCACTCGTCCATGACCAAAATTTTCGGTCTGCGGATCAACGCCCTGGCAATCGAGAGCCGCTGAAGTTGACCGCCCGACATGAGCGCGCTGAGACCCTCGCCCATGCTGGTGCTGAGCCCTTCATCCAACGACATCACGAACGCGTTTACGCTCGCAGTCTTCAAAGCAGCGACGATATCCTCGTCGGTGACCAGCTCCGAGCTGGGGATTCCGTACACCAAATTCTCGCGGATGGTGCCCTCAAAGAAGGACGGGGTCTGCGGTACATAGCCCACAAGGTACCGGAGCCACTCGACATCGAGACACGAGATCCCCTTGCCTTGCACGTAGATGGCGCCCAGCTGTAGTTGATAGAGCCGTTCGATGAGCGAGGCAATTGTCGACTTTCCGCTACCAGATTCGCCCACGACGGCCACGGTCTCACCGGCGGCCAATTTGAACGACACATTGGCGAGCACTAGGCCCAGCGGGTCGCCTGAGTAACTGAAGGAGGCGTTGCGGAACTCGAGCGCAAAGCGATCGGCTATTGGGGCCCTGGGAAACTGCACCGGGGTCCTGACGTAGGTGCCACCGTCGCTGAGGTCAAGTGAGTCGCTGCTCATGCTCTTTCGAAGGGTTCCGAAGGTGCGAGGGGTCTCCATCGGAGGCGTTGCGAACTGGCTCAGCCTTTCGAGAACGGGCGTGGCGTGCGGATTCGGTTGCGCTGTGCGGCCATCAAGAGCAGCCCTAGAGACCCAGCTGGTGCCCCGAGCAACGCCGGGCTTCTCAGATCCCTCAAGCTCGACCACCGAGTCCTCAAGCTCAAGCAACCGGATGACGTAGTTTCCTGCCCGCTGGCCCCGTGAGATGTCGGGCAACTGTTCCAAGAGCATGCTGGCGTTCGACATGGTGAAGGTCAACAAGGTGATCACCTCAAGTAGCTGGTACTGCGAGTACTCGTAGGAGCTGGCCAAGAGCATTCCGTAGTACAAAATGGTGCCGGTGGCGGAGGCAATGCAGAGATCGTTCAAGGCAATGCCAAAGCCCGTGGCCACCGCACGCAAAGTCCCGGCCAGACGCAACACCAGCGCTCTGGCAGCGAAACTCTGGGCAAAGGATTGGGACAAATTCAAATTGTGGATTGACTTGATGTTGCGTAGCGTATCGTGGACGTGGTTTTCCAACTGCACCACCATGTCCTTGTAGGAAAACTCCGATTGCTGCATCCAGCGGGCGTAGATTCCCGTGACGAGCAAAATGCAAGGGACAAAGGAAATCCCGACGAGCGCAAGCTTCCAGCCGATTATGGCGGACCAAACGATTCCAATCGCCGACATGATGACCAATTTGGCCAAAAGAAGGAGAAGTTCCGATACCAAGCTGCGCAAATCGCGGAGATCGTTCATGAGCAACGAGGTGAGCTCCGCCGGCTTGGTGGTGTCCAAGTTGTAGAACTTCTGGTCCTGCTCGAGCAACTTGGCGAAAGCATCGGTGCGGATTCGGTTGATCCAGAGCTCACTGACGTAGGCCATGAGAAACTCAGACACGTACGAGGTGGCCCCGATGGTCACCGCAATGCCAATCACCACGCACGACCACTTGGTGAGCTCTCCGGACACGTGCTGCCCCACCGAGGCGTTCACCATGTTGGAGAGCAAGTGCAGGAAACAGTAGGAGAACACGGGGGCAGCACAGCCGCCCAAAATCGACACAAGGATCCCCGTGGCAAGGAGATACCGCCGTGTGAGCGCGCCCCGGAAATACAGCACTACCTGCAACACCGAGCGCACCTCGGGCTCGGGTTCTCCGCCCTTCTCGAGGTCCTGGATCACCGCGGGGTTGCGGAGGTAGTGGGTGGCGCCTGCCTCGGAGACGGGCTCCTGGTCTCCCAAATTCTGGAGCTCTGGAGCTCCACGGAGACTCACACGCACCGAGCGGCGTCTGGCGGCCTCCTCGGCCTCGGAAACAAAAGGGTTTTTCCGGCCAGACGGCGCCTGCTCGCGGCTCCGGAGCTCGCGGAGGGTTCCCTGGTCCTGGACGCGTCCCAGCTCCATCACCACCACCTCGTCGTCCGCTGAGATTTGGCTCAAGTCGTGCGTGATGATGTAGGTGCGCCTGCCCTGTCTCCAGCGGCGGATATTGCGCATCATGGCGGCGCGGTTCTGGATGTCCAACGCGGACAACGCCTCGTCGAGAATGAGGACGGGGGTGTCGCGGAACTTTGCCCTTGCCAATGCAAGGCGCTGCTTCTGGCCGCCGCTGAGTTTCAGCTCGCTGACCACCTCATCCCGCGAGGCTCCGAGGTCCTCAATGAGCGCGAACTGGAGGAGCTCGTGGAGCTCGGGGTCCGAAAGCTCGCGCTGTGAGCCGATGGCGATGTTCTTCCGGAGAGTGTCGCTGAAGATTGCCGGGGTCTGCTGGAGATAGGTGACGTTTTCTGAGAGCCACTGCGGACTCAAGGTGTCGACGTTGAAACCATCAATCTCCACACGGCCCTCGGTGGGGTGGTAGAGGTTCAGGATGAGCTGGACAAGCGTTGATTTCCCCGAGCCAGAGGCCCCCACTACGAACGTGAAGTCGCTCGCTCCTAGCGAGAGGGTAACGTCCTTGAGAATGAGCTCGGGCCGTGCCTGGTACCGGAAAGAAACGTTGCGGAAAATCGTTTTCCCGACACAGGGAGCGGTCGGATAAATGCCCAAGTTGGCGATGCGGGCACTGCAAGGCTCCAGGCCGTCCGATTCCAAGAACTGCTCGATGCGGTAAACGCTCGAATACGCCTTGTTCAATAGCCCAAACAACGTGGTGACCATGGACAACTTCCCGCCCAACGAGAGACACGAGCCAAAGCACGTGAACACCTCGTTGATCTCGAGCTTTCCGCGGCTGATCATGAAGTTACCGAACCAGAAGCCCTGGACAAACATCATGTGCGCCAAGAAGCGGAGGAGCCCGCTGTTGAGGGCAGTGGCGTTGGACATGCGGAAGAAGGCGCGTGCGGAGCCCAGGAGCAATTTCTTGAACTTGATGAGCTCAAAGTAGCGGCCGTTGAAGATTTTGACCTGCTGGCTGTTCACAAAGCACCAGTCCAAGACCTTGGAGCACCGGGAGGAGGCCTCGTTCTCCATGTTGGCAAAGCGCTGGATCCTTCCGCCAAAAAAGACCCCGAGGAGGGTCATGACGGGAATGCTGGAGAGGATCACCAACAGAAGGGCCCACGACTGCACTAGGGACATCACCAGGAGCAGGATCACGCCGGAAAACACCTCGCACAAGAACGCGAGGTTCTCCGAGCACCCGACCCGCAATTCCTCCACGCACCGGTTGATCTGGGTGTTAGTGCCGGCCAAGTTCTTGCGGTTCTCGAGCCACTCGATGTCGGACCCGATGATCTTGCGGTAGACCCTATTGCGGATGCGAAGGGCCTGTCTTTCGCCGAAGATCATCCAGTTGTAGAGCCCGAGCCATTTGAGCACCATCTGTGCTGCTCCTGACGCCACAAGCATGCCGGCAAGGAGCCTGATCTCCCTCATGAAGGCGTGCGCGTTCTTGTACTCGCCCAAGTAGAAGCGTGAGAGCCGGGCAAAGATCTGGCCGTAGAGGTACATCTGTACAGGGGTGGCCACACTAGACAGGGCCATGAAGAGGGAGCCTAGCGCCAAATTTGGGCCGTCGTGGGCCCAGTCCACGAACCTGAACACGGAGAAGAAGCCGTAGTTCGCGGGGTTCTCGTACTCGTCATCGGGCAGCTCGGGCAGTTTTTCGCCCGAGAGCTCCGCGAGCTCGTAGCGCTCGTCCACGCACTCGGTTTTGACGTCAACAGGGGGCGTCTTGGACATTTTTGGCAGTGCAGGCTGGCGATTACGTCAACTTGAAGTCACTTCTGAGCCAGTGCTGAGTCGATGCTGAGCAATTCAAGCCGCTTTAAAGCCGATATGTCTTGGGTCTACAACGAGCATGGCAGCCCGCCCATTTTTATAGGTTTTATGGGCGTTTCATCTCATGTGTAAGTGTTGCAGTCTGGGTATTAATTGCCAGAAAGAGAGCGACAATAGCCAGGAGAACTGAGGGCGCACGACCGTGGTGATGTTTGTGTGCAGGGGCCATTTTCACATGCATTTGGTGTGGTCCGGGGTAGGGCCACGGGTGGGAGAATCGGCGCAATTTGGGGACCCGCTAGGGGCGGACCTGGGCGCACACCCGCTGGCGACCAGTCTCCGTCGCTCAAGTAGCGCTGTGCAGGCGTCGATCTGGGACCAACAGTCGCACGCCAACGGGTGCCAACAGTTGCCTTCCGCCAGTTGCACACCGCCAGTTCTAGCCCCCACCAGCCATTGCCCGCTCACTGACACTGTCCCGCACCATGTCGCTTCTCCAGACCACCGTCGCCGACCTCAGCGCTCTCTACGCCAACCTCGACCTGTACCTCGCGCTAGACAGCCCCGAGCTTCAGTACGCGATCACCACCATTGCCTTCAACCCGATTTTCTGGAACATCGCCGCCCGACTCGAGTACAAAACCCATGTCATCACCAAGTTGACGGGCAGCGCAAGAAACGGGTGCTATCTCCTTGCGCTCACCATTTTTTCGCTTGGAATCTACCGGGACCACGTGTATCTCGACGCTCTCAAGGAGCAGCCCACCTACGAGCCCTTCCTCACCAACCCCTTGATCAAGCTTCTTGCGGTGGCGGCCTTCGGCTTTGGAAATGTTTTGGTTTTGTCCTCCATGTGGGCGCTTGGCGTCACTGGCACCTACTTGGGTGATTATTTCGGCATCCTCATGACCGACCGGGTCACGGGCTTCCCCTTCAACATCAACGATAACCCCATGTACAATGGGTCGGCTTTGTGCTTCTTGGGAACTGCCCTCTGGTACGGAAAGCCCACCGGAATCTTCGTCTCCATTTTCGTCTTTGCCATGTACAAGATCGCGTTGCTCTTCGAGGAGCCCTTCACGGCGAAGATCTACGCCAACAGAGACAAGAAGCAGCAGTAGGCTGTTCTGGCGCTCCGGCCCTAGCGCCCTAGGCTCTGGATGGACCCTCAGATTTCCGCTCTGAGCATGGCACCCATACCTGGCCCATGGCTGTGCGGTCTGCCCTCAACAGGCGGGCCCCCACTCAACTGGTGGCAAGAACAGCGGAAAACAATGGAATTGGCCTTTGGTCTATCGTCTGGTCGTGACCTTTGGTCTATCGTCTGGTTGTGATCTTTGGTCTATCATCTGGTCGTGACCTTTGGTCGGCCCTCTGGTCGTTTGACCTCAATTGACCCGGCATTCCTGCTCCATACGGAGCTTCCGCTCTCAACGCTCTTGCTTTGGTTCCTCTACTCAACTAGCCCAGCACAGCCCGTGTCCCAGGATCATTTCCCAGGGCCACTCCCTACTGTATAGCCCGCTATATGCTACTTCAGTGTATAGCTATTATGTATCGAAATAAAAATATGTGCAGTCTTCTCCAGTGGTCCCACTGTCTAGATGACCCCCGCCGTCCAAATGGCCGGCAGATCCTCTGAGCCAATGGCGGTTTGACAGGTGCACAGCGCCCCAGGACCCGTGCGCTGAGGGGCACCTGGAGGTCCTCTGGTCTTGCCAATGGAGCTCCAATGGCCACCAAGGAGAGTGGCCAGCAATCAGCTGTGGGCCCCTGACCCTGAGACCTACGACCTTCTGAGGAATTGGCCCGCAACCCTTGGACCTGCAGACTCCGTGCCACTCCTGGCGGCCCGTGAATGCAACTTCGACGTCGCCATGGGTTCAATTCGCTCCTCATGGGACACCACGCAAAGGCGCGGCCCTGGGTTACTTCGGGGCTCGTGACGCTCCGCTTGCCCCTGCCCGGGGGAGGGCCACTGCGTGGTGCTCAGCTCGCTGCGCTCGTGGCTCTGGGCCCCCCGCAGGGGACAGCTCTCCGCAGGAGCCTCCACGGAGTGGCCAGCGGAGCGGACAAAGTGCCGCCGGCGGGCGCTCAATCTCAGGGGTCCATAAGGTCACCAGGGGTTGCTACGACGCTCTGCTGGCGCCTGCTCGGCGGGAGCCACTGCATGGTGCTCAGCTCGCTACGCTCGAGGAACTGGGCCCCCCGCAGGGGACAGCTCTCCGCAAGAGCCTCCACGGAGTGGCCAGCGGAGCGAACCCAGAGCCGCCGGTCCGCCACCTCGAGCGCTTGCCGGTGGCTTCAGAACTGACCAGCAAAGCGTCAAGTACTGCTAGCAGGTCCAGGGACATTGGAGGCCATGGAGGCATCTCCAGCGATGCATCTGGTGTCATCAGAGCCCTCCGGGGGTCTGTGGCTCTGGCCGGGCTAGCAGAAGGCAAACGTGCTGGAGGTTCCGCGGTCGCTGACAAAGCCGAGGCTGAGGGACTGGAGTTTCTCGGAGTCCTTGTGGTAGTACAAGCCGCTGATGGAGCCCGGAGAGCCCCAGGCGGCGTCCGGGGTGGCGTCCGCGGGTCTGGGGCCCCTGGACGGTCGCAGGCCCGTGCGAGCGTCGCCGACGTTGAGCACCACGTAGTAGAAGCCCTCGAAGGAGGCGCCGTTGATTTTGGTGACGCGCGAGTCGGGCACCAAGAACTCTTCCTTCCAGCGCATGTAGACGAAGTGGCCGTCACGTGCGGAGATCTGGGCCAATTTCTGGCGCACCTGGGCCTCGCTGGACCCGCGGCTTTGGGTCAAAATCTCCCAGTGGTCGAGGTCGTTCTTATAGAAGGAGCCCCAGTTGCGGTTTTCAGTAAGAAAGGAGAATTTTCGCGGGCTCACGTCCTGTGGGAGGTCCTGCCACGGCATCTGGTGCAACGGGTTGTTAATTATCTCGCCCTTGAAGCAGGTGGTGATCTCGGGGTGGTCCTCGGTGAGGCCCGAGATTTGGAGGAATCCCGTGACGAGGGAGCTCACAAGGTCCACGGTTTTGAATTGCACCTCGATGCGGTACCGCGCCTTGTCCAGGAGCTGCTCGCCCACGAAACGCGCGTTCTCGCGAAGGTAGGAGCTGTGGAGCCGGGGGGTGGCGCTGGCGCCGTGCTGGGGAGCAAAGAAGTCGAGCGGACGAGGGCCGGCGCGGAGACGGAGCGAGCGGGCACTGGGCACTGGGGGTGAGCGGGCCAGGGCGGCGCTCGGGCCACGCAGTCGCTGGGGCTCTGCGGGGGTGGTAATGACCCCGGCGGCTCGGCTGGGGGCAGCAGCGGTATCGGAGAGGGTTGTGTGCTCGCCGGATCCCGGAGGCTTGCATTGGCGCCTAGCCTTGAGCGGCGCCGGAGACGGGGGCCCGGGGGGCATAAACGGCCCCTGGAGCTGTTCGTTTGGCCGCGTGGACTCGGGCATTGGGCGGTGGTTAGTGGGAGGTCGCGGTGTGTGGGTGTATGGATTCTCTTGAAGGGCTGGGGCTTTCGAAAGGGCCGTAAGGTTCTGGAGGGGCCTTTGCAAGGGGCTCCGGGAGAGGGCTTCGGACCAAAAAGGCTCTCAATTTCTGGCTGCCCGGGGGTCGCGGGTCTTGTGCCAGGGTGCGGTCTTTGCTCCTGGTGCCAGGGCTGGATCTCTGGCTCCTGGTGTCGACTGGGTCTCTGGGGGCCTCAGGCTGGCTCTGGTTCTGTGGCCACTGGGGTCGCAAGAGACGGAGGTCAGTGCGCGCGCTTATCGGGGGCGGGAGATTAGCGCGAGCCTTGTGCCGCCAGGGAGCTCAGGGTGAAGCGACGACCAGGGCCCGGGGCGCGCCGGGGCGATTCCGCGATCGGTCATCCACCTCCATGGTCACATGACCAGCAATGAACTCGCAACTTGCCCCACACCTTGACCCTGGCGGCGCCAGACCCCAGTGCCACCCACCGCCGTTCCTCCCAGGCCATGCCCCTTGCTACGCCGCCGACACCGCCGCATCCCCGCGCCGACGAGGAGCTTGCCGAGTTGCCCCGGGGCCTGCTCCCGGCGTCCACCGTCGCGGCCATGGACCTCAACCCGCAGTTGTACGACGAAGGCGCTGAATCGGAGGGCGAAGTGGATGGAGAAGTGGGCGGAGGATCGGGCGGAGAGCCTAGGGGAGAGTTCAGGGGAGACCGGGCGAGAGAATTGGGCGAAGAATTGGGCAGAGACACCGAAATGGCCGAGGCGACCCTGGCTCTTGCGCCCCAAGACCCTGGCCCCAGCGGATCCACAGACCCAGCGCCTGGATCTTCCCTTGGGCCCTCCACTGCATCCCCCACCGCGTTCCCCGCATCTCCCACCGACTCTCCCGACGCTTCCCCCGTCCCCTCCTTTACGCTCCCCTACGACGACGCCTACCGACACCTCGTGCACGAGTTCGAGCGCACCTCCGCCCACAGCGAGCCGCTTACCCTCGCCCAGCAGAGCCGCCTCGTCAACTTCCTCGACGAGCAGTTGCTCGAGACCCAGCGCCAGTTCATCAAGGCGCACGTGGACACCGGCGCAGTGCCCATGGGCCCCATCCTCCAGAGCCTCACCCGCATTCTCGACGTCCTCTGGTGCTCCGTCAGTGCCCGGAGCAAATTGTTCGGCCAGGAGAATTTTCTCATCAAAATCGCCGGGGACCTCGAGGACTACGTGGCGAGATTCGAGGTGACCCGACAATCGCCGGGTGCCCTGGCCCCAGCCCCGGAGAACCCACAGAGCACTCCAGAGGGCCCCTTGCTCACCCCAGAGTCCCCCCAGGGGCCCACACCCCAAGACATCGACCCTGCCCTCGCCCAGCTTTTCGTGCTCCTCCAGAGCATCGACCTTCGCTTAGCGTTCCTCATCGATGGCTACGACCTCGAGACGGCTCCTGGGGCTCCACCGCTGCACCAGCTGCTCTCCCCCACGGAAGTGGTGCGACTTGCGCCCATCGTCACGCGCTTGCGGGTCCTAGTGGCAGATCGCATCGAGCTGGTGCGCTCCTTGGCCCCTCGTAGCCTCCGCAACATTTTGGATGTGGAAGTCGGCCGCCTTTTCGAGGGTGTCCTCGAAAAATTGTGACCCTCCGCTCAACTCTAAGACCCGAGCGCAGCGAGCAAAGCCCCACGCAGTGGCTCTCGCCGAGCAGCCGCCAGCGGAGCGTTAAGCAGCCGCCGGAGGGCGCTCACGATCCAGAACCCGCCAGTTCACGATTCGCTCCGCTGGCCACTCCGTGGAAATCATTTCAGAGCCAATATCGAGCATACCAGACCGTATTTTGACACTAAACCACCAAAAACGGGCAGGTTTTAGCTTTTTGCACGGCGCCTCTTTTCTTCCAAGGTAAGGGTACGGCATATAAGCTCTTGGCCAGCGCTCCCCGAGAGCCCTCGCACCTCGTGAAGGCCTGGGCCGGCTGCTTGCTCAGTCCTCACTCCGCGGGCCACTTCGAGGAGAGCGGGGGCTGTTCCCTGCGAGAGCCCCACGCCAGTGGCTCCCGCCGAGCTGGCGCCAGCGGAGCGTCGAGAAATGGCCAGAAGGTGCTGGGATGTCATGAGACCGATTACTCACCAGCAGCTGTCCTCTGCTTGTCTCCTGAGGAGAGTAGTGCTCCACGGGTTCCTTGCTTCCTGCACATTAATCATTTTTACTCTAATGGACGCTATATCTCTGATCCAGTTTCTAAAGATGTAAGATAGAGTTTTTCGGGTTAATAGCGGCAATTTTATGCTCAGAACAACTTTCAAAGGGGCAAAAGTGTCCCCATTTTGGCTATATTCGTACTGATGCTACGGCATATAGGCCACGGCTGGGAGCTCCGAGATGGCCAGGGTTTCGCTGATCTTCCAATTCAGAACCTGGCAGTTTCGGGGTCTGTGGTAGCTGGAGCTTATAACGACGAGCGGGTGGTGGGCGCTCTAGTAACAGCACGGCGAGAGCAAGCCTCCAGCAGGACCTTAGGGGCAGTTTAGGGGAGCGCCGCTAAAGTTTGCGCGTAGCTACCGACGCCGGACCCTCCAACACTGCCACCCCACCAAGGCACACAGTGGAGGGCAAAAGCTCCTAAATTTTCCAGAGGCTCTCAGGGAGCCAATCGCAAGCTCTCGCTGGCTCAATTGGTAATTTCTCCCAGGGGAAACGGGGAAACGGGGTCCTTCTGCTCTTGACAATTACGTAATCTTCGTGCTTATGTCATCGCGCTATGGCCGTGGAGAGCCCAGCGCCTGCCCTGCCCTCCTCCCCCTCGCCCCGTCCCGTCGGCTCTCCACCTGCTCTCTCTTCTGCCAGGTACCGCCTCTCAGTCCCGCAGGCCAAAGTTCGGCATTTCGCGATCTCTCCGACTGTCTCGCTCTACCACCCCTTGCCCACGACATCCCATGTGGCCCTTCGGCTCCTCCTCCGAGGACATCTCAAAGCTCGAACAGCAGCTCCCTGAGTCTGTCCGCGCTGTTTTCCACAGCGAGAATCCGGCGCTGCAGTACGACGAGCTGGTATCCATTTCCGCCGAGGAGGCGCAGGTCCGCCGGGTCGTAGAAAAGGCCCAGTCGGCCCCCTACAGCTACGAGTTCGACACCTACAAGCGCAACGAAGACATCAAAAAAGTCACCTACATCAACTGCGCAGAGCTCCAGCGCCAGGTGATGAGCTGTCTCAAGAACTGGCGGGCCATTGGTTTCGATTTCTGCGACCGAGAGATGAAATTGAACGCCTCGTGCACCGAGATCCAGGCCAAGGCCTTGCGCCGGTTGCGCTACGACGAGTGCGTGAGTGTCCGCCAGTGCGACCAGATTCGCTTCCTCGTGGACGAGTTGTTCGCGGGCCATTTCGGGCCCCTAGGTGCGGACCTCAACGACGAGAACTACGCGAAGTTCATGGCGGACGTCGACCTCAGCTTCGCTCGGGTCTGGCGCTGAGCCAGCGAGCAGCGCGTGGCTCCGGGCATCCTGACCACGGGCCTCCTGCAGGCTCTTGGACCTTCGGCGGGGCCTGACGCTCCGCTGGCCACTCCGTGGAGGCCCCTGTGGAGGGCCACAGTCCTGTGCAGAGCATCTCACAACTCCACGCTCTCCCTCTCCCCGGCGCGACCGAGCCCCCGTGGTAGCTGCCTGTCGCTTTCTGGAGGTTCCAGATGGGAGCCTATAGCCCCGAGCGCAGCGAGCGGAGCCCCACGCAGTGCCTCCCGGAGCAGGCGCCAGCGGAGCGTCACGGACGCCCTTGACCGACCGGTGCTGCCAGAACTTGAGCGCCCGCCGGCGGCAGCTCGTCCGCTCCGCTGGCCACTCCGTGGGGGCCCCTGCGGGGAGCTGTTCCCTGCGGGAGGCCAGAGCCCAGAGGTCACATGACACTCGGGATTTGCTGGGGATTTCTGCAACATCTCCTGCTCCTCCAGTGGTCGATGGCTTGCTCATTTGCCACTAGCTGGGCCGAGATCTCCAGATCCAAGTCACTGGGCGCTTGAAAATTTGGGACTTGGTGTCCATTGGCTGAGTCCTAGAGCCCCCGAGGCATCTCAGTCCGAGCGCAGCGAGCAACGCCCCACGCAGTGGCCCTCCCCGGGCAGGGGCCAGCGGAGCGTAACGACAGCCGCGGAGACTTGGACCCAAGCTGCCGCCAGGAGGCGACAGTTACAGGCCACAAGCTCAGAATCGGCTCCGCTGACTACCCGGGGGGCAGGGCTTAGCGCTCGTGAGAGCGGGGGCCTAATGGCCCGGCGCCAGCGCCGGGCGTTTGTACATAGCGATATCACGTGCTAGCGTGTTCCAGAGCGCAAGTTTTGCCGCGTAGTTCATGGCGGTCACCAAGCCCGAGGTGCTGGGGAACACATAGATGCGACAGGGGGGGAGGCGGCGGTGGATGCGGTGGAGCGTGCGGGTGTAGCGCCCCAGAGTGGGTCCCTGCTCGAAGGGCTCGCCCAGCGGGTCCTGGAACCCCCAGCGGAAGTTGCGGCCCACCTCGAGCTTTAGCGGCGCCCCTTCGGTGTGTCGCACCACGCACTCCCAGATGCCCTTCCCTACGAACACCACGAACTGCGGCAGCGAGTCACGGAGCTCGCCGAGAAGCCGGGGCACGTGCGCCATTCGTTCGCTCATCGGGAGCTCAGCAATGGACCGCGTGCATCGGAGCACCAAGTCCGTGAAGCCCACGCCGTAGGGGGCGAGGGCGTAGTCGTCGGCGGGCGTGAGGCGCGCGAGATTTGGGGCGGCAGTCTGTGGCTGAGGGTGTGGGCTCTGTGAGCTCTGGGGGCTCTGCGAGCTTTTCCCTGGAATCTCCAAATCACCGGCACCCTCTCCTGGAGCCTCTGGAGCTCCTGGGCCTTCTTCTGGAGTCTCCCTCTGCCAACGCTCGCCCTTCCCCACACTCTCCATCACCCGCGACTCGTTGAGAAGCCGCCAGAAATAATTTGTGTGGTGGGCGTAGTGGTGCTGTGTTAGCGAGGACTCCACCCCAGGGTTGTAGCCCACGAAGAGGAGCGTGAGGTCTGCGCGGAGTGAGGGGGGAAGGTCCTGGTACACGGTGCCAGGGGGCGCCTGCTTGGGCTTCCGGCCTGCCTTCCGAGCAGGAGACCCTCGGGGTCCAGCCTTGGGCACAGACTTTGTCACTCGCCAGGACGCCGTCTCCTCGGGCCCTGGCGCTTTCACTTTGTTCTCCGGTGTCTCTCCTAGGGCCTCTCTTGGGGCCCCCCTCCTCGGCGTCCTCTCCCTCCCTGCGACCGTCTCCTCCCCTGCCCCCTCGTCATGGGCAAACGACTGAATCAACGACCGGAGCCTGCGCTGGTGTTCGGTGGGCTCCATGGGTCAGTAGCAGGGCCTGGGCGGTTGCGGTGGACGCTGGTGCCTGGGCGATTGCTGCGTAGCTGCCGCGACTTGCACGCGATGTTCCCCCACGCCACGACCCTTGCCGCCACCTTCTCCTCTGCTCTCCTCTGCTCTCCTCTGCTCTCTGCTATCCTACGCTCCTCTACGATCCCCACACTTCCTTACGCTCCCTACCCACCGTCTGCTCTCTCGACACCCAGCGCCCCAGCTTCCTCTAGCCACCACGCTCTCCTCCCCATGACCGACGAGTCCTTCGCGCTCTCGTTCTTGGACCCCCACGGCCTTGGTGACAGCGCTGGCGACCACGGCCCTCAGAACTCCACAGCCTCGGATCCCCGAGACCCTCAGCGATCGCACCCCCGTTTTTCTCGAGGCTCCTCCGGCCCGGGCCTCTTCTCTGGCGCTCCTCGCTCACCCTCGCCCAGCGGCCTCTCGCCCAACGACGTCCCCCACCTAAAGACCAGCACCCCCCGCCCCTCCTCGCGCTCCCCATCCCCCCGGATTTCCCCTCAGGTGCTTGCCACACACCCGGAATTGAATTTGGCGCTCACTGACGGCACCTTGAACCCCGTGAAGGGGGCACGGGTGTTGTTCTCGCCCACGCGGGAGCTCCGGTCGTGGCGCCGCCAGGAGCGCCAGAGCCTCGGGGACCTAGCGAGCTTCAGCGACGGCCACCAGCTGCTCAGGGACCGCGTGCTGCATTCCCCTGGCAACCTGTGGCGGCAATGGGCCCCGGGGCCGCGCACCGAGGACCTGAGCCTCGACCTGGTGGCCCCCCAGAGGTCCCCGGGCCAATGGTCCCACGGTCAGAGGGCTCAGGATCGAGGCCCACAGGAGCAGGGGCCCCAGGAATACCGCGCCCTGCGACCGCACAGTCCGCGGGACGTCGCCTTCTCACACGACGGTGGTCCCCAACGCCCCCCTCCCCCTTCTGTCCCCTCCTTCACCGAGCGCCTCGCCTCGCTCTTCCCCCGCCGCGACCTCTGGGACCCCTCCACGCCCTACGTTCTTGCCCTCTACGTGCAGCTAGCGCTCAACTTTGCGGTGGCAGCGCTCGCGGTGTGGCTCGCCTTCCACTTCGTCCGCACCGTCCAGCGCGACGTGGGCAGAAAAATCGAGACCCACACCCAGGACGTGCTTGAGGAAATCTCCCGCTGCACCCGCGAGTACCACCGCAACCGCTGCTCGCCCGAGCAAAGGGCCCCGTACTTGGAGGCCTCGTGCTCCGAGTGGCTGCGCTGTATGAACCGCGACCCGCAGCTCATCGGCCGCACCCGCGTCACCGCCGAAACCTTCGCCGACATCGCCAACGGCTTCCTCGCCCCGCTCTCGTGGAAGTCGCTTGTGCTCATCAACGCCATCGTCTGGGGAGCCCTTGCGGTGCCCAACATGGCCCTCGGCCGCTACCGCCGTGGCGACCCCATGGCGCGTGAAAACGAGCGCCTCCGCGCGCGGGTCGCGGAACTCGAGCGCCAGCTCTCCGCAGCCACTGAGCCACTGGCGCCTGTCTCAAGGCACCACTTGCTGTACGGTGCCGACTCGCCACTAGCGATCGCGGGCGGCGACCTCCGCTAAAACCGGGCCCCTGGCTCCGTCGGGACCTTTGCGCCGCTTTTCCTTCATCCACGTGGCGGCGGGAACGCTCCGCTGGCCACCCCGTGAAGGCTCCTTAGGAGAGCTGTCCCCTGCGGGGGGCTTAATGGCCCGAGTGCAGCGAGCAGAGCCCCACGGAGTGGCTCTCGCCGAGCAGGCGCTAGCGGAGCGTCAAGCAGCCGTTGGTGGGCGCTCGAGCCCCGACCAGAGCCCCGACCGTTTTGATTGTCAGAATTCGGCCGCACCTTTCTGGCGTCACCTCGAAGCTCAGGGCTCTCTCCCCTACGCCGCTGTCTCCGGCGAGCTGCTGTTATATGGTTCCTGCATATATCTCGAGACGTCCTGCATTTAATGTCAATGGTTCTCCAAACGATGGCCTGAAAGCCTATAGGAATAATAAATCAGTACTTAGGATTAATAAAAGCCGAAAATTGGTTTCTCTACGTTCTTAAATCGCCAAAATTGGGCACTTTGGGCCTTACGCATGGCCCTCTGCTACCAGAGGTAGGGGTACGGCATATAGTCCAAGGTCCATTCCTGTACCCCGGGAATGGGTGCAAATTCTCCGAGTCTTTCCTGAGTATTGGAAGTGGTGGGGCGTGGCAATGGTTTGGGTGTTCTGGTAGCGGAAGAGTTTCGTGAAAGCTGTAAGATTTTGCAAAAAATACACGCTAAATGGTGGCTTCAGGGACCCATTGAGGTTCGGCCATAGGGCTCGAACGAACGAATAACCTCTATGCTCAAACATTAATAATGAAATGTTTTATGAAATCTCAATTCTACTGTCCACGGTCACCGGTTAACTGAGAATCAAGTGCAGTCCATGTCACACCCGTAGTAGCCACAACTCGCTTAGAGTTGCCTGTGTCACGTGATATCTAAGGTAGCCACTCCAGAACAGATACAGCTAATCGGTATCAGACTGCTTTGGCCGAGTTCTCCATTAATTGGCGCAATTCCATTCGACCTGCCTTCTTCCTGTGCTTGCTGCCCTGCCCCCTTCTCTGCTGTTCTGCCTCACTGGGTGATGAGTCACTCCTGCATGTAACCACCAGCGAAGTACATCGGCGCTCAACATCGAGCGATTTGGCGCTTTTTCTTCAGTATAACCACAGCACAATGGTCCAGTAAGTAGCAGGCAGAACCGGGGGTTTTTTATAGAAATGGCGGGAGCTTGGAGAACTTCGGAAAGCATATTGGAGAGTAAATTGAGAGACTCGGGCGACGTCTGGGGCGGGGCTGCTCCCTGCGAGAACAGGTGAATATTCACTCTCCTAGATGGAACAGCTCGCCGTTTTCTGAGCTGAAAGCTAAATTTTATGGCCTTGGGAATCGGCTCTTAATTGACTCAAGACTGTCTCGAATTTTGAGCTTTGTTGAGTTTTTAGCTCACTCCAATGCTCATCACGAGACATCAGGTCTTCAGAGACTGAAAAAGTGTGCAATAATTCCTGGTTTGTACTCTCTGTTGATCTAAAAAGACGGCTCTCCGCCTTTTTTACTTGTATTCTTCACCCTCTTCCTTCACCCTTCCTTTGGCCCTCTCACTAACCGCAGAAACGTTCTCCTTCTCGGCTCTGGCTTTGTGGCCAAGCCCACCGTCGACATCTTAGCGAAGACGCCCGGCGTCAAGGTCACCGTTGGGTGCCGTACCTTGTCCAAGGCCCAGGCTCTTGCCGGCGATGTTGCCGACGCGATTTCCGTGGATGTCAGTGACGAAAAGTCGCTCGATGCCGCCGTCGCCAAGGCCGACGTGGTCATCTCCTTGATCCCCTACACCTTCCACGCTACTGTGGTCAAATCCGCCATCAAGAACAAGAAGCACGTGGTCACCACCTCGTACATCAACCCCCAATTGCGTGAATTGGAGCAGCAGATCAAGGACGCCGGGATCGTGGTGATGAACGAGATCGGATTGGACCCTGGTATCGACCACTTGTACGCGGTCAAGACCATTGAGGAGGTTCACGCCCAGGGCGGCAAAATCAAGTCGTTCTTGTCGTACTGTGGCGGTTTGCCCGCCCCCGAGGACTCCAACAACCCCTTGGGTTACAAGTTCTCGTGGTCGTCCCGCGGTGTGTTGTTGGCGTTGAGAAACGCTGCCCAGTTCTGGCAGGACGGAAAAGTGGTGAAGGTTGCTGGCGAAGACTTGATGGCTACTGCCAAGCCCTACTTCATCTACCCCGGTTTTGCCTTTGTTGCCTACCCCAACAGAGATTCCACCACCTACAAGGAGTTGTACAACATTCCCGAGGCTGAGACTGTGATCAGAGGTACCTTGAGATTCCAGGGTTTCCCTGAGTTCATCAAGGTGTTGGTGGACATTGGCTTTTTGAAGGACGAGGAGCTGGCCACCTTCAGCAAGCCCATTCCCTGGAAAGAAGCCACTGCTGCTTTGGTCGGCGCTGCCTCCTCCAACGAGGAAGACATCGTCAAGGCTATCGTTGCGAAGGCCACCTTCAAGGATGAGGCCGACAAGGCGCGTATCTTGGCTGGTTTGAAGTGGCTCGGATTGTTCTCCGAGACCCCTATCACCCCCAAGGGCAACGCTTTGGACACCTTATGTGCCACCTTGGAGACCAAGATGCAATACGAGGAGGGTGAACGTGACTTGGTCTGTTTACAGCACAAGTTCGGCATCGAATGGGCCAATGGCGAGACCGAGACCAGAACCTCCACCTTGGTCGACTACGGTGTTCCAGGCGGCTACTCTTCTATGGCCAAATTGGTCGGTGTTCCTTGCGCTGTGGCCACTCAGCAGGTGTTGGACGGTACCTTGTCTACCCCAGGCTTGTGGGCCCCTATGTCCTCCAAGATCAACGATCCTATCATGAAGACCTTGAAGGATGATTACGGTATTTTCTTGGTAGAGAAGACCCTCTAGATACTGACGTGTCGGGCTCCAGCCCTGCGCTTTGGTGACATTCAGAGGCCCTGTTTTTGAATTTGAATCTAATCTGATTTCTGTGTAGATGCTAGATCCATGTTCTTGTTTCTGTGCTTTGGTTGCCCAGTTTTCCTTGAACATGAGAAGTGGCGCTATCAGTGAAAGTTGTCCTGTGAGGAGGAGTAGTTTCTTTCAGAAAATTCCGTGGAAATATGGTGTTGTTACGTAGCTTAACGTAAATCCGTTTGGGAATGTGTGAACAATGAGAAATATTATATGTTGTTCGCCCCCATGTGAAGAAAAGTACCGCAAACTTCCCCAATTTTAGCCTGGACGTCCTGGAACTTGCCAAATCCCTCCTGTAGCAAAAATACCCCATACACCCATCTATCTGGCTCATTATACTCGAGATGGCTACAGATGGGTGCAAAATCGGCCTGCACACAACATTTATGGACTTCCCAAGAATTGCACGGACAAGCTACAAATAACAGCAAATGGGAAACTGGTGGCGATAAATGCTGTGAATTGGTTCATTATTTTAAATTGACCACCTGGGACCATCTCCAAGGAATCTTGGCGGCTTTGCTAGAGACTGGCGCTATTCTAGGGGCAGAGCCTCTATCAGCTGTATTACTTCTATACTGGCGGTCCCCCTCTTATCCAACACCTCCCCTCACCTCTGTCTATGCCATGACGTCTATTGGTTCTATATCCCGGCCCTACAACTCGTCGTGGGCCACTGAGCCCGCTCCCCCAGGCATTACCACGCGATATTGCACGTAGAGAGACCCATGGCGGTCCTCGTCCAAGCCGTCGGCATTGTGGAAGGGCATGCCGCGCCCTGGAAGCTCCTCCACCTCGCCGTCGCTCACCACAACGCCCTGGGGCCTCGAGAGCACGAGCTCTGTGTCCAAGGTGTCGAAGTAAGCGATGGACCGATGCCAACCGCCGCGAAGCGCCTCCTTCGCCGTGAGCACCTCCTCGCGGTACAAATTGGCGCCCACGCGGCGATAGCCCCAGCTCAGCGCTGCGTCCTCGCGGATATTGACGATCAAATTGCCCGGGTCGGCGTCCGGGTGCTGGTCCGCCTCTCCCTCGAGCACTTGCTGCCCATTGCGCGCAAAACCAGCGGAAACGTGCACGTTGTAGGAGCGCTTCTCTTTGCGGGTGCCCTGGCCCCCACAGTGGGGACACAAGTGGGCGATTTTGGTGCCTTTGCCGTGGCACTCGTCGCAGTGTGTCGTGAAAGTCTGCACCATTCCGGGACCCAACTGCCGCCGTACTGTCATCATCCCCTGGCCGTGGCATTTGGGACACGTGTGGCGCTCCAGGTCCGCCAGCCCGGAGCCCTTGCACTCAGTGCAAATGTTGCGCATTTCCACCGTGAAATCGACGTCCTTGCCACGGTAGAACTCCACGAGCGACAACACAAGGTCGAGCTGGGCGTCCTCGGTCCGGCGTCGCTGGTTTCTGGCGCCTGAACCCCCGAAAAAGTCGAACATGTTGCCGAACTGCCCCTGGGCAGGCGCCTCTGCCGTCCCGTACTGGTCGTAGTTCGACCGCTTGGTGGCGTCCGAAAGCACCTCGTAGGCTTCACCAATTTCCACAAACTGGTCGTGGGCCTCGGGCGAACTGTTTTTGTCCGGGTGGTACTGCTTACTGAGCTGGCGGTACGCGTTCTTCACCTCCTTGTCGGTGGCGTCCTTCGCTATGCCAAGCACCTCGTAGTAGTCCCGGGCCGCCACAAAACGCCACACAAAGAGCACGAGCCATAAAAAGCCCAACGCTGACCTCATTTTGCGTTTCTCCCTGCGATTTGTTCCAATGGTCGCTGGAACTCGAGACTCGGTGTCCAGAGATCTCTACGCTCTTCACACGTCAACACTTTGTCACGTGAGAGACCACGTGATACATAACTTACCCTTCACTTTATTTTATTCCTAATTTTGCCTGTATTTGCCTATAACTACCAAATCACCTGTTTTATCCTATCAGCACCTTGCTGACTCTCTGGTGTTTCCGTTTCCTCGCGCCCAAATCTTGTCCTAGGGGTACTGGACCCCCACAGGAGACAGCTCCCCGCAGGGGTCTCCACGAAGTGGCCAGCGGAGCGGACGAGGCGCCGCCGGTGGGCGCTCAAGTTCTAGGCCGCTCTGGAGGGTCCTGAGAGGTCCGGGAGTCGGTGGCGCTCCGTTGGCCCTCCCGGGAGGCCACTGCGTGGAGCTTTGTTGCTGCGCTCGGAGGCACTAGGATCCCCTAGAAGATCAGCTGGTTATGCCCTGGCAGATCCTGTGATCCCTGGGGACCCTGATAATGCGCGTGGCTCTGGTTTGTTGCAGCCTACGCCCTTAGGGCCTTCAAATGATCGTCGAGCAGACAGATTTCGTACACAAAAAGACTCTGGTGCAGGGCATGGGCCTCTTCAAACGCCTGGAGGTACTCGCCGTAAAGGAGAGTCACTTCCCGGAGAATGGCGCCGGGGTCCGCACAGGCGGCCGAGAAGGCGCTGTCTGGGCGGAGTGCGAGCTCGACGTCGCGGACATCCGAGCAAGCGGCGGGATAGGTAGTGGGAAGTGCCCGGGAGGGTGTCTGGGGAAACTGGGGGGATGCCTCGGGGAATGCCCCGTAGGGTGTCTGAGGAAAAGAGACCGCCCACTCGGCCATAAGCTCCTGGAGATTGTGCACGTGCTCGTCGAGGGCCATCCAGAAGTCTGCATCCTCTATGAGGCGACCAAAGCTTCGCTTCACCTTGAGGAGCGCCTCGAGCATCGAGCGGCCGTTCTCGAAGTTGTGGGAGGAGGCGCAGCTCAAAATCTCCCACCGCAACCGCGCGATGGTCTCGGAGTAGTCGCGGCGCAATGCCAGGGTTTTGACCTCGCAAAGGGAGCGGAGGGCCGAGTATTCGGCGCGTATTCGGGCGCTGAGCTCCACACAGCGGATCGCATGCGGTGGGGATTGCTCGGCCGCTATGACGCCGCTAGGGGCCGCAGTTTCGGGGCGAATCTCGCGCTGAAAGTTGCAGAGACTCTCCGCGACCGCCCTTTCGGTGGCGAAATACTCGGTGAGCGATGTGGGTCGCAGAAACAACTCCGGAGCACTTGTCCGCATCTCGTTGAGCGTGAGCGCCGGACGAGCGCTGAACTTGGGCGTGCGAGCCGGGGCCTCGGGCATTCTGCCGGCAGAATGCACAAGGTCCACCGTTTCATGTCGCTCGTGGTCGTACACGGGGAGCTCGAAGTCGGAGTCCACGGAGCGGGCCGAAGGGGACGCGGGCCGGATCCGCCCAAAGAGCGCGTAGTCGAAGCCTTTGGGCGTGGCACTGGCCATTCGGTCGATCTCGACGTTTCGGAGCGAGAATCTGAGCTCGGGCGTGCCCGCACTCGCCACGTCCGTGAGGGACATCGTGAGCTGTGTCGGTTCGCTGGATTTAGGGCCTAGGTCTGGCCTGGGAGTGGACTGGGCCTGGGATTTGTCTGAAATGCTGAAAATTGCTGGTCTTCCTGACGGGTTCTGGCTGTGGTGGGTGCCTTCGGTCTGTACTCACCAAGAGGTCACTGAAGGCTCAAAACGGCTTTTTCTCACCTTTTCTGTCTTCTTTTTGGAGTCTTTCCTCCTTACCCAGCAGCTCAACTCGCTATCAGGTTTTTTTGGAAACTTAAGTCTTTTTCTGCTCTCCCAGCTCTCAACTATCAACTCTCAACTCTCGGAACTCAGCTCTTGCAATATTCTTCCCTCTGCTCGTAACGCTAAAGCAATGGAAAATACTTCAGGTGATGTCACCTCACAACTTGGGAATTTTCCGCCTATATACCAGCACTCACAGCCCCACAGTTCCCCCCTGCCTCCTCGTGGTGGCGGTAGGGATGGGTCTTCTCCGCACTCGCACACGCTAAGCAGGGCTCGGTTCAAGCCGCACCCAACGCATAAAGTTTGTAAAAATGGATTGTTTTGGGGAAAATCCCGCCGCACCTCCGGCATAGAAATGCATGGTTCCTATTGATGCAGAAAATATTCGTCGATTCTGTTGTTGCTCCCACCCGCCTTGTCTGGCAAATCGCTTGAAAATCTCTGCTACTATCTCCAGAGACTAGATAAGCGAATTTGGCGATTTTTTGCATTTGTTAGCCAAAAAAAATAGAGCCAAGACACGTGTTACACTCTTGGCCTGTTCCAAGACTTGCCCCACAATTCCCCAGAATGTACCACAGCTAATGGTGAAGGCCTGAATAGCGTGATTTGGCCTTATCCGACTGCCATTTCCACGATCAGTGACGCGAATTCCTGACGACTTTTGGGTGGAACTTCATCGCCCACCGGGCCCGTGATCTTTCGCTCACTGGACTCTCCGTGGAGGCTCCTGTGGAGGGCTGTACCTTACCGGGGCCGAGCACTGGCCCAGGCGGAGCGAGCGGAACCCCGCGCATTGCTCTCACCGAGCAGGCGCCACAGAGGTGCCAAGAAGCTCCTGGCAGGACCTATGATCTCGCAGACCCATCGGCGCTTTGCCGCTCGCTGGCCACTCCGTGGAGGCTCCTGCGGAGAGCTGTCCCCTGCGGGGTGCCAGCCCCCTACTGAGAGATGATATCTATTTCCTGCATATAGTCAGTTCTACTTATAGTCAGCTCTCAGCTTCTTCCCACATTTCAGCTACAACATGAGAGAATACGTTGTCGACCATTTACATCACCGAGATACCATCTTCGTGTTGGCAGCTCCAACTAGGGCATTTGGGCGTTTTTGTGGGATTTTCTCTTGATGTAACGTACGGCATATAAGCATCGCCTTGAGAGTGCCTGGGCCCCTTCCCCCCTTGGAGATCGAAGAGCTCTCCCCGAGCGTAGCGAGCAGTCCAGGCCACTGCTCAGTCGAAATCTTCGTCGTCGTCCTCCCACTCGTACGCGTACTCCTCCGCCAAGTTCCCGGCGGTCTCCACCATCGCGCTCTGCTCGTCTGCGTCCACCCCGAAGCCAAGGGCTCCGCCGGTGATGCGGCTGGAGCGCAGCAAGTGCCGGCCGTAGTCCTGGAACAAGTAGCGCGGCCCGGAGGTGATTCCGTAGCTGGCGTAGAGTTTTTGGTCCCGGAGTATGTCGGGGAACGTGTAGTTCTCCGGTAGCGTGGAGGGAAGCAGCGAGTACTCGGCGATGGGGTAGCGGCGCTGGAGAGCGAACTGCGACGCATTGAGCTCTGCGGTGTCGATGCTGTGGGAGGAGACGTAGGCCCTGGCAAAAAATTTTGGAGCAGAGCGGGCGGTACTGTAGAGATTGCGGGTGAAATCGAGGCCCTTGGCTTCTGGCGCTGGCGCCTTCGCCCCAAACGCCGCGTAGGGCTCGCCGTAGAAGTCCGCACACACATCGAGCGCCATGCCGCTGAGCTCCGACTCTAGTGGCGGGCCCAGGATCCGCGCCAGGGATCCCTCTAACGAATCCACGGGACGCACCGCCACCTCGCCCACCATGCGCCGCCCGCTATTGCCACCCAAGAGGTCGCCCTCGAGCCGCCCCATGGACACCGGCAGCTCGAGCTGGTTCCCGATGGTCCAGAGGGCGTCCACGGGCAAGGAGCGGAGCGCTGCTACGTGCCAGGGGCTGGCAGCGCTGAATTTCGCGGGGTCTACGAGCCCCAGCCCGAGGTCGGGCGCCCCCATGGGGAAAAACAACGAGCAGCTGTCGAGCAACAGGAGCGTGGTACTGATGCGCGATGATTTGCGCCGCAAATTGAGACCTGGCTCGGACCCCAGGGTGGCCCCGTTCCCCCCGTAAATTCCCCACACCCACACGCTGTGCTTCAGCTCGCCGCCGTTGAAATGCTCGTCCCGGACCGCCCCCAAATACTCGCTGGTGAAGCCGCCCCACGCGCTGTCGATTTCGGTGGCCACCGTCATGCCCTGGAAGAGGTCACAGTCCTCGAGAAACTGGCGGAAAAGCTCCAACGAGTCGTCGATATGCCGTCGGCCCTCTGCTGCTCCGACGGCATAGTCCGAGAACTTGACCCGCTCGCTGTTCCGGCTGTGGCCCACCGACGCCCCTGGCTCGTGCACCCAGTCGGCCAAGGTGTTGAGCGAATTGGGCCGGTAGATCAATTTGTTGTAGTCGCTCCAGTAGGTGGTGTTCTCGGGCCGGACCATGTCCGGGACGACTGAGCCGGTGTCGAGCGCGAGCTGGTAGGCATTTTTGGGCACAGGGGTACGCTGGGGGATCTCAAGATCTGGCGGAGAGTCTGGCGACGGTATGGGCTCGGCGTGGCGTTTTCCCCGGATCTCAGGCCCGTAGTAGTCGAACTTTCCGAGGGCGCCCATCCCGCCGCTGAGGTCGTAGAGAATAGCCCGGGGGTTGTAGTTGACGCCCTGGGATCCCCGGGAGGCGCAAAGGAATACCGAGTTGTCGTAGCGAGGAGCCACATTTTTTCGGTAGCTGAGATGGGCCTCCTGGTTGTTGTAGAGGTGGGTCACGAGGTGGTTGGCCTGGTGAGAGTGCGAGAGGGTGATGGTCTCGTGCATGGAGAGGGTCCCAAAGTTTGGGGGCTGGTGAGTGGTGGTGAGGGCGGAGTGGGGGCGGAATGTGTAGAAATTTGGGGCCGATTCTGAGCGGTCGTGGAGGTGTGGGACTAGGGGAAGAGGTGGAGACGGTGAGAGCAGTTGCGATGCGCACCGGACGGCCCCAGGCCCGGCCACAACCACCGCCCAGAATTGGCCCCTAGTTCGCGCTCCCTAGCGTCTACTGGTGTTAGACCCTCGGTAAATGCCTCTCTCCAGAAGCGCCCCATCGACCACAGCCCCCGGGCCAGCCCAAATCTTGGCCCTAGCGCAGCGAGCTGAACTCCACGCAGTGGCTCCTGCCGAGCCGTCGCCAGCGGAGCGTCTCACAGGCCCCAGGGCCTCCTCTCGGCCCTTGCTCCGGCGGTGCAACTTCCGGCCGCCGCCCCCACTTCCGGTCACCCACTTCCGGCCCGTTCTGTGCGACTTCACGGCGCAGCCTGGCCCAGGGTCCGGCTCCTCTCCACCGCCATGCCCCAGACCAAACACCGGGTCACGTTCTTCAACCCCTCGGGCTCCAATGACAACGTCATCAGCTCCGTGGAGCCCACCCGCGTGGAGCTTCCTGTGCTCCGCGACTTCCCCCGCGAGGACAAATTCTCGGTGCTGGGGGCGGTGAAGCTCCCGCCAACCATCAGCGAGTTCCGGGTGCAATGGGCCACTACAGAGACCCAGAAACCGAACGCGTTGTTTTGCGACTACGCCGCGAGCCGCCCGGGGTTCCAGGTGTACGCAGTGCCGCAGAAAGGTGCCGACATCGACGAGTTCTTTGCCGAGGCCAACGCGCTCGCCTGCGAGCTCTTGGGACGAGGTCAGGGCGCCGCCGACTCCCTCAGCGGGCCAGGGGCCTCGGACGCCATTTCGCGCGGCAATTGGGTGGTCACCTCCTCAGCAGCGCTCCTCTTCGTCGACCAGGCCCTGGTCCCGCCGTCGGTGGTGGAATACGTCGCCGCCGTGACGGGCCTCGACCTACGCCCCCTCGCCGCCGCTAGCGACAACTTCGCGCTAGCGCTAGCGCTGGACTCGCTAACCGTCCGCTGCTACACCGCCGACTCGGCCAAAATCAACGCCCTTCTGCACACAGCCGCCAACGTCTTCGAGTCGCTGGGCCCGTCGGGCCAGCGCCACGAGGTCGGCGTCTTCATTTTGGACCCCCGGGCCTCGGAGCCGCACGACTTAGTGCTCCTGGGGGTGCGCGCGGTGATCGACCCGCTGCAACCGTCAGACGACGCCACCCTCATCCAGACGCTCTTCCACGTGACCCCACGCCACCGGCTCCTCCCCGACAGCTACAGCGTCACAGTGCGCGAGCCGGTGGGGCTCCACCCTACGCTCGAGGTGAGGTTTGGCGATGGCACTCTGCAGGACACCCCAGATTTGGGCTCCTCTCCTCTTTCGCCCGACGTGGCCGACTGCCAGTTGTTCTACTACCAGCAGGTGGCGCGGTCTTTTTTCGTGGACCGGTACCAGCTCCCCGCGAACGTTTCGCTCGTGGCGTTGTTTGGAGACTCGGACCTCGAGGCGCCCGAGTTTCGGGTACAGAACGCCGGGGCCGAGGCGTTGATGGCCATAGAGCCGCGGGCGTTTGACTTGACGCTCCATGCGCGCTACCAGGTGCCAGTGGTGCCGTCAGCATCGGGGCCAGAGGGCGACATTGTGCGCGCCAAATTGAGCGCCCCGGCCATTTTCTACGCGTGCGCCACCTCGGACCCGGAGCTGCTCGCGTCCTCGCCCTTCGACCACCCGTCGGGCGAATTTCGCAGCTACTTCACCCCGGACACGGTGTTCTTTCACATGCAGCCCAGCACCCCGCGCCAGTTGGAAATTCCCATCCCGACGGCCCGAGGTGACCCACAGGTCGTGGTCTCCGCCACCTTCGCTGTGCTCGCCATGGGCATCCTCTGGCTCTGCTACAAGAGCATGGCGGTGTTTTTGGCCCAAAGTGGCAGCCGCCGGCTCCGTCCGACCAAGAAGACCGAGTAGCTTCTTCTCGGGCCGATTTCCGCCGGGCCCTAGCCCCTCGGAGCCCTCTGGGAGTTGGTGTGAGCGAGCGCCGAGGGGCGCCCTCTGCTCTCAAAGCCTCGCTGTAACTGCACCAACGTCTGTGACGCTCCGCTTGCCACTCCGCGGAGGCTCCTGCGGAGAGCTGTCCCCCTGCGGGGCCGCCCTAGTGCCCCGAACGCAGTGAACAAAGCCCCACGCAGTGGCTCCCGCCGAGCAGGCGCCAGCGGAGCGTCACAGTCCCCTCACATCTCACTCCTCCTGCACCTGGATCTACTGCAGGCCAAATTCGGGGACATTCTGCCGCTTTCCGCCACCCCAAGGGCTCTACGAGTCTTTACCAACCTGCATATTGTACAACAGGATCCGGGGACCACATATCAGCCAAAATGACTACAAATTGCATCAAATTGCTTTAGGAGCACCATAGTGCACTAAAGACTACACAGAGACTTGGAAACGATCAAATTTGGACGTTTTGTGCTCAACGCGTTGGCCCTTTGGTGACCGACGTTAGCGACCTGCATACAAACTCGAGTCGAAGCCCGCTCTTTTCGGGCCGGATGGGCGGTCTGGGAACCGGAAAATTTCTCCGGGGCTCGGAGTTCGCGTGGGGATGCTAAGGGAAGTCTGTGGCGGCATTTGGGCGCGTTTTGCGGAAGGTCTCGAGACACACGCGTTTCATGTGGGCCATGGGCGGCTTTTTGCTCAAGAGAAACTGGAACTGAGTGGCGGCGTTCACGAGCGCATAGTTCAAGCCGTTCAGAAATGCCCAGTGGGGTGCGTGGCGCTTGATGGAGGCGAGCACTGGGGTCTCTATGACGTCGCAATTTGTCTCCACCAAAGTGCCGCCCGAATCGTTGGCGAACCAGCGCGGGTCCAAGTCGAAGGCTGGCGCCCGTGGGGGTCTATCAGCCGCCAGCTCCGCACCAAGGGCCACCACCACCAAGTTCGGGAGCCGGAAGCCCCGTGGCGGAGCGACGGAGCGAAGGTCCGCGTCTGACACGGGCACCACTTGGTACGGGAGCAGGCCGAGGGACTCCACAATGCGCGGCCTTACGGCCTCAAAGTGCGCGGCAATGGCCTGCGAGTGCGCCGGGTCCGGTGCGTACACCATCACGTGGCGGTAGTGCAAGCAGAGGGCGCTGTACACGGCGGCCCGTGCGAGGCTGGCGCCGCCTATGACCAAGCACGAGGCGTTCTTGGCCGCGAGATTGACGGTGGAGGCCTTGGAGACGCAGAGCCACGCGAGCACAAGCCAGTCGATGTTTTCGGCCCGGAGCCGGTGCATGTGGGTCGGGGTGAGCCACGGGCGGTCCGCGACCAAGATATTGGCGCCGATGATCTGCGCTGCCGGCGATACCGCGTCGGCGAGCTGGGCGACGCAGTGGTCGAGGGGCGGCAAGACGTAGGCGCCCGAAAAGCCGGCGGAGCGGGTGAGCGCGGCCAAGTTCAGCGGCTGGGTGCACTCGAACGACCCGAAGGTGTGGGCGAGCCCCAACTTTGCGAAGGCGAAGCGGTGGACCCCTGGGTACAAGCACCCGGCCAAGCCGTGGCCTGCGACGAAGAACTGGCCCGCCGGCACCAAAAACGAGCGGTGGTGCGAGCGGTTGACGTCGTAGCTCCGGAGCGTGTCGGAGCCCGCGGGGATGTTGCCGTTGGGGTGGACGTGGTCGTGCACGGGGGTGAAGGTTCGGTTCAAAATTTTGGACAAGCGGCCGAGCGGGCCGTGATTATAGGCGGTCGCGTGGAGGCTCGGGTGGCGGGCCGCCGTTGCCACCACGAAGTTTCAGCAGAGGACGTTGTCGTGGACGGAGAGGGCGGTGGTGGTGAGGCGCACGAAGCCGAGGCCGACGCCTGAGGCGAGCAGCGCGACTCTGGCGGCGTCCTCGAGCCAGAAGCTGCCGTTGGGCACCGAGACCGGGCCGTCGTAGCATCCGATGGCGGCGGTGTGGGAGGCGCTGGCGTGGGCCAAGAAGCCGCGGAGCTGGGCCAACGGGTCGCTGGCGCCGTCGCTGGGGACGATCACGTCGCTGGGGCCATCGTGCAAATAAACGCTGAGATCTACCGCCACGAACGTGAGCGCCAACCGCACCGCGGTGTCCAAGAACTTCGCGTAGAGTACCAGGGCGTCCCTGGGGCCCCTGGGGTCGCAGGGGTCGCAGGGGTCGCAGGGGTCGTCGTTGTAAGCGTGGGCCGAGTGTGGGGCCATGGGGTCGACACTGACCACGGCCTCGTGCAACTCGCGGAACGAGTTCTTCATCGAGAGCACCACGGGCATCCCGAACGAGTAGCGCCGGAGCGCAGCCACGTAGCGGGGGAGGTGCGTGTCGATGTCGTCGAGGCGGTTGTGGCGGACGAGATGGGCGAGGTCTACGCGGACCTCGATGGCGTCACAGCCCGCGATGGTCTCGCCGAATTTCGGCACCGCGGCCTGGGTCCCGGGGTACTCGAGCTGGAGCACTGTCGAGTAGCGGTCGTCGAGCAAATTCTCAAGGTCGAACATGGGAGCCACGCACCCGTAGAAGCTGCGGCCGGTGATGTACGAGGCAAAGAGCAAAACGTCGACCTCCGCCTGCTTTAGGGGCGGGAGGGGCAGGGGAGCAGAAGGTAGCTGGGGGAAGAATTCCTGGGGATGTTGCTGGTACCCTGAGCCAGGGATCGGGCCAGGGCCAGAGCCAGGTGCTTTTCGGGGAAAATCTACGAGCTGTGACCCCAGAAACTGTGACCCCTGGATCTGTAACTCCAGAGACTGAGAGCTCTCTGGACCCCTGGCCCCGGCGTACTGACCGCCCATTTCCGCCTGCTCTACGTGCACGGGATCGGCCTCCAAATTGAAGAACTGGAACTTTGCGGCTGCCCGGAACTTCAGAAAGCGCCGTCGGAGCTGCCTTGTGCCCTCGGAGTACTGGTCCCGAGGGTACCGGATGTGGTCCAAGACGGCGGACTCGTCTCGCTCGATGGCTACGACGTAGGGGAACTTTGCGGAGCCGAAGTAGCGCATCAAGGGCCCGTTCTCGATAGTCAGCGCCGGGAGATCCACCACGAGCAGTTCGCAGGTGTGCAGCTCCACGAACTGAACGATGAGCTCGTGCTGGAGGGCCTCGAACTGCTTCTGGGTGTGGCTCTGGAGGTACTGGCGCGAGGAGACGCCCGTGTGGTCGGCTACGAGGTCCTCACAGTCCACGTAGGGACATGGTACTGCCGCCAGGAGCATGAGGCCGAGGGTGGACTTTCCCGCGCCCCGCACCCCCATGAGCACGAAGCAGAGGGCGGGTGCCATTCCACGCGGAGGTAGAGTCTGAGACAGTGGATGGTAGAAGGTTCCAGGAAGCTTCAGCGTCAGCCAAAATGTCAGCACCGCTCCTGGTCACTGGTCTGAGCCTCTTGGCACCAGAGCGGCGGATTTGAGCTAGCGCTCAGAGCGGCAGTGCTCCAAGTCGCTCGGAATTGCTCTGGCCCAAAATGGGCGTAGAGTAGAGCGTAGACCAACTCTAAGCTCCCGCGAATGTCAGCCAAAATGTCAGCCAATGTGTCAGCCAAAGTGCACGGTCTTTGTCGGTTCAGACAGGCGCTGCCTGGCAAGTCACGAGCCAAGTCTAATTTTGTTCAGCCCGTTGCGAGCTCTTCGTTCAGACTTCTGGTCTCTGTGAGCTTATCTCTTGCTCCAAGCTTCGCTCTTGCGCTAAACTCTGGCGCTTTCTCTAGCTCCAGCTCTTGCTCCGAATTCTTGGGCTGTAGCGTCAGAAACTTCAGGCTGAGCTTGCGCTGAAGTCTTGGGCTGTAGAGAAGTCCTGGCCAGGAACAGCAAACTCGCAGCAGCTCTGCGCCGGGGCTTGGAACGAGGCTTAACGTTGCTGCTTGCGGCTCTGTGCAGTTCTCGGAGCTCGAGGAGTCCGTTGCTCTGCCCGGGGATCGAAAGCCCTGGCGCTCAATTCCTGCGTCGAAGGCCCTGGGATGCAAGGCCCTCGGATGTGAGGCTCTGGATACGAGCGTGGCTGCGAAGGCCTGGGCTGCGAAGGCCTGGGCTACGGCTTTGGACTATGAGCAGCACCGGCTCCGGCCTGACCCAAATATTTGGGTCGGGTATTCTGAATTTCGACTTCTGAAATCAGAGACTGATCACCGAATCCCATCCTGAGCTTAGGCCATGGAAGCTCTCAGAAGCGTCGATGCTCGGACCACTGGCTTGGGTCTGTTTGTCACGTGCTACTAGGTTAGGGCCGGTCAGGGCCTGAGTTGAGTGGTGGTCTGGCGCTGTAAATGGCTTAATTTGTAAGATTTAAGCATTGTTTTTGCTTCAGTTGCTCTACCATAGGCTTTTCTGTATTTTTCCTCCTTTTAGGCTACCCTGAGTGCCACTGAATGGCGAGATTCGGCGAGCATTCGGCAAGCATCCGCGCGAGGGCACTAGTTGCCGCTTGGCGCTGCTTCTCTTCCACCCCTGGACCAATAATAAAATATCGACACGGCCTCTGCATTTTGGACCTATGGTCTCAATTTCTGCCTGTTGTTCCACCAAAAAAGAGGAGACTTCTGGGCCATCTGGCCCGGCTCGCTCCATCCAGCGCCAGCCGCTCCGCGAATTCCGGCCCTTTCGCGCTCCCCACAAAGATCCAGCAGACACAGAGCCGGCACAGTCACAAGCACCGGCACCAGCACCGGCCCAGTCACCAGCACTCAGCACCAGCACTCAGCACATCCAGGCGCTTGGATTTTTGGCCAGAGCTGTCACCCACCACCACCGGCCCCAGCGCGCATCGTTCCACCGACTCCAGCGCCTCTGGCCTCACCTACTGCATCTGCCACCGCCATGCCCCCGCCCTTCGTCTGGTACCACGACAAGGACAGCCTCCAGCTCGGGGGCGTTAATCGCTACGTGCTACAGTACACGGTGCAGCCAGCGCCAGAGTCTCAGGAACTTTCCCAGCCGCCGTCGCCCTCTGAGCCACCGTCGCCGTCTGAGCCACCGTCCCCCTCAGATCCTCACTGGGGGCTCTCGACGCCCGTACGGGAGCTCTATCTCTCGCTCCGCAACACCGAGAACTCGCCTATCCGCGCCATCCACCTCCTCAACGGCCCATTGAGCGTCTACTGTCACGTGGTGCCCTGTAACTACAACCACCGGACGGAGTTCAAGGGCCAGTCGCGAGAGGTGGCGTTCCGCAACGAGATCAAGCCCGGCCAGACCTTCAATGTGACGTTGCATTTGAACAACAATTCGCTCAAAAAGCGCCCTGGATCCGGCCTAGAGCCCGCGCCCAGGGTCTACGAATGGTCCGTGGACGTGGTGTCGCAGATCGTCGTCTCCAGGCGAACGCTCGTGGCCTACGACCTCCTCGTGGGCCCGGAGTTGCGCGAGATGAAGCGGCTCCACCTGGGGGTGCTCAAGAGCGCGGGGACACTTCTCTCGTCGTTGGGGCTGGGCTTGGGCTCAACTTTATCTCCCGAGCCCCTGGGCCCCAAAAGCGCCGCCAGCTCGCGCTCGAACTCTGCGCTCAGTCTCACGAGCAACAGTTCCGACCTGGGGATCCTGAGCGCTGAACAGAAAGCGTCCAGTCCCCACAAAGCACCCAGTTCCGAGCAGAAAGCGCCCAGTTCTGAGCAGAATGCACCCAGTCCCGAGCGCCAGGCTCTGGGCTCCGACCAAAAGACGGGGCCGGGCCCAGCGTCCCCGCACCACTTCAACTTCGGGTCTTTCCGTCAACTGTCGGTCTCTCGCCTCTCCACGAGCTCCCCCGGCCACTCGGGAGCTCTTGGCTCGCGTCTCTCTGTGCAGAAATTCTCTACCGCAGACCTCTGGACCCAGCCGCCCCCGTTCCCGGACCGCCCGCTCCACCTCGTGGTCGTCACCCACGGCGTTTTGTCCAATACAAGCGCCGACATGTTGTACCTCAAGGACTCAATCGAGGGACGGCTGGGCCAGAACATCGTCGTGCGCGGGTACACGGGCAACGCGGGCCACACGGAGCGCGGGATCCGGCGGTTGGGCGTTGCAGTGGCGCGCTACGTGGTGCAGCTCGTGGAAGAACTCCGCCGCGACTACACCGTGGACCGCATTCTGTTTGTGGGCCACTCGTTGGGCGGCGTGGTACAGCTCTACGCCCTCAAGCATCTCCTCTGGACCGAGGGGACGGACTACTTCCTGAGCCTCAATCTTCGCCTAGAGCACCTCGTGTGCATGGCGAGCCCAATGCTTGGGGTTCTAGACGAGCTCAGTTTTATGATCTCGTGGTTTCTTGATCTTGGGGCGTTTGGGAAAACGGGCCGCGATCTCACGCTTCGGAAGCGGTTCCCGACGCTCCGGGACCTTCCGGTGCCGCGAAAAGGCGGAGGGGGCCTGGATTCCAACGGAAAAGAGAGCCACCACAGGGCCAGCCCAAAGGGCGGAGGTCTGGGAGAAGGGGAGCAGAGAGGAGCGCAGGGAGCCGAGGGGCATAGAGGTGGTCCCCAGGAGGGAGGGTCTGGGAACAGTGGGGCAGGGTCTGGGAACTCTGAGGGGGCACCTGGAGCAGGCACCAGGGCTCCTGGCCCGCTGGCTTCTTCGAAGGCCCCGGGCCACGCACACGAGTCGTTCCGGCCGCTACTTGAGACGTTACCCGACAGCCCCCTCCTGGAGCTTTTGGCGCAGTTCTCGCACCTCACGCTCTATGCCAACGCGGTCAACGACGGGATCGTTCCGCTCCGCACCAGCTGCTTATTGTACTTGGATTGGGAGGCGCTAGGGGAAGTGGGGGGCATCAAAAATGAGGAGAGCAGGCAGCAGGTAGCGTTTGGGTCTTCGGAGGTGCCTGAGCAGTCTGCGGAGTCTGCGAGGTCTGCGAAGGAGTCTGGGCAGGCGAAGCAGAGGGAGAACCAGCCGCTGCTTCTGCCACAGGGCAGTCAGGGGCACAGCGAAGCGAGTGCGGTGAGCTCTATCGAGACGGTGCGCAGCGCCACGCGCGATTCGGTGGGCGAGGTGCCTGAGGACAAGGACGTTGGCGGAGCTAAGGCCGCCGCCGCTGAGAAGCCCCGGTCGCTCAGTTTTCGAGACCTCTTGCGGTTCCAGCTGGCGGGCCGGGGCCACCGCTACACCAAGCGCGAGCGCGCGTTCTTAATGATCCTGGCCAAGGGCTTGGACCAGGCCGGCGGGCAGAGCGAGTCGGAGGAGGAGGAAACAGCGGGCGACCAGGGGGCAGCTTCTGGGGGCGATGGGACCGAGGAGACGTCGGAGGGCCGTGTGAAACTCAACATCCCTCCCAAGGCTTCGTCCGTGGAGTCGGCGTTGAGCACCATCCTATGCCCCACGCCCTCGGAGCGGTACATCGTGAGCCCCGGGTCTCGCCGGGACGTGATTTTCCACGACAAATTCTACAGTTTCAAGAACGTTCCCGAATGGCAGCCGAGCCCCAAAAAGGGCGTGTTCTCGCTTTTTAAGGGGGGGCCCAAGCACGAGAAACAGGTGCTAATTGCCCGGAAGTACCACGCGGGGTTGACCTGGCGGAAGGTGTTGGTTCATCTACCGCCCGACGCGCACAACAACATCGTGGTGCGGCGGCGGTTCTCCAATGGCTACGGCTGGGGCGTGGTGGATCACGTGGTGTCGTTGTTTCAGGGCGAGGCTGGGGCAGACGATGGGGCAGAGGAAGTCGGAGGAGTGGAGGCTGACGGGAGCGTGAAAGCAGATGGAGCCGCCTGGTCTGGCACCTCGGGCAGCGCCAGGCCAAAGATTTAGCAAAAGATGCCAGCAACTGCAGCGTAGAGTGTGGGCCCGCTGGGTACCCAGAGAAGAGGGGTAAGGTACTCAGGCCCGTCGCAGGGGACAGTTCTCTGCAAAAGCCTCCATGGAGTGGCCAGCGGAGCGGATGAGATGCCGCCGGCAGGAGCTCAAGCTGTAGGGACGTCAGGGGGTCTCTGAGACGCTCCGCTGGCGCCTGCTCGGCGGGAGCCACTGCGTGGTGCTCTGCTCGCTGCG
>JAJMSF010000023.1:0-179770 GCA_030558275.1 Chernovozyma palmyrensis
CCTACGTCGACCCCGAGGGCGGCACCGCCGCCGAGCCCAGCGCCTGGCGCCGCTCCCTCGTGCGCCCCTTCCACTACCTCCCGGCGGTGTTCCTCGGCACCCTCCTCAACATCCTCGACGGCCTCTCCTACGGCATGATCATGTTCCCCATTTCGGAGGCGCTTTTCTCGGGGCTTGCCCCCACGGGGCTCTCGATGTTCTACGTGTCGACCATCGTGTCGCAGTTGGTGTTTTCGCTCGGCGGGTCCGCGTTCAAGGCCGGGATCGGGTCCGAGATGATCGAGGTCACGCCCTTCTTCCACCTGATGGCGCTCCTGGTGCAGGCGGAGATGGCGGGCGCGCCCGCCGACGCGGTGATCGCCACCACCATCTTCACCTACGCGCTCCTGTCGGTGGTCACGGGCCTCGTGTTCTTTCTCTTGGGCAAGTTGCGCCTCGGCACCTTGGTGGGCTTCTTCCCGCGGCACATCCTCGTCGGGTGCATCGGCGGCGTGGGCTACTTCTTGGTGGTCACCGGCGTGGAGGTGTCGTCGCGGTTGGAGGGCGGGCTCCGGTACGACGGGGCCACGCTCCGGTTCCTCCTCGACCCGCCGGTGCTCCTCCACTGGGCGGTGCCGCTCGCGTTGGCGGCCGCGTTGGTGGCGCTCCAGCACCGCATCCACAATTCGCTCCTCGTGCCGCTCTTCTTCATCGCGGTGTTCGCCGCGTTCCACCTCGCGCTCTGGGCCGTCCCCGCCTGGTCCTTGGCCGCCGCGCGCGCCGCCGGCTGGGTGTTCCCGGCGGTGGAGGACCGCGAGCCCTGGTACGGCTTCTACGCGCTCTACCGCCCCGGCATCGTCCAGTGGTGGGCGGTAGCCAAGCAGGCGCCCACCATGCTCGCGCTCACCTTCTTCGGCATCCTCCACGTGCCCATCAACGTCCCCGCGCTCGCGGTCACCGTCGGCATGGACCAGTACGACGTGGACCGCGAGTTGGTGGCCCACGGCTACTCCAACGTCATCCTGGGGCTCATAGGCTCCATCCAGAACTACTTGGTGTACACCAACTCGGTGTTGTTCGTGCGCGCGGGCGCTGACGACCGCATGGCGGGCGTGCTTTTGGCGCTAGCCACCGCGGCGGTGATGGTGGCGGGGCCCATCGTCATCGGCTTCATCCCCGTCGGGGTCGTGGGCGCGCTCATCTTCTTGCTCGGGTACGAGCTCCTCAAGGAGGCGCTCTACGACACCTGGGGCCGGCTCCGGCGCATTGAGTACGGCACCATCGTCATCATCGTGGCGGTGATGGGCGCCTGGGACTTTGTGTACGGGGTGTTGGTGGGCATCCTCTTGGCGTGCCTCCTGTTCGTAGTGGAGGCGGCCCGCACCCCGGTGGTGAGCGGCGTGTACCTGGGCGAAGTGGCGCGCTCCACCGTGTTGCGCCACCCGAAGCAGCAGCAGTTTCTCCGGGCGGTGGGCGGCCAGATCTGCGTGGTCAAGCTCCAGGGGACGCTTTTCTTCGGGTCCATTGGCGGCGCGGAGACCCAGATCCGCGCCCGCTTCGACCAGAAGTTCGCGGAGACCCCGCTCCGCTTCTTGGTGTTGGACATGAAGAGCGTGGCGCTGATCGATTTCTCGGCCGCCGAGGGCTTCCGCCGCATCTTGAACTTGTGCCGCGAGCGCAGCACCCAGTTGGCGATCAGCTCGGTGGCCGAGAACGACGCGCTCGTCAAGGCATTGCGCGACGCCGGGCTCTGGGACGAGGACAAGCCGCTCCCGGTGCAGCTCTTCGGGACCCTTAACTCGGCGTTGGAGTGGTGCGAGAACGCGTTTTTGGCGACCTACCGCAGCGTCAAGGGCCGCTCGCGCGCGGTTTCCACGGCGCTCGGGCCCATGGTGGCGGCCGTGCCAAGGGCGCACGACATGGCGGTGCTCTCCTCCCAGGGTCTCGCCCCCCAAGGCATCAGCTCACTCGCCCCCCAAGGCATCAGCTCACTCGCCTCCCAGGGCCTCGGCTCGCTCCCCTTTGGCACGCCCCGGACCGCCCAGGTGGTGCAGGCGGCCACCCGCACCGTCAGCGACGAGCAGCGCACCCAGGGCGCGCTCAGCAGCTCCAAGGACGCCGCGTTCAAGAAGGCGCCGCTCCCGTTGCTCATGCTCACGTTCCAGGGCCTCTCCACCCAGAGCCAGGCGTTCTGGGCGCCCCTCGCGACCTTCTTCGTGCGCGAGCGCGTTCCGGAGGGCGAGAGCTTCTACAACTCGCTCACCTCGTACCCGTCGTTCTTTGTGGTCGAGGCGGGCTTGATCCGCTCGGTGGTGAAGTTCCTCGGCGACCGCGAGTTGCACTCGAGCATCTTGCCCATGACCGCGTTCGGCGATGTCTCGGACGTGAGCACCAGCGAGATCGAGTACACCGCGGTGAACGACACGGTGGTGTGGCGGCTCGGCCAGGACAAGGTGCAGCGGTTGCTCCAGCAGCCGGAGGGCGAGCAGATCTTGCGCGAGTTGTTGCGCATCCAGTCGAAGCTCTGGAAGGAGCGCTTCGACACCATGACGGCGAATCTCGTGATCAGCGCCTAGACTATCGATGCATCAGAGCAGAAAGTGTAGGCAAAAGCCGCCCGCGGGCGCTCAAGCTCTGGGCCCCTCTGTAGGATCCTGAAGGGTCCGGGCGGTCGGTGACGTTCTGCAGGCCCCTTCCGGGGGAGGGCCACTGCGTGGTGCTCAGCTCGCTGCGCTCGAGGCTTTTGAGCCTCCCGCAGGGAACAGCGCCCCGCAGGGGTCTCCACGAAGTGGCCAGCGGAGCGGACGAGCTGCCGCCGGCGGGCGCTCAAGCAGTAGGTTTTACAGGGGTCTCCATGACGCTCCGCTGGCGCCTACTCGGCGGGAGCCACTGCGTGGTGCTCAGCTCGCTGCGCTCGGGGCTCTGGGCCTCCCTTAGGGAACAGCGCCCCGCAGGGGTCTCCACGAAGTGGCCAGCGGAGCGGACGGACAGCCGCCGGCGGGTCCTCAAGCTCTGGCTGCTGAGAGCTGCGGGCTACTGGTTCACGGAATGACATACGGAGCGCTATGGCAAGAATAGGGCGGCCGTGAGTTGTAGGAGGCAACGACGCCCGGTGCGAGAGAGCAGAACGGGAGAGGAGAGAGAGAGAGCCAGTGAGAGGGGAGCAATGATACGGCGGGAGCTCTACAACGCACCGGGCCTCTGTAGGGTCCACAACAGAGCTCCGAGCACCGGAAAAACTGTGCAAGCACGAGCTCGCAACGGCACCTGGCCCGGCCAGCGGTCGCAGGCCGTCGGTGTCCTCAGTCTCCAAGACGTCGCCCCAGGACCCACAGACCCCACGGCCCAGCACCGGCCAGCCGCACCCAGAGCCACATCCACCACGTGACTCCTGCTCTTTCCCAGGGACGCTCAGTCCCAGGCCAGGACTCAACCACTGAGGACCCATAACGGCCGCTCCGTGACACCGCCCGAGCCACGGCCGCTCCGCCTCTCCCTGCGATTCACCGTGCCCCACCGTCCGTAGCTCCGTGACCGTCCCCTCCCCAACGTTTCCGCCTCGCTCTTGTGCGAGCTCCGTTCGCCGACCCGAGCTCCTGTATACAGCAACTGATAGGGAGCAACAATGTGGCCCTCCCCCCCAGAATACGCCACCCCTTGCCTGCCCCAGTCTTTGCTTCTTCTGTCTCGAAGCTCCCAGTGTCGAATTATCGCCCGCTTCAGACTCCACTGCCCCTCTGACCCCTGACCTTGGCCACTCCCTCGCGCCACAGACCCCCCCTCGCCTCTGCCCCTGACACCTCCCATGGTCTCCCTCCGCCTTGCCCTCTGCGGCCTCGTTGCCAGCTCCCAGGCGCTCTCGCTCCTTGAGCCCGTGAGACCTCTCCTCGAGGCCTTCTCTGCCATTGCCGACTCCCCCGAAATCGCAACCTTTCCCTTGCCCTCGGCCCAGGACGACAGACCCGTGCCCGGCGACTCGCCCATCGTCCAGTGCGAGTCGTCGCTGCCCCAGATCTTGACCTTGGAGAGCGTCACCATTGCCCCGAACCCGCCCCAAAGAGGCGCCAATTTGACCTTTGTGGCCCAGGGCTACCTCTCGCAGGACGTGGAGGACGGCGCCTACGTCGAGGTCGACGTTCGCTACGGCTACATCCGCCTCATCCACCAGACCTTCGATTTGTGCGAGGAGATCCAGCAGGTGGATTTGGAGTGTCCTATCCGCAAGGGCAGCCAGTTGATCGAGAAAGAGGTGGCCATCCCCAACGAGGTGCCCCCAGGCCGCTACATCGTCAACGCCAAGGCCTTTACCAAGGAGGGCGATTTCATCACATGTTTGACCGCTGTGGTCGATTTTCCGCCCGCTTGATAGAATAGAAAACTCATTACGACACTGTAGCATAGGCAGTGGCGCTCCCAGAAGCCATGAGCAGGTGCCCAAGTCTCAGGCCACCGGCTAAGGTTCCGCTTACCACATGGTGCCTGAAGGCTCGAGCGCAGCGTGCTGAGCACCACGCAGTGGCCTCCCGGGAGGGCCAGCGGAGCGTCACGGAACCCCGGACCTCTCAGCCACCCGTCCGCTCCGCTGGCCCCTTGGTGGAGACCCCTGCCGGGAGCTGTTCCCTCCGGGTTTCCCAGAGCCTCAAGCCCAGCGTACTGAGAACCACGCAGCGTTATCCCCCAGTAGGCGCCAGCGGAGCGTCCCGAACTTGGTGCCCTCTCGCAGCTGGGCCCTCGATCGCTACGGCGGTTGAAACTCAGAGAACGTGTCCTGTATATGGTCATTTGCACCCATTTTTATCTCTTTATATGTCGCTTATATCACAGAAAATACGCCCTTAAACCAGCAGAAGAAGTATCTATCGCTGTTCAAGTCTCTTTTTAATTCTACAAATCTACCAAAAAAACCCAAAATCGCCCGTTTGGGACCTACGCATGTCCCTTCTGACCCCCAACTAAGGGTACGGCATATAAGCTCGCCCCATATATCGAAAAGTCATCGGCTCTGATCCACCACCCCACGCCTCCACTCCACGCTCCACGGTCCTCGCGATGTTTGCCGATCTCTTCTCGATCCAGATTTTCTTTATCATTTTCCGCGAGACGCTCGAGACCGCCATCATCGTGTCGGTGCTCCTTGCGTTCATCCACCAGCGGTTCCCACGGGCGCCTGGCTCGAACAACACGCCAGGCGCCGCCGAGGCCGAGAAGACACGCCGAAAGTTGAGCCTCCAGGTGTGGATGGGCGCAATATTGGGCCTAGTGCTCTGTCTGGTGATAGGGGCCATTTTCATTGTGGCGTTCTACTTCTTGGGTCAGGACTTCTGGGCGTACACCGAGCGCGTGTGGGAGGGTGTTTTCTCGCTTCTTTCCAGCGTTATCATCACCATCATGGGCGTGGGGCTCCTCCGAATCAACAAGGTCATGAAGGTGAAGTGGTGGGTCAAGCTCGGTGACGCGTACAACAACAACGACGCGGGAGCGCGGACGAGCCGTGACGAGCTCCTCGAGGTGGCCACGCTCGACGGGGAGTCCGCCAATTCGGTGGCGACCGCAGAGCCGCTGACCTCAGAGCATGAGCTGAATTTGAAGCCTGCGCCGAAGTCTCGGCCCCGCGAAAAGTTCTCCAAGCGCTACTTTTTGTTTGTTTTGCCCTTCGTGACCACCATCCGCGAGGGTCTCGAAGCGGTGGTGTTCATCGGCGGCATCGGAATGTCACAGCCGCCCACCTCCATCCCAGTGTCCATCGCCGCCGGCCTCTTTTTCGGCTGTTTGGTCGGCTACATATTGTACAAAGGTGGCAACCACATGTCGCTCCAGTACTTCCTCATCTTCTCCACCTGCTTCCTCTACATGGTGAGCGCCGGGCTCATTAGCCGTGGCGTCTGGTTCTTGGAGTTGGAGCTGTTTGTGCGCCGCTGCGGCGGTTTGGATGTTAGCGAAACGGGAAGCGGGCCCGGCTCCTACGACATCAGCCGCTCGGTGTGGCACGTCAACTGCTGCAACGGCCTCACCGACGGCTGGTGGATGGTCCTCAACGCCATTTTCGGCTGGACCAACTCCGCTACTTACGGCAGCGTGGCCGCCTACTGCTTGTACTGGATCGTGGTGATCGCGTGGCTTGAGGTCAAGTTGTACGAGGAGCGGGAAGGGTATCTCCCCGTGGTGCCCATCCGGTGGCAATTGCGGCGGATCCGCAAGAGGTTGAGTCTTTACGAAGCGCGCGCGGCCAGGACCTCCTACGGCCGTCGGGAGTCGTCCGAGGAGATCGAGCGGGATGCCGAGGCCCAGCTCTTGCTCCAGTGAGGAGAGGAAGGGAAACGGAGAGGGAGGGGAGAAGCTTCGAGTTCTGATCTATGGGGCATTCAGCTGGGTAGGGGCTCTGAATCTGGCGGATTCTGGAGGATCAGCTCTGGAGTCTCAGCTCTGGAGTTTCTGGTCTGAGCTGCTTGCCAGGAGTTTGTGCCTCATATAGCTCCTCTGGTGGTCAGTCTCCCCACCAAAATCATAGCACACAACACAAAATGGCCATTTCCGGCCTCATTCTTTCAACTCTGTAGCCCAGAATCCTCTGTAGCAGATACTCCTGATCAGGACGTCTCAGCCTCGGCCGTGAGTCCATGCCAAAGCCTGAGTCGGGCCATGAGCTAGGGCCCAGCAGGGCCTCCCCTACCGCCCCTACTGCACTTCCTCTCGGCTCTACTCTGTTTCTTCCTACCTCCTTTCCCCCTTTTCCTCCCACCTCTGCTCCACCATTTTGCTCCTCTGGCCCTTATTATTCCAAACAATGGCGGCTTAGTTCAAGCTACGAGCGCTTGCCCTACGCGTTGGTGGTGCACGAGTGTCTGGTTAGACCTCTCCAGAGCCTCTGACCTGAAGTAAACAGCCCATACCACCACATAGGTGCAGCCTCCTGCCTCCATCTACCCACAGACGGCTCGTGGTCTCTCCAGCTCCTCCCTCAAGCTCCTCGCTCCCTGCTCATCCCCCTGCCGTAGCGAGCGCCCCTCCCGCCCGCTAGCGCGCGCGTTTATTTTCAGGCCCTTCGTTGTGTAGCCTCGCGGTCCTGATCCACATTCCAACTCTTTGCGAGACATTCCGACCCCCAACACACAGACCCACCCCGGGCCTTGACACTGGGAACTTGCACCCAGCCCTTGGTCAGAAACCGCGAGGGCACAGAGCATTCAGCGCCGGGAGCTTTGACCGCGAACAACGCGCGACGGCCTCCCAAACAACGCCAAAACAACGCCCATAACATCCCCAAAACAACGCCCTAGGGGTCCCAACGATCCCAGAAAGTGCCTACACTCCACCGAGCGATCCTCCTGACCACCCAGGAAACTCAAAGTAATTTTCCCAAGGAATCGCGCCCATGGACTCCCTAGAGACCACCAACCGCCTCTTGTGGGACATAGAGCGCAAACTCTCGGTGCTGTCCACAGACTCGGCCCAGCACTCGCAGGTGTCGTCTGTGGTCGTGAACAGAGTCCCCCCGGGCCACTCCTCCCACAGCGTGTCGTCAGTGCTCCAGTACCTCCGAGAGGACGACGGCTACGCCAACGGCCTCTTCGCCGAGCGCCAGCGCATGAGCCGAAGTCTGGGCCCCACATCCACAGCGTCCGCCTTTCCGCCCACCCTGCCGACGCCGTTCAAGGGCCTCGCGCAGTTTGAGTACTCGGACGACGAATTCGACGAGCTCGACGACGACGACATCGATTTCAGCGGCGTGGTGGCGAGCTCCTATGCGGAGAACGCGCTCTCCAGTGGCGAGCTCTCTTCAGTAGAAGCCCGCGAGCTGGGCAGCAAACGTCGAGAGTCTCCCGCTGAGGCTGGCCCCAGCTCCGGGTCTGAGGACCACAGCGTCCTCACTAAGGCCCACACTGAGGCCCACACCGACGTCTACGACGACTCCCCCACTACCCCCACCACTACCCACAGCACCGACGCATCCGCCGCCATACACGGCGCCGATTTGGACTACGATGGGCTCCCCTCGCCGCCTCGATCGCCGCCCCGGGAGCTAGACCCCGACCGGCTCTACGGGCTCTACGAGTTCTCGGGCCCTGACCCCCTGCATTGCCGCCTAGCACGCGACGAGCCCGTGTATCTCCTCAACGATGAGGACAACTACTGGTGGCTCATCCAGAAACTCACGCGCGAGGAGAAGGACGGCGAGTCCGACGACGAGGACGGCAAAATTGGCTTTGTTCCGGCCGAATGTCTCGAGACCTACGGCGAGAGGCTAGCGCGGCTTAACTGTTTCCGCAACGAGGAGCTCGAGAAACTGCGCATGTCTTTCGGCAGCCTGGACCTGGTATTGCGGGCCACCAAGCGCGTGGACGGGCCCAACAAGTCGGTGACGTTCGAGAACTTGGGCGATCTTCTTGACGCCTACGACAGCGATGTGGAGCAGCAATTTCCGGACGGGATCTTCAGTCTCCCGGCGGGCTCGGTGGGGGAGCCTGGTCAGGTGCCCAGTGAGGTCTTGAGCGACGTCTTCCCGGCCGAGGTTCCTTTGGTGGTGGCAAAGAAAGAGAGAGGAGGGAAGATTGGGGAAAGGAATAGCGGGGCGAGAGCAGAGCATGGCCCAGAAGAGGCCCCAGAATTGGCCCCTGAGCAGGCCCCAGAGCAGGCCCCAGATTTGGCCACTACAGCTACAGAGTGCCTGGCTCTGGCTTTGGGGACAAAGCCCACCGAGACGTCTCCAGCTCTGGCCCGACGGTCAGTTAGCAGCAGCTCTCTTTCTGAAGGCCTGGGGTCCGAATCTCTGGGCTCTGCCCTCATACACCCCCCAGCCACAGCCACCCTCTCCACAGCCGGCTCCTCGTCGCCCGCCACGCCGGTGCTAGGCACAGATTTCGAAACAGACCCCTGCACCCCCTTGGAAAACGGGGGCCTCGTACCCAAGAAGAGGCGAAGTGCACGCCGCAAGGGCACACCAAAGCCCCTCGCAGCCCCCTCGCCCTCCTCACCCCTCAGGAGCCCAGACGCAGCGCTCATCGCCCCAGAATCCCCCAGCATTTTCTTCCAGCCGCCCCGCCGACCCAGGGCCGCTGAGCTCGAATCCATTGGCTCCTACTCCCCAGACACCCCCGTCGCCGAGAAGGCGCCTGAAGACCCCCGGACCTTCACACGCTCCGTGATCCTCGAGCGCTTGAACCAGGTCACCGCAGATATCGAGGAGCAATTTTTCATGGGCGAATACCCCGAAGAGCTCATGCCGGGGCTTGAGTCTCGCGAGGATTTGCATTCGGAGGGCTCGTTCGCGAGCCCAGAGGCGAACCAGACCCGTGACCACGACTTTACGCCCTCCACCAGCACCGCGTCGCTTGTGGAAAAGAAGGAGAAGTCCATCCACGACATGTTCGTGCCGATTTTGGGCAAGTTCGACGAGTTGGCCGAGCGGTTGCAGGAGTTGAATGGCATCTTGAAGTAGACGGACGGCATCGAGATTCTAGTACTGCATATAGTGCCCAAAAGGACGGGCTGTAGCGGCGCCAGTTTTTAATAAAAGCAAGATTTGGCCTGATATGTGGCACGGGGAGGGCCAGTAGAAGAGGTGGAGCGCTTTTCAGGGCCTGAATCTGCCGTTTGGGCGCAAAGCATGGGGCCCTTGGGCCTGAGGTAAGAGTACGGCATATAAGCAGGCGACGAGTTGCGGGCGGTTGTAGGGGGCACGGCCCGCCAGGAATTCACAAGCATCGCTAATTTAGCGGCCGAGCTCGCTAGCGCGCGCTAGGACTGGGGCCCAGGGTGTCTGCGCACTGTGCCCATCGCAAAAAATTCCCGTCTCTCTTTGCCCACTCAGCAACACAGCGCCCGACCCGAGTGTCCTATCGACCCAGAAATTACGGCGTGCGTTGTCCCTGCCTCTGGCTGTCCACCGCGCGATTTTCAGCGAATTCTGTCCACAGCAGAACCGCAGGGCACCTCTCAGATCACAGACGGCGCCAGACGACACCACACGGCACCAGACGACGCTTCCATGAGCTGGACGCCCGATCCCAGCGCAGTGGCGCAGCTTGAGCACATTCTCCGGGGCACCCTCTCGTCGAACTCGCACGAGCGACAAGCGTCCAGCGATGCGCTTGCCCTCGCCAAGGGCCAGCCCGAGATCGAGAGCTACCTCCTCGTGATCCTCACCGGGTCCAGCGACGCGGTGACGGCCCCTGCGGACGTGCGGGCCGCCGCCGGGCTCATTTTGAAGAACCTCGTGGTGAAGGCGGGGGCGCAGGACCGGCGGTTCGTGTTGGACCACGTGCTCCAGGGGCTTCTTTCGCCGGACGCCATCGTTCGCAACATCACGGGGACGCTAGTCACGAGTCTCTTCAGCCGGTACGGCCCCGAGAACTGGCCGCAGGTGGTGGGGCAGTTGGTGCAGATGGCGAGCGAAGGGTCCGCCGGGGCCATGGGGGCGCTCGCCAAGATCTGCGAGGACAGCGCCGCGGAGTTGGACCGCGAGTACCACGGGGTGCGCCCCCTCGATGCCCTCGTGCCCCAGCTCCTCCAGCTCTGCGGCACCAGCGCCACGCGGGCCCAGGCCATCCATTGCCTCACGCAGTTTGTGCCGCTCGGCTCCCAGCTGTTCGTGGTGCACGTGGACGAGTTCCTCGCGGCGCTCTTTGCCCACGCCTCCGACGAGCACAGCGATGTCCGCCGCAACATCTGCGCCGCGTTCTCCGCGCTCTTGGACGCCCGCCCGGACAAGCTCCGGCCGCACGTGGACGGGGTGCTCCGCTACTGCCTCCAGCTGATGCAGGAGCCCGACGACGCGGTGGCGATGGAGGCGTGCGAGTTTTTGCTCGCGCTCGCGTCGTTGCTGGAGCCCGAGATCCACGAGCGCGTGTTCCGCCCGCAATTGCCGCACATTTTGCCGGTGCTCTTGCTGCGCATGGTGTACGGCCCGGACGAGATTTTCCTCATGGAGATGCAGGACGAGCGGGACGTGGAGCAGGCGGACCGGGCTGAGGACGTGCGGCCGCAGGGCGCCAAGAGCCGGGCGCACCGCCACGGCGACGACAGCGAGTCGGACGACGACGATGACGACGAGCTCGCCGAGTGGAGCGTGCGCAAGTGCGCGGCGTCCACGCTCGACGTGCTCTCGGTGAACCTCGCGGGCCCCGTGTTGACGGAGGCGCTCCCGCTCCTCCAGCAGCGCATCGTGGCGGACGAGTGGCCCGTGCGCGAGGCGGCGATCTTGGCGTTTGGCGCGGTGGCCCAGAGCTGCTGTGACTTGGCCGCGGACCGCCTCCCGGAGTTGGTGCCGTTCCTCGTGCAGCGGCTCGGCGACAGCGAGCCGAGGGTGCGGCAGATCACCTGCTGGACCCTCTCGCGGTACGCGGAGTGGGTCGCCGGGTCCGGGGGCCCGCTCTTCGCCGCGGCGTTCGAGGCGGTGGTCGCGTGCGCCCTCGACGCCAAGCGCGTGGTCCAGGAGGCCGCGTGCTCCGCGGTGTCGTCGTTCGTGGAGGCCGCCGACAGCGCACAGCTCGCGCCGTACGTGGGTCCCTTGCTCGCGCACTTCCGCCGCTGCTTCGCGCGGTACCAGCGGCGCAACTTGGTGCTCCTCTACGACGCGGTGCAGACGTTCGTGGAGCGCATGGGCCACGAGACGTTCACGGACCCGCACTGCGTCCAGGAGCTCCTCCCGCCGCTCCTTGAAAAGTGGGCCGCGCTCCACGACACGGACCCGGACCTCTGGCCGCTCATGGAGTGCATGGCGTCGGTGGCGGCGACGTTACGCGAGCTCTTCGCGCCCTACGCGGTGCCCGTGTACGGGCGGGCGCTCCAGATCCTTGCCCACTGCATTGAGCAGGACCAGCACTGCCACACGGACCCCTCGGTGGAGCCGCCCGAGAAAGACTTCGAGGTCACGGCGTTGGACCTCGTCGACGGCTTGGTGCAGGGCCTCGGGCCCCACAGCGTGGACTTGGTGGCCCAGGACCCGGTGCCGTTGATGCCGCTCGTGCTCCTCTGTCTCGAGGACCCCAGCGACGACGTGCGCCAGCTGGCGTACGCGCTCGTGGGCGACTTGGCCACCGCGGCGCTCGCGCCCTTGGTGCGCCCGCACCTCGACCCGCTCCTCGCCTGTATCGCCCGCGAGATCGCCGCCCGCTCCTACGCCTCGTACCCGGTGCACAACAACGCGATCTGGGCCCTCGGCGAGATCGCCATGCGCCTCGACCCGTCCGAGCTCGGCCCGCACGTGCCCTCGTTGCTCTCGCTCCTCGGCGCCGTGCTCACCAGCCCGGACGCCCAGCAGACGGTCTTGGAAAACGCCGCCATTTGCATCGGGCGCATGGGCCTCTCGGGGGTCTCGCTCGCGCGCCACTTGCCCGAGCTCGTGGTGCCCTGGTGCTCGCACGCGATGTACCTCGAGGACAACGACGAGAAGGAGACCGCGTTCGGCGGCATTCTCCGCGCGGTCGCCGCCGCGCCCGCCGAGGCCTTCGGCGACTTGGCCACCCCCCACGCCCGCCACAGCTTGGCGGTGCTCCTTGTGTGTGTGGCCAGCTACGTCCAGGCGCCCGCGGACTTGCGCGCGCAGTTCGCCCAGCTCGTCCACGGCTACCGTCTGATGCTAGGGGAGGACGCCTGGGCCCAGGTGATGGGCCAGGTCGACCGCGACGCGAGAGGCCCCTTGGCGGAGTACGGGGCTTGAGTCGCGCGGACGCGGGGACCTGGCGCTGCCGTCGGCGGGCCCTCACGCTCTAGGGCGCCCTGGTGGGTCCTGAAGGCTCCGGGCCGCCGGTGACGCTCCGCTGGCCCTCCCGGGAGGCCACTGCGTGGTGCTCAGCTCGCTGCGCTCGGGGCGCGAGGCCTCCCGCAGGGAACAGCCCCCCGCAGGGGTCTCCACGAAGTGGCCAGCGGAGCGAGCGAGCTGCCGCTGGCGGGCGCTCACGTCCCGAGGCCCTCCCGGGGTGTTCTAAGGGTCCTGGGGGCCGACGACGCTCCGCTGGCCCTCCCGGGAGGCCACTGCGTGGTGCTCAGCTCGCTGCGCTCGGGGGCTCTAGCGCCCCGCAGGGGATAGCCCTCCGCAGGAGCCTCCACAGAGTGGCCAGCGGAGCAAACGAGAGACGTCGCCGGAGAGCTGCTATGGACTCGGTGGACCCAGATAGTCACAACACAGGGACCCTGACAAGTGCATTGCACGCACCAGCTCAGGGCGACTGGTTGAGCTTTGATCGGGGCCCTGGGCTTTGGTCACTCCACGGAGCAGATCGATCGATGCTGGCACTCACTGGGTATCCAGATCCACAGTCCATGGGTCCCAGCGGTCGTAGCTCGGCGTCGAGCACCTCATCTCCCAGACCGCTCACGCGACCACGGCCTCTCCCACTGAGGGAACCTCGGGCCTTAGCTCGCGCTTCAGCGCCAGGGCCGAAGGGCCCTACACATTGCTATAGATCATTATACATTACCATCCCAATCCTATTTAATCCCATGCTTATACAGCTTGGCGCAGCTCACGCTGGGTCCAGGCTACTCGTGCCTTCAGCTTGCGCCGTTCACTCCGTATGCTGTTCACTTCATTCTCTTGCTCACTCTATGCGCTCACCCTGCTCTCAGCCCAGGTCACACCCTGCTCTCAGCTCTGTCGAACCCTGCTCTCAACCCTGTCAAGCCCTACTCTCACTCCATCTTTCATCACCTGGTCTTGTTAATTCACCAGCTCCAGTTTCTTCTCTTGCACTTTTCTCCTCTCCCAGCCCTCTCTACTCCTCATCGCCACACAACTCCTCATCGCCATACAACACCTCGTTGACCAAGGCCACCGGCAAATCGCGAACACCGCTGGTGTAGTGAAAAGCCCACAGTGCCGCCTCCAGCGGCGAGGCGTTTTTTCCACCGGCCGTGGGCGTCTGGTCCACAAAGTTGCGCACGTCCTCGAGCGGAAGCGTCATGATCTCGGTGTTGTACAAGAGGTGCACGATGTAAGTGAAGAGCATGCCCATGAGGAAAAACGACGGGATCGCTAGCGACCAGTACTTGTCCGGGTAGTAGTAAATGGCGAGAGAATTGAGCGTTTTGTCGGGCACGAGCGCCCAGCAGGCCCAGACGGTGAGAGTGAGGCTGGTGAGCACGTACACGAAGAAGCCTTTGTACTCGCCGTACAGGGTGACGTTGGTGGACACGGTGACATCAGAGTGGCGCGCGAGGGCGTCCTCCGAGTCGGGGGCGGGCGACGGCGATAGGAAGATGTTCATGGAGCTGGCCGAGCAAGGGCGTGTGGGAAGAGCTGGTGTTGGTGCAACTGGGCGGAAGGGCGCGGGAGTGGGCGGCTGTCGCGCGGTCTACAGACCCAGCGGGTGCTCGAGCTCTGCGCTCACAGAGAGATCCAGCGGTCCAGGCGTCGCTTGAGACGCCCTGGCGCAATGGACGCTCCGCTGGCCACTCCGTGGAGGCTCCTGCGGAGGGCTGGCCCCTGCAGGGAGCCCACACCGTCTTCGTACGCCGACAGCCCGGCTGATCTATAGCTATCCTGCATATACCTGTTGTGGCCCATAACCAACTTGAACAGAACTTCACCAAAGCTCTCTTGAAAACGTAGAAAAATGGCTTGAGCCCCTTACAGCACCGTTGATGTTGCTTTCTGGTCTTGAAATCACCGAAAAATGTCCATTTGTGACCGTTTGAATGGGCCTCCTGCTCCCGAGGTAAGAGTACGGCATATAAGCACATGGCCCTAAGGGCCAGACGACCATAGAAGGACACTACTTTGCCACGAGCGGAGCGTCTGCGATAACGCGGCAGCCCATAGGCCTCAGAGGGTGAGCGCCTGCCGGCGGCAGTCCGTCCGCTCCGCTGGCCACTCCGTGGAGGCTCCTGCGGAGAGCTGTCCCATGCGAGGTGCCCTACCAGCCCCATACTGTACTCCTGTATATAATCATAGGGACCCATAATCAGCCTCAACATAAGACCATCAATACCATCTAAATCAGTACAAAAATGCTCTAGAGCCCATAGCGCTCCGTGAATAATGCATTTAGCTCTTAAAACCACCAAAATCTCGCCGTTTTTTCACTTTTGACTGGGCCTTCTGAGCCCGAGGTAAGGGTACGGCATACAAGCAGAGGACGCTGGCTGGCTCCGTCACCTCCAAACTGCGCGCACCTGCCCGAGCGTAGCGAGCAGAGCCCCACGCAGTGGCCTCCCGGGAGGGCCAGCGGAGCGTCCTAGACCCAGGGACTCTTGGATCCACGTCCAGAGGGCCGCAGAACCAAACGAGCGCTCTCAGCCAGGACGCAGCAGCCCAGCGCCTTGCCTGGGTCTCCTGCGCTCTTTCGCACGCTCGCACGCTCTCGCACGCTCCTGACTCACCCCCCATCGCCCGCCGCATCTTGCCTGACGTCACCCCCTCCCATTGGCTGGCCCCCTGCCGGGTAACTCGCTGATCTTACAACGCGCTAACGCTGAGTCATTACCTGATTCGGCCACCGATAAATTTTCGCCCTTTCTTCTTCTTCTCCACCGACCAGTACCCACGATGCTCAAACTTCTCTCCAGCGTCAAGACTGTGCGTGCGCCGGTGCTCCCGGTGCTTGCGCCGGTGTTGCGGGTGCCTGTGCCGTTTCGCCGCGCCAGCTCTGCCGCCTACCCGGGCGCCAGCCTCCTCAAGGGCAAGCAGCAGCTCGTGGATGTGTCGAAGGTGTTGGTGATCGGCTCCGGCGGGCTCTCGATCGGCCAGGCCGGTGAGTTCGACTACTCGGGCTCCCAGGCGATCAAGGCGCTCCGCGAGGCCAACAAAACCTCCATTCTCATCAACCCAAACATCGCCACCAACCAAACCTCGCACGCCCTCGCGGACGAGATCTACTACTTGCCCGTGACCGCCGAGTACATCACCTACATCATTGAGCGCGAGCGCCCGGACGGCATTTTGTTGACGTTCGGGGGCCAGACCGCCTTGAACGTGGGGGTCAAGTTGGACAAGATGGGCGTCTTCGACCGGTACGGCGTCAAGGTGTTGGGCACGCCCATCAAGACGTTGGAGACGTCCGAGGACCGTGACTTGTTTGCCCAGGCGTTGAAGGAGATCAACATCCCCATCGCCGAGTCCATTGCCGTCGAGACGGTGGACGACGCGTTGAAGGCCGCCGACACCGTCGGGTACCCGATCATCGTGCGGTCGGCGTACTCGCTCGGGGGCTTGGGGTCCGGCTTCGCCGCCGACGCCGAGGAATTGAAGAACTTGGCGGCCCAGTCGCTCTCGCTCGCACCGCAGATCTTGGTGGAGAAGTCGTTGAAGGGCTGGAAAGAGGTGGAGTACGAGGTGGTCAGAGACAGAGCCAACAACTGTATCACCGTGTGCAACATGGAGAACTTCGACCCCTTGGGCATCCACACCGGCGACTCGATCGTGGTGGCGCCCTCGCAGACGCTCTCGGACCAGGAGTACCACATGCTCCGGTCGGCGGCCATCAAAATCATCCGGCACTTGGGCGTCGTGGGCGAGTGCAACGTCCAGTACTCGCTCCAGCCCGACGGGTTGGACTACCGGGTGATCGAGGTCAACGCGCGGTTGTCGCGGTCGTCGGCGCTCGCGTCCAAGGCCACGGGCTACCCCTTGGCCTACACCGCGGCCAAGATCGCGTTGGGCCACACGTTGCCCGAGTTGCCCAACCCCGTGACCAAGTCCACCCTGGCCAACTTCGAGCCCTCATTGGACTACATCGTGACCAAGATCCCGCGCTGGGACCTCGCCAAGTTCCAGCACGTCAAGCGCGACATCGGGTCCGCCATGAAGTCGGTGGGCGAGGTGATGGCCATCGGCCGCACCTTCGAGGAGTCGTTCCAGAAGGCCATCCGCCAGGTGGACCCCTCGTACGTTGGGCTCCAGGGCGACCATTTTGATGATCTCGACTCCGCGCTCGCCAACCCGTCCGACCGCCGCTGGTTGGCCGTGGGCCAGGCGCTTCTCCACGAGAACTACTCGGTCCAGCGCGTGCACGACTTGACCAAAATCGACCCCTGGTTCCTCCACAAGATCATGAACATCGTGAACATGTACCGCGAGCTTGGCGCGGCCGGCGGCCTCCCCCAGGTGTCGCAGGACCTCATGCGCCGCGCCAAGAAGTTGGGGTTCTCGGACCGCCAGATTGCGCTCACGGTCGGCTCCGACGAGCTCGCGGTCCGCGCCGTGCGCAAGAGCTTCGGCATCGTGCCCTTTGTCAAGAAAATCGACACCTTGGCCGCCGAGTTCCCGGCCGACACCAACTACTTGTACACCACCTACAACGCCACCAGCTCGGACGTCACTTTCGACGAGCACGGCACCATGGTGCTCGGGTCCGGCGTGTACCGGATCGGCTCGTCGGTCGAGTTCGACTGGTGTGCTGTCAGCACCGCGCGGGCGTTGCGCCAGGCGGGCCGTCGCACCGTCATGGTCAACTACAACCCCGAGACCGTGTCCACCGATTTCGACGAGGTCGACCGGTTGTACTTCGAGGAGCTCTCGTTGGAGCGGGTGCTCGACATCTATGAGCTCGAGAGCGCGCAGGGGGTGGTGGTCAGCGTGGGCGGCCAGTTGCCCCAGAACATCGCGTTGGGCTTGCAGCTGAGCGGGTGCCAGGTGCTCGGCACCGACCCGCACGACATCGACCGCGCCGAGGACCGGCACAAGTTCTCGCAGATCTTGGACTCCATCGGCGTGGACCAGCCGCAGTGGCGCGAGTTGACGTCGCTCGCGGAGGCCGAGGACTTTGCCGCCGCCGTGGGCTTCCCCGTGCTCGTGCGGCCCTCGTACGTGTTGTCCGGCGCGGCCATGTCGGTGATCAACAGCCCTGCGGAACTCGAGGCCAAGCTCTTGCACGCGGCCAAGGTGTCGCAGGACCACCCGGTGGTGATCTCTAAGTTCATCGAGGGCGCCAGCGAGATCGACATCGACGCGGTGGCCAGCCAGGGCCAGGTGTTGGTGCACGCGGTGTCCGAGCACGTGGAGAACGCCGGGGTGCACTCCGGCGACGCCACCTTGATCCTCCCGCCCGTGAACCTCTCGCCCGTGATCCTCGCGCGCCTCAAGGAAATCGCCGCCAAGGTGGCCGCCGCCTGGCGCATCACCGGGCCCTTCAACATGCAGGTGATCCGTGACACCCAGGGCGGCGCCCTCGACGACGCCGCGTGCCACCTCAAGGTCATCGAGTGCAACATCCGCGCGTCGCGCTCGTTCCCCTTCGTGCTGAAGGTGCTAGGGGTCAACTTCATCGAGGTGGCGGCCCAGGCGTTGATCGGTACCAACGTGCCCGCCCCCGTCGACTTGATGCTGCTCCACTACGACCACGTGGCCACCAAGGTGCCCCAGTTCTCGTTCACGCGTCTTGCCGGCGCGGACCCCTTCCTCGGCGTCGAGATGGCCTCCACCGGCGAGGTCGCCTGTTTCGGCCGCGACTTGCTCGAGGCCTACTGGACCTCCATGCAGTCGACCATGAACTTCGTGGTGCCCCAGCCGGGCACGGGGCTTCTCTTTGGCGGCGACTTGCGCTCGGAGAAGTTGGGCAGCGTGGCCGCCACCCTCTCAGGCTTGGGCTACAGCTTCTACACCGCGTCCGAGCCGGTCGCCAGCTACTTGCGCGAGTTTGTGCTGGAGCCCGTGGAGGTGATCGAGTTCCCCAAGACCGACAAGCGGGCGCTCCGGGAGATCTTCCAGGAAAAGAAGATCCTGGGGGTGTTCAACTTGGCGCGTGCCCGCGCCGAGCACTTGTTGGACGAGGACTACGTGATGCGGCGTAACGCCATCGACTTTGGCATCGCGCTTTTCAACGAGCCCAACACCTCGCAGTTGTTTGCCGAGTGTTTGCGGGCCAAGATCGCGGCCAAGCCGGCGTTTGACGCCGTTCCAGAGACGGTGGTTGTTCCCGAGGAGGTGAAAAGATGGAGCGAATTTTTGGGCGGAAAGCCAGTCTAAGTGGTTTGGAGGGGGCGTGAGAAGAAGAGGGGGCTCTGCGAAGCTGAAGCTTTGAGAAGAAGCGAAGAAGCAGAAGCAAAAAGCTCTGAGAAGAAGCCCTGAGCCCTCTGGACCACAGACTGGCCTTGTGAAGCGTCCAAATAATTTGTCAAGCCATTGCCAGCAATCAATAGAGTGTTAGAGAAGATGTAGGCTGGGTCTGTGTCGAGCTGAGCAGAACTAAGGCTGCTCTGTAAGCTGCTGTGTAAGCTGTTCTGCAAGTGTTATATTCATTTACTGAATGGTTCTGGAGCTAAGCACCGGTCTGAAGCTAAACACCGGTCTGGACTAAAGTCTGCTTTGGGAATAGAGCTGGCGCTTAGACAAAAACGTCAAGACAAGAACAATGGGCCGCGGCTTAACAAGAAATTAGACAGGCCAACGGCTATTGCGGCTTGACTGGCACCATACTGCTCCCTTCGTTGACTCTCATCACAGCAATTGTACCATGAGCCCTCTGAGCAAAATAGGCAGGCTCCTCCGTCCTTGCTTATGTCTCTGTCCCCGGTTCATCTCTATGGCCTGGATTCTCTGAGTTCAAGGCTCGGTCTCCGTCTACCCTCTTGCCCCCTTCAGCTAGACCCGCCGATCCGACGCTTCACTCCTCTGGCTGTTGCCCAGCCTATCGCATGCCAGTCCTGCCGTATATTTAGCCGGATCTGTAATCACCCTTCCCAGTCGTCCGTGAGCCTCGTTGGTCCTCGAAAGGATTTTTCTTCGTCCAGTTTTCCTCATACCCCATTCTCCATCCTCTTTTCCTCTAACTAGGCTCCCTTACTCACTTGTATGTCATTGCTCACCATTGCTAGCTAGTGCTTGCTCCACGCCCATATTCTGCCCATGCTCTCTATGAGAAGACTATTATAATTAGCGTTAGAGTGCCTATTGTTCACCTAAATGCCTCTTATTTTCTTCTTGGTTCTTTTTATTTTCTGCCTTCCTCTTTTTATTTTCTTATAGTTGCAATTTTTTTCACCGTAACATTTCTCCCTTCATCCTTCATTCCCATCCCAGGGCTCACCTAATCGCTCACAGTCAGCTGCTAGACCGCCTCCCATCAGATGCGGAGTCTCGTCACCCGCTGGGGCTTAGCTTCTTCCAGCCAGTAGGAGGCTTACATGGGAGGGGAGATCGGGACTCCTTTGAAAATAAACCCAAGCCTTCCAATTATTTTCTTGGTGCTAAATGCCGTTGACAGCGTGGAATAATCCGCGGTTCCATTGCCAGAGCCCGTACCGCAAGGCATTCCGCTGGCTGATGGAAAAGATAGCACTCTGTGCCGCCTGCGTAAACGATAGAGCCTGGAACAATGAAAACTTTTACGCTATTGTTGGGCCCAAACAAGTAGCACAAGCTCTCTTCAATAGTCCACATTCAGATGCCAAGACCCGTAATACGGCAACTGTAGTGCCCAGAGAAGTTTCTGTCTCATAATATGCTCAAACAGCCATTAATTGGCATTCTCAGTCCATTGGCGCCCGTGAATCTAAGCCATTACCCGCTCCGGCCACCCCCAGCCGCTCCTCCAAGCCAATTTTTCCGCTTCTGCAGCCCTCTTGCCGCCTGCTTCTTCTTTGCCCATTATTAACCTTTAGTCATTGCTCCGAGATGGGCCCGAAAATTTTCTTGTGCGTCCCCGCCTATAAATGCCCCCCTTGCCCAAATTATCTGATCAATCAGATAAAGATCTGATAACTTATTTCTTACAGAAACACCAGTTTTTTTGTAATTTATAACTTGTCTACACTCTCTGACACATCTCATCTGCCAATGAGTGACTCAGAAAGCTCGAAGGGCAAAAACGGCTCGCTTGAGGCCGGGGCCCAGCCCGAGTTCGCTGGAGAGCAATACCCAGTGGACCCGCTTGCTCACCATGAGGAAGACCATGTTTTGAAATCTACCACTAAATCTTTTGGTGTAAGAAGAGCTGAAATCGTCATGAAACAGTACGAGAGCCCCTTTCTCAAAGTTCTTCTTTTGGTTACTATCTTCATCGTGGCGTATGTCTACGGCCTCGACGGTACTATCCGTTACACCTTTCAGACATATGCAACCAGTTCCTACTCCACCCACTCGCTTTTATCTACCGTCAACGTTATTAGAGCAGTTGTGGCTGCCGCTGCCCAGCCCGTGTACGCCAGATTATCCGATAAGTACGGCCGTCTCGAACTTTTCATCGTCTCTGTGCTCTTTTACCTGATGGGTACAGTGATCGAATCCCAGGCGTTTAACGTGCAAAGATTTGCTGGGGGTGCTGTTTTGTACCAGATCGGTTACTCGGGCATTATATTGATTCTTCAGGTTGTTTTGGCCGATTTCTCCAACTTGAACTGGAGAATGGTGTGCTCTTTCATTACTGCGGTCCCCTTCATCATCAATACCTGGGTCTCGGGTAATGTCTCGTCCGAGTTACTTGCAGCTCACTCCTGGAGTTACTGTATTGGTATCTTTGCCTTCATCTTCCCTTTGAGTTGCATTCCTTTTGTCCTTTGTTTCGGACACATGGTGTACCTTGCTAGAAAGACAGAAGAGTGGGCAGAGTTGGTAGCGGAGGAAAAAGCAACCGGTAAGAACGTCGATTTCTTCAAGCTTCAATCTTACAGGAGCTGGGGCAACTATAAGTCCATGCTCAAGAGATTTGGCCTGCATTTGTATTCCCTTTTCTGGGAAATTGATGTGATTGGAATCTTGCTCTTGGTATGTGTTTTTGGTTTCATCTTGGTGCCCTTCACCATTGCTGGAGGTGTCCATGACAAATGGAAGAAGGCCTCTACGATTGTTCCTCTTGTTATTGGTTTCTGCTTGATCCCCGTCTTCATCTACTGGGAAGCCAAGCTCGCCAGACTCCCCATCACCCCCTTCCCCTTGTTGAAGGACCGTGGAGTTTGGTCCGCGCTCCTCATCGGAATGCTCATCGATTTCGTGTGGTACATGCCCAACGACTATATGTACACGGTCTTGGTGGTTGGAATGAACCAGTCGATTAAGGCGGCCACGCGTATCACATCGTTGTACTCGTTTGTTTCGGTGATTACCGGTCCATTGGTCGGTTTCGTTATCGTTCGATTCAGAAGAACTAAGGGTTTCATTGTCTTTGGTACCGCATGCTGGATTGTGGCCTTGGGAATCTTACTCCACTTCAGAGGTGCCAACAACGGTATCGATTCCTCAAAGTTTGTGAACGGTGTCATTGGTGGTCTCTGTTTGTTCGGTTTTGGTGCTGGTTTCTTCACCTACACTACCCAGGTGTCTATTGCCACATGTACTAACCATGAGTACATGGCTGTGATCCTTTCGCTCTACTTGTCTTCTTACAACATTGGTTCAGCTTTGGGCTCCTCCGTTTCGGGTGCCGTCTGGACCAACAAATTGTTTACGCAGATCCAGAAGAACTTCATCGCCAACAACATCACTAATGCAGTGGCGGAAGCGACTACTGCTTATTCGGACCCCTTTGACTTTATCATTAACAACACCTGGGGCACTACATCCAGAATCCAGGTGGTGCGTGCTTACAGTGACGTCCAGCGGATCTTGTGTATCATTGGTTTGTGCTTGTGCTTCCCCTTATTGTTCTCCACCTTTTTCTTGAGAGACCATAAGCTCGAATCGGTGCAGTCGCTCGAGTTGGCCCACGAGGGCGGTGTCAAGGACTCTGAAGGTGAAGTTATCGTCAACAACTACGATGATGACGTCCTTTTGCACAAGTTCAAGTCCCTTTTCAAAAGAAACAAGAAGGCAGAGGCTAACTGATCTATGATAATTAATTATATGTATAGTAATAACAATGATTTTATAATAAATCCTCGTCGTCTTTCTCCACCACCGAGTTCTTGATCTTCAAGAGCAACTGGGTCTTCAATTTGTCCAATTTGCTGAACTGGTCGTACTCGAAGACCTTGTCAGAAAAGGACTGCACGTCTCCCTGCTCGATACACTCCAAGATATCGCTCACCAATTTGAACTCACGGGTGGATTCCCACGACGGCTCATCGTTGATGTACTGGGATGACAACTTGCTGGCCTCAATGACATCGTCAAGACACAACGTGCACAAAATTGTCTTGAAAAAGTAGTCCTTGAGGTTCCACTTGGTCAAATTGTTCCCTAACAGGTTCTTTATCACGTTATTGTACAATTCTACCGCCTTCTTGTAGTCACCAGAAGCAGCACAGAGATCCGCACATTTCAAATACGCCTTGTTTGAGAGCGCCTCGGCGTGGTCGGTCACAAAATAGTCGCCTGCCTGCTCGTAGCTCTTCACGGCGTTTGGGAGATCGTTCACCGATTCGTACAACTCGCCCAAGTCCATGGTGAAGTTAGCGGCCCGTCTGAACTGGCCATTTTGTGTGAGGAAAATGTGGATCGCCTTACCAAGTGAGTCGATCGCATCGGCCGGCGAAACGCTCTTGAAACATTTGTAGGCCTCCACGTGGTGGTTGGCGACGTCGTTGTGGTTCCCAAGTTGGCTCTGTAAGTCGGCAGCCTTGACAAACTGCTGACCTGCAAGAGCAAATTCCTTGTTGAGCCGGTACTGGTTCGCTGCCTGGATGTAGAGGTCGGTAGCCTCTTCCAAGCGGTACGACAGCGAGCCTGAGAGGAACGAGAGGAACCCCAGCTGGGGCTTGGCCAACTTCTCGGCGTCGCGAATGAACTGGCGGGGGTCGGACATGGCAAAAGCGCAAAAGTGTGCACTGGTATCAGAGAGGAAATCGAAAGAGCCAACAGAAAGTCACAACGAGCTCACGTCACAGAGTAGCTCCAGCTTTAGAGGTTCGTACAGAGCAACCTGGGGCGTCAGGGGCGTAGTTTGTGCGCGCCTGCAGACAGTGGCATTTCCTGCATGTGATATCTACAACCCTCCACTTCCTGTACACAACCGTTACGATTCTCTGTTTACACCCACTCCTTACCAGAGATGGCGGCCTCCAGCGAGCGGATTCGCTTTGAAAGGCTCAATTTGGTCTGCTCCAAGGCCCTAGAGCAGTCCATCAAAAAATCGCTTTCTCTCGACCAGATCAAGACGTGCTACCCTACCATAGCCACAACGAAGGAGGGCGTCAAGTCGTTGGAGATAGCCCGGCTTCAGATCGTGGACTTTTGGTTCAACAACTCGCTCAAGGAGTTCCGGTTGATATTCGACGAGCGTGACATGGAGCCAAAGTTGAACCAGTTGGACGAGCTTATCGAGGAGGCGCGACAGCGTAAGCAGGCCGCGGTGGAGGATCCCGTGTATATCAACGAGCTCACACCCGATGCCATAATCGAAGCCAATCTCGTCCCTGCCAAAGCGAAAGCTCTCGAAAGCTTGACGATGATTCACGACCAGTTGCGTCTAGATAACGACGAGCTTCTCGCGAAGATGCGGGCGTTATCAGAAGAGGGCCTCGCCTTGAAGGAGGAGGTAGAGTCCATCTCGTTCGTCCGAGACGCCATAGGGGGCTTGAGGAAGGAGACAGACCTGGTGATGGCCCGTTTGGATGAGCTTATCGATGAGGTATAGCCTCAGACGCGTTGACTAGTCAGGTCGAATACTTCGGAGAGCTTATTGACAAGCTCTAGTCCTATAGACAAGCAGGTCCAGCACCGTGTATATTATGTATAATAAAGTGCCGCGTCATAGTCGGCAACATATCCCCTCCTCCCCCCTTCCAGAATCTTTCCCTTGCTCCCCTGCAGCGACATCGCCCGCTACACCGCCTGCGCTGACGGCCTGTACCTGTTGACGCTGGGTGCTCCAGCTTATCTAAATAACTGAAACATCCCCAAACTCCTTTGGAAGCTGCTTCTCTCTCACGTGGCACTGAATCGTCTTCAACGCTCCAATTGGAGCGAGCCATTGGGCTCTTGTTATGGTTTGTTGCGCAAAAGACTATGGTTCTACAGATCCGATCAGCCAAAAAAAATCTATAAATAATCACCTCATTAGCCCAGCCGCCTATTTGCTCATTAGCCCAGCCGCCTATTTGTTAGCTGCCAAATACTGCTTGACAGTTTCAGCAACGGTGTCTTCGAAGTTATGGTACTCGAAACCCAAAAGCTTTCTGGTCTTCGAGTCATCGACCGTGTATTTTGACGTCACTTCGGCACCTGGAGTGCCCACGGCGATCTTGCCCTTCAACTCTGGGACACGTTCGTTGAGAATGTCCAATAAGCTTTGGTTGGTGAAACTAGCATCATTCAAAAGAAGCCTCTTACCCGCAGCTTCATCCTTTTCAAAAGCAACAATATGTGCCCTTGCCACGTCTCTGACATCCACGGCAGTTGCCTCTCTGGGGGTGACTTCGTCGCCGAATTTGAACTTTAAAACAGAGCTGACAACAGCGTTAGAGAGATTCAACTCACCCTTCGCGTCCTCATCGAAAAGCTGGGGCCCAAATACGTACAGAGGGTTGACGGTAGCCAAGGTGAAGTTTGGCTTCTCATTCTTCACAAACTCCCATGCTGCCTTCTCCCCAAAAGTCTTGGATCCCAAGTAGCCATTGAAACCGTTCTGAATAGCCTCTTCGTACGTGATAGGGTTCCATGTATCTTCATCGAGGGTCACGCCAGTGCTCTTGAAGTCATAAACGGCAACAAAAGACGAGGTGAGCACCACCTTCTTGACTTGGGGAGCAGCTTCTTTGATCGCTTTCAAGGCATTCTTGGTACCGTTGACGGCAGGAAGGATGATATCCTTCTCGGCGTTGCCTGAGTGAACCACTGGCGAAGCGGTGTGGAGAAACACTGTGACCTCGGGATGCTTTTCCAATGCTCTGTTGAAGGCACCTTCACTCTGAAGATCCTCCACAATTTCGTAGGAGAAAGCTGGAGAATTGAATCCTTTCTTCAATTTCTCGCCCTTCTCAGCGGATCTAACCGACCCAACAACATGGTATCCCTTTTCGAGCAATTGCTTGATGATGTGCTGGGCGATGAAACCAGTGGCTCCTGAGACAAATACTGAAGTGGCCATATTATGTAATTCAACTTAGTTTAGTAGTAACTCGATAATGTGAAACTGAGTGCTAGAGAATACTCCTGTAAAGCATCCTCAAAATGTACCGGTTCCAAGCCGCTTTTATGCAACATTTCACCTGATTAGAAATCAACAATGTTTGGTTATCCAGAAATAGACGCTTTCGCCTTCTTAGTAAGCACGCTACCACAATTTTTGGCAAGCTCCCAAATTACGGAGCGTTTATTTCACAGCACTCCTCTGTCAACCAATGCCCTCTGACAATTCAAACACAAGAGTCTCATAGGCACTGCGTGAATGGTCTTTGGTTGGAAGTCCTAGCAAGATGAAACTAAAGCCTATGAAATTAGGATGGCGAGGACACGATAGCGGTGTAGAGAAGGGGAGCGCCGTTATCGGCAGAAACAGCGTGGTGAGGGCAACACAATCGTAACTGAAATGTCGCCGCTGAGAAAGCCTCTATTATGAGCTACTGGTCTCATAATGAGCTAGTCAATGTTTTATTCACCATAATCAAATCTACTTGCAACCAAGTCTGCTTGATAAGCTTGGATAGTGGGATTAAATTGTGGTACTTGACCCTCTGGAACCGCATAAAGGCCGACATTTTTACCCTATCTTGTCTTTCGGGGGATGTAGGAGGGCTTGTTGTGGGCTATGACGGTCAGTTTCCATTTCTTCGGGTACTTGGTGATTCCTATCATATTCTCAGCAACCTCGTATCCCTACATTCCTTAGCTGAGTGTCCGTTATCTATATACAAATGTAGGCGCTCATTCAGCCTTTGTTGCAGTCTCTTCCTTGGCCTGCTGAGCTGCTCTCTGGGCCAAAACCTCGCCCTTGTGCTTGTACGCCGCCTCGAGCTCGACGGCACGGATCTTCGACAATTCGGCGTACCCTGCCACCTTCTTTTTGAGCGCCTCCACCTTCTTTCTCTTCTTGAGCTCGCTCTGTGACTCTCTCACCAAAACCTTGTCCTCCCAGATGTTGTAGTCTTGCATGTACAGCTTGCTCATGTTGAACTCGCACACAATAACATCATCTGTCAAGCCCAATTTCTTGATGGTGTAGTAGTAGTTTTCTGGATCGTCTCTCTTCAAGTAGCGCAAGAGAGTCTGGCGCTGCTGTACGTACTCCCTCACCCTCTGGATGTGCACCTTGTCTTTGAAGTTCTGCTTGATGTGGTTCATCAAGAAGTGGATCTTCACCGTCAAAATGGCGGCCTGAACCTCGGGCGACCCAGTGTCCCCCTCCTTTCTCTGAAACTCCTTCTGTGCTATCGAAATCGCCAATTTTTTCCGGTCCTGTTCGTTCGAGTTCTTGAGGTTCAAGATCGTCATCACCGCGCTCCGCTTCTTGCTCTCTACCTCGCTGATTGACTTGTAAAGAATGTTGGTGTTGCTGTTCTTGGTAAGGGTGGCCTTCTCGGCTCCGTATACCAATTTAGCCAACTCCTCCTGTTTGTAGCCGTTGGCCAAATTGCCCTCTTCGTTCATTTCGGCCCGGATCCGATGTATGAATTTGTTCTCCGGATCTCCAAGAACAGGGTCCACCTTGTAGGACACTTGGCGAAGCTCTAATTTTTTCACGTTGTTCACGTCTCTGATGATCTGGCTCTTGAGCCTTTTTTCCTTTCTCACAATGAACCTCCTCTTTGATCTCGTGAGGTCCACCGGACGGACGATCTTGGCGGCCAAAGTTATGGGCACTTTGGGCGCTGTGGCTGGCGCAGTCGCCTCGCGAGCAACAGTGCTCACCGTCAACTGTCTCACGGCTCTAAGCATCCGCACGTTTTGTCTCTGGCCTCAGGCTCTGGTTCAGACTCTGGCTCTCACTCTGGGTCCCTCTGTGTCGCTGTCAGTGTCTGTGCTCGCGTGGAAAAATTTTATGAAATCGCACGACTGGTGCTCCTGTACATAAGCGCATTATGGAGTCCATCTCGGGCCCTACCCAGTGGTGATACCGCTGCCAAACACCTGGGCGCTCAAGATCTTGACATGTCATCGGGACTACGTTCGCTCCTGAAGAAATGGCGCCGAGGGGTCAAAAAATTTGGGCCGCGCCTCGTCACTGAGCCGTTTGAGGCCCTCCAGGGGCCTGATCGTCCCTCCACATTGAGGCTCCTCCATGACACGCACTACTTCCAGAAAGTCCTTTGGGAGTTTTTCGATGCCGATAGCTCAGCAGAGCATGTGGCGCTAGTTTGCGAGCTTTTGACTTACGATTTGGAGATCATTGATCCCGCTGTGTCGCAAGGTCTCGCTGACCTCTTTTTGCATTCGTCCAAGTACCAGCTCTTCATCGAGCGACTAGTACGCTCAGAGCCCCGAAGCTGCCATATTTTGCTTCTCGTGGCGCTCATGAGTTTCCTGGATTCTCCAGAAATAAAAAACACTGCCAATGCCCTTTTCGGGCCTTCGATATTGGCCAATCTTCGCGGCCTTGACGCCGCTGAAGCAGAGCCACGGAAGCCCAAAAGTCTCCAGAATTGGGCATATTCACTCCTACTACTCCAGATTGACGCATTTTTGTTAGATCCAGTGCAATTTCGAGCACAGAACTTGCTCTACGCGAGCTGGCTCCAGCTTCTCGTCATCTGCGTGGGCCGGTACCCGGCCCTTGGTTCTTTGGTCAAGGAGAGCGGCTTTTTGGCCCTAGCGGACCGTTCTGAGGAGCAGAACACCGAAATGTTACGACTAGAGCACCTAGTTCGTTTCTACGTGTTCTATCCGCTGGATATATCCGAACGCAACACGAGGGGACCGAACACGTTCTACGCCCTCCAGATGGCGTGCTACGGGCTCCTAGAAACGGCGGGAGAGCTCCGTGCATCTATCAGTGCATTCACTTTGATCCCCACTCTCTACAATGTCGAGCGAGAGCAGCTTAGTGCTTTCCTCGACTCTTTAGCACCCAAGCAGCTCCAGAAAGTTGCAGCGGAGCTTGGAATGGGCCAGCACCTTCCCGCCAAATATTCTTCATTGCTTTCCTCGTGCATCTACTGGGAGGTCCTTGTCCCCTCCTACGATGCAGACATCTCTGCCATGGATTTCCACGACCCAGCTGAACTTGTTCAGGTGCCAGTGCCCCAGGAGCAATTTGCGCACCTTTCGCTTCATGAATTCCTCTGGCGATGGCTCCATGCTGCCAGCCAGCGCTACAGGAACAAAACAGCCGCCCACATTCTCCAGGTATTCTCTCGTCTCGATATCTCACCCACTGGTGCTCCCAGGGGTCAGAGTAAGTACTGCGCTCAGATCAAGAAAGGGTCCACGTCCCATGGCCCTCAGAAACGCCAGCAGATTATTTTCTCTCTGCAGATCTCGCTCTCGCGAGACCTTGGGCTTTCCAAGGGCGAGACGGCGCTTCTTATTGAGGTCCTCCCGCCCAATAAATACAGCACTGTGCCGGCCACGGTGGCTCACGGCCTAAGTTCTGTGAAGAGCGTAAGAGTGCTTCAGGCAAAGGGCACGTCTCTTGAAATTGAGGGCCCAGAGCCACTGGAGCGGTTCAATTTTATCGTCAAGCTCCCGCTGGATGAGGAGTGCGTGCGGGCCTTGGCCAGTGTGTGGGAGCGGCTTGTTTCGCTCGCTCTTCCGGGATGTTTCAAGGGCCCCTTTTTAGGGAAACAGACAGAATCAACCCCCAAATCACTGGGTACTTTGACCATTCGTTGCTCTGGAGCTGCCGCCGAATTAGCGGCGTTTCTCCAGGTGGAGACAGAGCCCACGAGCAAGCGCCAGAAGGTTGGCGGTTCCGAGTACGGGACGTCCTCAAACCTTGGGCCTGTCGCCGTGACGTTTTCACCGAACGCGACTGCCGTTGTGACGAACCTCCCCGGCCCAGCAGGGCCTCCCTTGACAGGACCCCAGTTCCAGGCGCTTGTTTCCTCCCTCTCGGAGGGCCTCACGTTGGTGGAGCACTTCCCGTTCTCCGATGACCTCTCAAGTGACACCATCGTTGCGCACTTGGCGCTCAACTTTCCCCACGAGCGCGTGGTGGTGGTGTCCCCAACGCCACGGAAGCGTCACCCAGACGAGCTTTTCGTGTCAGGAAACGAGACTACCGACTCCGCTGCTTTCGAAGAGAAAATTGAGCACCTCTATCAGCGGACAGCGGACATTTTTCGCCGCGTGGACGAGCTCTCAGCTGCCATGGGTCTCGAGGCAACGTACAGTCAGACGCCAGAAGACGCGATGATTTTGCTCCAGGACCACATAAGGCCCCGCTGGCTGAGCTTTGGGGCAAGCCTCCGCGAAGACCCTACCGTTGAGTCCTTGAAAAGGTATCCTTTTGGCTTCGTGAACGTGGATGACTCCTTTGATCAGGGCCTCCAGCGCGTGTGCGAGGCCTACGGCGCTATCATCGAGATGTTCGGCGATTTAGCGAAGCTCGCACCTCTCTTGAAGTTTCGTTCCAATCTCAAGGAGCAGCGCCGCTACTTGATGACGCGCTACTACAGCGTAATATACTGCACTGACAGCTTCCTCTTGGACGAGCTCACGCTGGGGGCCCCTGGGCTTGATTTCAGCTCCGTGGTACTTGAGAAGACCGAGCACATGACGCAAATGGCTAGCCTTGCCGCACTCTATTTCAGTCAGGACCTCAAGAGGCTCGTGGTGATGGGGAACTCATTGCTCAATCGACGGTCAATGTTTGCCAGGCTTACAGCACTGGGTGTTCCTTTATTCCGCTCTAATCGGCGGTCCAGCCAGCGTGCGGAGATACGCACTCTCTTCGAGAGGACGGCAGCAGGGCCCGAGCAAGCAGAGCCGGAGCATGCTGGCAATGGGAAGCCAGAGTCCACCAATGCGGGCTTTGAGAAAGTGTTCCTGTGCATCGCAGCCCAGAAGGGCAACGGTGCCACAAGTCTCGACGAGGCCGAGTACACGGTGGCTCTTTTCCGCTACATGCGGCTCCTTGGGTACGCCAGTGACTCCATTGCCATTGTGGTCGTTTCGCCGGTGCAGGAGGTGCTCATTGGCGAAGTTTTGGCCCGGCGATGTGCCAGAAAAGGACCGAGTTTTGACTTTGGGCGCCCTCCGGTCATGACCATTGAGCGTGCTAAAGGCCAAGTCTTCGACTACGTTCTTGGATCGATGCACGGAAGCTCTCGTGGTGAGAGCGACTTGGCCAGAATGGCAATGATGGCACGGCTCGGGCTTTACGTTGTTCTGGATCCATCGGTGGTGCCCGAAAAATGCCACAGATTAAAGATCAAAGCGCCGGAGGGGTACGGCAAGAGCGTTGTGATCGAAGGGTCCGAGCACATGACCGACTACGTGGAACAGATGGTGCGGGCCAGGAGGCGGAAATGAGTAAATGAGAGCCATGAGCCGGGACCAGTTATCGGCCCTGGGTGGTGGCGCTGTGGGAGTGTCACGCTTATCGGGGTGTATATCTGAGACTGGATGAGGAGGGGTGGCCCAGATGGGAAGGTGAGAGATCGCAGACACAAGGGAAGAGGAGAGGTCCCAAGGCAGACATGAAGATAGTAAGCATAAAGAAACGGCCTAGGGATTGTGCAAACAATGTAGAGCAGCGGGCACGAGATGGAAACAACTATCCGGCAAATTGTATACAGAAAATAGTGCTGGTGTCAGGATGCCAAGTGAGGGATAAACAGCGCGGGTAAATTCTCGTCCGGTCCTTATCAGGACCCACACCATGACAGCCACGACATGGAGGCAGCAAGAGGGCAGTTTTCCGTCTTTGGCTGTAATATTCCTACATCGGGGCCCACAGCACTGCCGTCGCTCCTCCCTCTACTTTCCGCCCATTTTGGCCCTCTGTGTGGGGCCTCTATCGAGCCCTAATCTCTGCGATCTCGTTCTCAGAAAATTTTTCTCGAAGTTTTTTTCTCCCCTTTATCGGGTGATAAACAACGTTGTAATCAGAGCCCCTCCCCTTTTTTTCTTCTGCAACTGAAAATTACAATTGCGATAAGCTTCGTTACGATTCTCCTTCCGCTAAGGTCTCGTCTGTTCCCGTGTCGCCCACTTTCTCCAGCTGTTTTTGACACCTGCCTGCTCATCTGACGGCGTTCCGATTGGGCCCAGTTGATAAATTTTTCACCTTGCGATAGATAACGCCTTGACCAAATTTTTTTTGGCTCTGCTTCTTCTCACATCGACTACGGATTTTCTGTGCCTGTCAGACTGTTTGAGCTTCTTTTGCCCGCCAGAGTTCCATACTTCATATCAAATCCGATTCCTTCCGGTCTTTTTGTTATCTGATAAGATAAGATATTTATTCTACTAGGACCGTCAGCCACTGTCTTCAGGCATCAGTCTCCGTCCGGCGCCAACCAACTAATTCAGACAATCACATCCAGCCATGAGCGAAATTTCCCATAGACTTCCGCCTGTAGTGGCTACGAATCCTGTGCACCCCAACGCCAAAACAACCACCCACATCACAAATGGCACCACCACCACAAAGACAAACATCACTAGCCCCGTGTGTCGCAACTGCAAGACGCAGACTACTCCGTTGTGGCGCAGAGACGAGACTGGCCAGGTGTTGTGCAATGCGTGTGGTCTTTTTCTCAAGTTGCACGGCCGCCCGAGACCCATATCGCTCAAAACCGACACCATAAAGCTGAGAAACAGAGTCAAGCAGCCCTCCTCCGCCAAGTCGTCCGGCCCCAACACCCCGGAGTTGAAGTCCAAGGACTCCATCATCGTCGGCCCTAAGGTTGCCGGAAAGAAATCTCCCAAGGACCAAAAGCCTAAGAAGCCCACGGCAGATTCTGGCTTGCCCCCCTTACTACCGGCGGCCAGACTGCAACTGCAGACCGGGTTAAACCAGCCGGCTCAGTTTCTGCCGCCAATGCAAGCCCCACAGGCCAACGGGTTCCACCATAGCATCCCTCACCACATGGCGAACCAAGTGCAGCCTCTCCAGTATCCGTCGTCTACTCCGCCTCACTTTGCCCCAGGCTTACAGAGAATCACCTCGCCGCTTCTCCTATCGACCACGTCGTCGATTTCTAACGCGAGAGCGTCGTCGAAGCCGCTCAGCGCTGCACAAGCGGCCGGGGCCCTCGAGAACATGTCGCACGAGCTTGGGCCCAGCGCGTCTTTCAAGATCGGCGGGTACCGCAGGGAGCCCGACAGCGATAGTGAGAGCAAAAAAAGCGACTCGATCAGTTTTTCCACGCCTTCTTCGGCGTTAAATGTGCCGCCCAAGTTGCCCGCTTTGGGCAGCGGTGGCTCGGTGAACAGCATCTCCTCGTCTTCCTTTGGGCCCCAGTTCTCTCTAGCGAATCTGGTACACCATACAGAGGCCAAACAGACGTCTTTGCCGCCGCTTCTTGGCGCCGTAGCCAGCCCCGTCCCCAGTGCTCCTCAGCAGTTGCCGCATTTCCAGAACAGTTTTGGCTACAATTCTCAGAAGGACGCTGTGCCGGGGGAAAATGAACAGGACCAGCAGAAGGAGCAGCTGGAGCAGCTGGAGCCCACGAACTCCAACCAGCTTCCTCAGCAGCCTCAGCAGCCCCAGCAGTCCCAGCAGTCCAGCGAAGGGTCAGACGGCTCCGGCGATAAAGATAACGGCGAGGAAAACCCCCGCCACCAGATCACCATCTTGAAAACAAGAATCTCGGAGTTGGAGTTGGTGAACGATTTGTACAGAACGAGGATCATGGAGTTGGAAGCCATGGAGCAGGCGGCGAGATTGCGGGAGATTTCGATGAAAAGACGCTTGGACGAGGTGTTGAAGACCCACGAGGGAGCAGAAGCGACGCCCAGCTTCAGCAGCCTGCGCTACCAGCTACCACCGATCCACGCGAAGCGCGAGTACGAGGGCCCTGATGCCTCCAGCAAGAAGCCCAAACTTGACAAGGTTTGAGCCATGACTTATGACGTTGTATGTATAAATAGAGATTAGATATTGGCTTAGGATTTTATTACTAAAGAGCTCATTGCTTCACTTTGGTGATGAGTTTACCGATGTTGGGGTTCCCAGCGTTGAAGAGCTCGCTCCAGATGCCCGGCACCTTTGAGAAGCCGTCGACATCTGGCGAGATCTCCCGCTCGGTGGCCGCATTGGCAAGGCTGACGTGGCCGGCCTGGGCGGCTGCGGTCAAATGACCGATAGCCTCGGGAATCCGGTCCACGTACAGCGACAAAGTGTAGCCCTCTATGGTCAACAAACTGGTCACCATTTTGGGCCAGTTGCGGATCACAAACTTTGATGGGTCCTTGTAGCCCGCGACGCCGCCGCAAACAATAACACGTCCATGTCTTTTCAACGCTGCCATGGCCACACTCAACACCTCGCCCCCGACGTGGTCAAAGACCGTGTCGGCCAACTCAGGGCCCACGGCATCAAGGAGGTCCTGGGCAAAGGTAGGGCTCTGGTAGCTGACACACTTATCGGCACCTAGGGATTCCACGTAGCGGCACTTCGCTTCTGATCCGGCGATACCCACCACCTTTCCGGCCCGGAGCATGTTCTTGGCCACCTGGACCGCGATCGACCCGGTGGCCCCGGCAGCAGCCGATACAATGACGGTCTGGCCTTCCTTGAGCTTGCCGGCCTCGGTGACTTCAAAATAGGCCGTGAGGCCCGTGAGTCCAAACACGCTGAGGTACGCGGTCAAGGGAACGCCGGGGATGTCGTCGATCTTCCTCTGCACTGCCTCCTCCTTGAGGATGCTGTAGGTGGCCCAGTGCAAGGTTGCAATTACCTTATCGCCCTTCAGGTACTTGGCGGACTTGGAAGCGACCACCTCGCCGACACCGAACGTCTGCATCGGACTACCAACTTCAGAGAGGGGCAATACCCGAGGGGGAGGGGATGGCGTGACAAACTGAAGCTGGACGGGGTCATTGCCGAAGTAGAGAGACCTGACGAGCAACTCGTTCTCCTGCAACTCCGGGAGCGTGGTCTCCTTCACTTCGAACGTGGAGTCCTCGCGGCCCAACTCACAGACGGGGATGCCGGTGGGGTAGCTGCGAATAATAACTTGAGGAGTGGAGGTCATTGGTGTAGAGTGAATGCTTGGAGTTCATCGTTTTTTGTGGGAATTTGAGGCTATTTTATACCCAGGCAGCGGGGCTTCTTACCTCAGCATTTGTATGGGCGTCTCACAGTCCATAGAGAGGGCCTCTAACCTCAGATTTGTATGGCTCCGCAGGCTCTCTCGTACATCGCGGACTTAATTACGAGCTAGAGGATATATCGGATATAAATTTGAACGGCCGTTTCCTCCATAACTGCCAGCCCAGCCGGTCCCTTAGACTATTTTTCGCCACTCGAGTCCAATGCACCGTTGGCCCTAAGCAAATTGGCCACGTCGGTCCATCCCTCAGCTTCCGCATGCATCAACGGCGTCCAGTCCTCGCTGTCGGTCGCATTGATGTTCACGCCACTCTTGAGCAACAACTCTGCGATCCTGGTGGCCCCCACGCTGGCTGCCCGGTGCAAGGGTGTGTAGCCCATTTTGTCTTTGGCCCGGGTGTTACACTTGTACTTCTGTATTGCTTCCCGGGCAATGTCATAGTGTTTCTTGCTACACACCAAATGCAACACGGTAGTGCCCTGGTTGGTGGCGGCGTTGATGTCTGGCTGCGGATTGTGGCTCATCAAGAGGTCAAAGATCTCCTGGTTCCCTACAGAGGCGGCAATATGCACCGGGGTCCAGCCGCTGGCATCCACGAGATCGTCAAGGTCGTAGTCCCCGTCGTTGCGCGGCTTCAACAAGCTGATCACGATGTTGGTGTGCTGCTGAGAACAGGCCCAATGGAGCGGCGTTCTCTCGTCCTGGTCTCTCGCAAAAATCAATTTGGGGTTCTCGCTGAGAAGTCCTTCCACTGTGAGGATTTTGCCATCTCTGGCGGCCTCGTGGATCGCGTACTTGTTGTCTGACATCGTTGTGGGGCTAGTCCAATAGCTGAGTGGCGACCTTATATAGCGCGGGTTACACAAAAGGTCTAGGCTCGGCTACCAAGCATCACCACCCACCTCTAAGCACCACCATCACCATTACCCATAACCCAACATCCCCATATAAGCACGTCCTCAATACTCTAATGCTCTTTTGTCAATTCATTATTCAATTTTTTCTTTTTCTCAATCTTCTTCAATCTTCTTGTTTATATTATTTCGCAGCCAAATGGCACATCGCAACATAAATTCATATCCAGCAATCCCCAAGCCCTCAGCACAACTCAAATTCTCCAAACTATCTAATTTTATTTCTAGCTCTACAGACTACTCCCCATTGCCTCACACTACAATTTTCCCACACACATGTCTATTGCTTCTTCTTGCGCTGCTGCTTCTCCTTTTCGTACTGGTTCTTCTCCGCCCCCTCGATCGTGCTGATGGAGTTGACAATGCTGGCCATCTTCTTGTGATACTTCTCGTACATTTCCTTCTTCTCCTTGATCTGTTCCCTGGCCTCAAATCTGGTCTCCTTCCGGATATCCTTGAGTGCGCTCTTCTTCTCTTTCTTGAGCTGTGCCTTCATCTTGTTGATCTCCTGTCTTTCTCTGTTGACATCGTACGATTTCTTGTCAGGATTGAAATTCTCCTCGAATTTGGGCGCAAATGTTGCGATGGACAACGCACGGTGCTGCTGCAACGTCAATGGCACCCTTACCTTGAGCGCATTCTGCTCAAGCTTGTCGACTTTGGTAGCCAACTGAGGCAAGCTCGCTATGGATAATGCAAAGTACTTTACCAAATGCTTCAAAATCACCTTGAAAGGAGCGACAATCTCTGGCAAAGAGTTTGTTTCCTTCCAAATGCCCAAATACTTGTCCAAAGTGATCAAGAGCCGCTGAATTAAAGCAAATTTTGCCTCTTCGGAGGGGCTCTCGTTGATCAAATGCAAACTGAGGATCGGCTCCTGCGAGCTCTTGAACAGGCCGCTGATGTTGAATGGAGTTTCCATGATCTCAGGGTATGTGAGCTGGCTTCTGGACTTTTTAGAAATCTTTTTCGGTTCGGGAATCAACATCAACAACAACTTCTCCAAAACGTTGACCACCTCAGGGATATATCGCTTGGAAAAACTGGTGTAGTTAACCAAGAGCTCGGCAAGGAACACTCCGCTGGCAAGCTGGCGGAACGAGACGTCAGGAGAGTACTGGATGCTGCTTAAAGATTCGTTGATAACAATTAGAGTAGGCGTCACCACCAAATGATAATGGTCGGAGGTGGAGAAGGTGTACCCCACCAAAGCGTAGAATACCAAATCTGAGACCCGAGGGTAGTCCTGGTCTTCCACTATTCTCTCCTGAATCGCCCATATCTTCTCCCTGACGCCCTCCACGAGAGGCTCGTTGAAGTTTTCCGCCAAGATCTTGAACTTCTTGAACAACTCGCCTATGAGGGCGCTCTTGGCCTCGTCCTCCTCAAGGTCTCCCAAATGCAAGATGTGCTCCAACAAAATCACAGAAAATGCTCCCATCTTCTCCTTGTTGCCGGCAGCAAGTCTGGGCTGGAATGTTTGAATGATTTTATCAACGTAGGCTGCTTGCTTAGAGTAGTCAACCTCAGCCAATGCTTCCAAGAACTCCTCGTGGCTGCTGGGCATAGACACCGCCAACAGCTTTCTCTGAGGTCTGGTGAAGCCTGCCGATTCATCGTCGGAGCCACTTTCTTCTCCGTCTTCTTCAGAGCCGGTGGCGTCTTGATCCTCCTCATCGCTTCCGTTCCAGAAATCGTCGTCCAAGTCGTCACCAGCTGCATCTCTGTCGGCGTCAATGCCGTGCATTCTGTTCAATCGGGCGGTCTCCAACTGCTTCATTCTTTCCTCGTGCTCGCTCTTCTTTTCATCTTCGGTCTTGGTCCTGTCAGCAGGTACAGATCTCCGGTCGTAGGTCAACTCGCGCACCTTGCTGTCATATTCAATCTCCTCGGGCTTTTTCTCCAGAAATTTGGGCTTAGGAGTCTTGAGGGCCGTCTCATTGAGATCCTTCATCACATCGTCGAAATCTTCATCCAAATCCATGATGTCGTCGAGCGCCTTCTGGTGTTCCTGCTGCCGCTGGTGCTTATAGAATTTCGATTTGGCGATGATGTCCTTCATGACATCGGCTTTGGACTTTCTGCGAGGCGCCTCGTCTTCCTGTGGCATAAGCTGGGCCTCGTCGTCGCTTTTCTCTTCTTCCTCCAACGCCAACGACTTCCCGTAATGTGTCAACACGAAACCATCGCCCTCGTCGTCTTCGTCGTCACTTCCAAGCGAGAAAACATTCTTTTTCGACTGCGTCTCTCTCTCCCGTGTGAATCTCGCCAACATCTTCTCTTCGCTGGTCAAGTTTTTGTTTTTCTCCCCAAATCTTCGGTCAACAACGCCCCCAGTTCTGCCGTTTCTCGCTCTCTTTGTCTTGTACTGTGCCTGGAGACTCTGCTCCACCTTGGACCTCGTCCGCGTGGCGTTGTTGTGCTGGGCGCTGCCTGCCTTCACAAACTTCCCGCCCTGGATAATGGAAACATCGTGCTTTGTTCTGTTGGTCTTGGTGTCAAATTTATTGAACTGGTGCCTAATGCCCGTTAAGATCTTCTGCTTCTCGTCTCTCTTAATTTCAGTGGCAGTTCGGGACCGTTTGTCCTTCTTGACATTGGCCTGGCCGGTGAGACCGTTGGTCTTAAGGGCAGCTTTAAGCTGCTTGAGCTGAGAGACTCCCATTTCGTGCTCCGGTTGCAAGGACAGGGGCTGGTTATTGGTGCCTTCTACTTGCCTTCACAAAAAAAATGCCCATCGCGCGCACGTGACCACGAGTCTACACCATGAACTCATGCAATTTAATGGCCCATATCGGCCCTATAGAACTGGTTAAGCATGCCCAAGACACCCGATTTCTGCGCCCGAGGTTCGTCCGAGTCCTCAAACTTGTAGTTGATGTTGTACATCGAGTCAATGATGCTTCCATCAAGGCTCTTCTGGTCCGGCACAGAGGGCTTTCGGGCTCTAGATGCAGTACTGGTTCCGTTGGCGCTGGGTGCGGGCAGCTTGAACTTGACGGCGGTGGGGTTGTTCAGACCGCTCAATGCACTGAAATTGCCCCTTGGAGGCTCTGGCTTCGTCTTGGGTCCAGCCCTGGGATTCTTGTCGTAGCTCTCCAAAAAATACATGTACGACTTGATCATTTTCTCGTCTCTGTAGGAGTCATAGCCAATGTCTTCGTCGCTGGACTGGTCGCTGTCACTTATCCTGGCCTTCTGCTTCCTCTTTTTGAGTAGATCAGGCTCAATTCCGTTGCTCTTCCTAGAGCCTTTCCGTTTCTTTTTGAACATCATATTCTTGTCTTTTTCCTCAAAGTTGAACATGGCAAAGTAGCACACATACCCAAGACCGTCCACATGTATGGAGTAGTCCCGGAAGAAATCGATGATGGACGACGACGAATTTGACACTTTGAACCACAAGATGAACGGAGTCAACACCAAACTCATCAACTCGTTCAAAATTGTCAACACTTTCAAGCTGTACAACTCACAGAACTCGTTTTTGACCTCCACTGTGTGCAATCTGCCGTTCCACGAGCTCGGCAAGTAGTGGGTAAACTGTGAGACATATCTCAAACTTGCCTCGGGGTCGTAATAGAAGGAGGTCTTGGAGTCGTTATTTCCGACCGAGGTGGGCGAGCTGTTGGTGATGGCCCAAATGGTCCCAAAGATGCTGATGTAGAACAAACTCGATTTGTTCTCGGTCAATTCAAACGACCAGAAACCGTGCTCTTCGTCGTCGAACCATAACCCAAAGATAACCAAAATGGCTAAGAAAGACCCAGCAATAAAATTGATCAATTTCATCAGGTTTATCACCAAGAAACCCCGCGGGAACTGATCTATATAGGTATTGGCGGGCCCAATAGATAACTGCAACCTCTTCAAAAAGAAGTGCTGGAGCTCGTTGAACTCGCGGAACTTCCACTCGGCCAAGGGGGTGTACTGCCTCAACCCCACTATGGACCCAGGGTTCTTCTGGTATTCATTGAAGTATTTGAAGAAGTAAAGTAGAAGGAAATAGGTTACTATGAAGGGACACAAGATCAAGTTGATAATAGCAGCCATCTGGAACCGCGACTTCAATTCGTTCGATAATTTGTTGCGATTGACCTCCTTCAAAAGCCCAGGGTTTATTTGACCATGGTTATTGTAGATGAAATTATTAATACAAAGCTGGAGGTTCCACTCCAAAGTCCTGGTCAAGGTGTTAATCTGGAGATTTTTAAACGGGAAAATGGTGATGTTCAAGTCGAGAACATTTTTATTAATTAGCCCAATCATGTAGTTTTCCTTTCTCATGATTCTGTTGGCAATGTCGTGTGCATCAAGTCTCACTTTGGAGCTCAAATCGTTCAAATAATGCGGATCTTTAGAGGTGGTCAAGCCATTGTAGTCCTTGAGAAGCATTAAGCGCTCCACTATCGTGGCCCAAGATATGGTCATGAGCTCATTGTCGTCCTTGATATTGATCAAGTGTTTGTAGAAATTCCTGATTTCTTTGAGCTTGTATGTCAAATCAAAGTACAATTGCACCAAGCGGAGCGCTATGTAGCAAAGGAACCCGAAAAGAAAGAATTTGACCAAGGAAGGCAATTCCAACGGCTTAATGAGTGACTTTAACGTGAGAGACGTTTCTGATTCGCCCCTGTGGAGGAACATGTCGTAATCTATGCCGTACTTAAGGAATATGGTGAAGCCTAGCACAAACACTAGAATCATCAAATCGGTTAGTCTCGATAGGGCTATGTTGAGATAGCCGTTTCCGCGGTAGTAGTAGTATATATCCTGGAGAAACTCGTCCATGTTGATGATATTGGCCCAGAGATAAAGGGCCCGCTCCTTGGGCGGGATTACAAGGTGACCTCGGTTCTTCGTCTGGAAGATTGTGTGGACTGAGGGGCTCAGAGGGGGCAGCTTTTTGTGGTACAATGGCAAATCAAATGCCAGATCAGATTTGGGCGATTCGTTGAGCGCATTGGCTCGGGAGGGGGAAGCATCGGCGAACATAGGCGGCCTTGTCTGCTCTGTATCCCTCACGGGGTCCACAAAGGATATGCTCTTTGTGCCATAGATTTCCTGCTGCCGTTGAAGGTCCACATTAGCCGGCCTTATGTCGTCAAGCGCTATGTTGTCTAAACGGGAGTCTTGTAAGTTGGACGAGAGCATATCTGAGTCCAGATCGCTCTCTGAGTTCAAGAGGTCGCCTCCGAACCTGGTGCTATCGTAGGCGTGGCTAGCCTCCTCATCTTCGCCATAGTACTGGTAGTTCTCATTGATTTGGTTGTAGACCGAATGGAGACCGAACACCCGCGATAGGAAGGTGTCACTGGCCTGGTAGTCGGACATTGCTAGGAGAGTAGGTGGCAAGCCAGCTCAGATAAGGTGTTTTTGGAGTGCAGGTAATAGCAAGATAAAGGCTGGTCAGAGGCACAAAATGGGGAGTGAGGATGGACGGTAAATTAGCGAGAAAAGGCAGCAAGTGGCGCTAAATTGAGGCTAAATGGCGCACCACCTAGCGAGTGCGAACTATACAGTGACGGGCTCACCTTGGCAGAGGGTCCGCGAGTGGCACTTCGAGCCGTGATAAGGACGAAGAAAATATTTGGGCGAATGTGTGAGAGGGAGAGGCACAGTGAAGGAGGAAGGGGCAGGCGAAAAGAGGCAGGAGTAAGGGAGAGGAGGCAGGAGAGAAGGGAGAGAATGGCAGGGACAACAGTAGCGAGCATGAGAGAACCGAGGAGAGCGGTCGAAAACGGCCAGGTTTGGTGCACCCGGTGGCCAACAAGAAGACGGCCTCAGCATCAAGGCGCCGACAGGACACCTCCAGATGCAGGGAGCGAGATGGCTCGAGCCTCAGCGAATTTCACTCACAACAAGCGCAGAGCTTGGCGCGAAACACGGGCATCGGCTGTGGTTCAAGGGGGCGGTGTTCAGCCAAGGCGCGAACGACCGATAGGACAACAGAGGCCCCGATTGAGCCATCGTACTATGAGCCACGGACCCCGAGCCTGCCCTTAGCCACTGTCACCTAGACCCCCGACTTTGACCAGGCCACCGACCTCGACCTTACTCTGGCCGGCCGGACCGTGGCTAGGCCGTGGCTCTGGTGAGTGCTAGACCGTTCGGATGTGTCAGCGCTATTTTCGGAATACGTCACCGGCGCAGGGCGTTCTTTGTTTCCTTCTTCTTTCGCTTTCTTTGTGCCACTTTCAGCAAGCTCTGCCCTTCGCGTGTCTTCAGCCCCTATGCGGACACGACCTGTGCTAAGTATGGAACAGATCAGCGCTTCGAACTTTTTTCTCTGGCAGAAGATCGAGCGGCCAAGTAGACAACACACTAGGGAGAACCACCCACAGCTGGAAGTAGCCGAAATAGCCAAAGCAGTCACACCTAGAACTGCCGAATAGCCCATAGGACCCTGTTCTTGCGTCCATCCACAGAACCGCGAAACGCTCCCGGAGCTGATAATAGAGCGAAGAAGGAGGTGGACTCAGCCCAGCAAAGAATCAGCATTCAGCAGCAGATCATCGTCAGATCAGCAGCTCATCAGATCACAGATCAGTGCCCCAGTCAAAGCACAGCCTAAGCGCTCAGAGCCCGCTCGCTAATCGCTCTGACGACCACAAGGCCCTCACACCCAGACACAGTCTCCTGATTCCAGACACAGTCTCCTGATTCCAGACACAGTCTCCTGATTCCAGACACAGTCTCCTGATTCCAGACACAGTCTCCTGATTCCAGACACAGTCTCCTGATTCCAGACACAGTCTCCTGATTCCAGACACAGTTTCCTGATTCCGGACACAGACTCTGATTCCAGACACAGTCTCTTGATCACCAGGAACAGACTCGCACCCCAGAACAGTCTCCACCCTGACACCAGACTATGCGCGATCTCACAGCCAACACCCCCCAGGACGAGCTCGCCCGCCCCTCTAACCCCTTCGAGGATGAGGTGGTGTCATCATTCGACTCCCCTAGACAGTCGCCGCACTCCCTGGATGACGACTCGCAGTACGGGAAGCCCTTCAACAACTACAACGAGTACTACTCGCAGAACGGCACCTCGTCCAACCTTCTCTCGCACCAGAACTCGCGCGACGCCGAATTGTCCCAGTCCCCTTCATCCAATAACCTCTACGTGCCCCCAGAGTACGACAGGTACCCCTCCATGGCCGGGTCGAGGGTGGTGTCGTCGTCGTCGTTGAGCCAGCATTTCAAAGGCCAGCAGTCCGAGCGCCTCCTTGACGACCAGTCGTCCAACAACTCCGCAAATCCCTTTGTTTCCCCCGACTTCAGCCCCTTTGGCGGGTACCCGGCGTCGTCTTTCCCTTTGCACATCGACGAGAAGGAGCCGGACGACTATCTCCATAACCCGGACCCGATTGCCGACGCCGAGTACGACAAGCACCGGTTCTACTACGATTTGAAGAACATGGACAAGCGGTCGCTCGGAGGCTTGATTGGCTTTATCTGCTTGCTCATAGCAGGCGTGGTGGTGTTCATCTTGTTGCCGGTGTTTTTCTACAACGGGTCGTTCTCGCACCCGGCGCCCGAGTCGTACGAGATCTTGACCCAGTATAAGTACCCCATTTTGAGTGCCATTCGAACAAACCTCGTTGACCCAGACACCCCAGAGGACAGCTACTACAAGACGGCGTCCACCGGGGACAAGTGGCAGTTGGTGTTCAGCGATGAGTTCGACGTGGAGGGCAGAACCTTCTACGACGGCGACGACCAGTTCTGGACCGCACCAGACGTGTGGTACGGTGCTACCCAGGACTTGGAGTGGTACGACCCGGACGCGTCGTCCACCGCCAACGGAACCTTGAATTTGCGCATGGACGCGTTCAAGAACCACGGGTTGTTCTACCGGTCCGGAATGGTCCAGTCATGGAACAAAATGTGTTTTACTGAGGGCATCTTGGAGATCTCGGCCCGGTTACCCAACTATGGATCAGTTTCGGGTCTCTGGCCCGGTCTTTGGACCATGGGAAACTTGGGCAGGCCCGGCTACTTGGCGACCACAGAGGGGGTCTGGCCCTACACATACGACTCATGTGATGCCGGGATCACCCCCAACCAGTCGTCCCCGGACGGAATCTCCTACTTGCCCGGCCAGAGATTGAACGTGTGCACCTGTAAGGGAGAGGACCACCCGAACCCTGGGGTGGGCCGCGGAGCTCCCGAGATCGATGCTCTCGAGGGCGAAGTCGACTCCAACCTCAAGGTCGGTGTTGTGTCCCAGTCGTTGCAAATCGCTCCCTACGACATCTGGTACATGCCCGACTACAACTTTGTGAAGATCCACAACAAGTCGGTGACCACTATGAACACGTACGCGGGAGGACCATTCCAGCAGGCTGTTTCGGGCACCACGGTGTTGAACAGGACCTGGTACGAGTTTGGCGAAGGGCTTGAGCACAACTTCCAGAACTACGGCTTTGAGTACATCAACGACAATGACGACGGGTACATCACCTGGTACGTGGGAGACAACCCTACCCTCACTGTCTCGGCTACTGCATTGCACGAGGACGGAAACGTCGGTCCACGCCGGATCTCCAAAGAGCCCATGGCGATGATTTTGAATCTCGGTATTTCCAACAGTTGGGCGTACATTGACTGGACCTCCATCGTGTTTCCGGTGACGTTCCGCATTGACTACGTGCGCATATACCAGCCGGAGGACAGCATCAACCTCACATGTGACCCTAGCGGATATCCCACCTACAGCTACATCGAGAACCATCTCAAGGCGTACAGCGACCCTAATGTGACGAAGTGGGAGGATGCTGGTTACACCAACCCTAAGAACAAGTTGACAGGAGGGTGCAGTTGAAAGAGGAAGAACAGTGAAGGAGGCAGAACAATAACGAGCAGTAAGAAGAAGGAAGAATGGAGAAGAAGTATAGAGAAGAAAGAATAGAGCAGGGAGGAACAGGAGAGTGGTTCAAGATATAGCGAATAGATGTTGTTATAAGATCATGGAAGTAGCTTAGTATTCAATGAACAAACCAGATGCTAAATAACCAGCTACCTCCTTTCACAAACCATGTTTCCATTTTACTATATACAAGTAGGTGCTTAGGCTTACACTCCCTCGAACTTTCCAAAGCAAATGGAGCTGTTGACCCCTCCAAACCCAAACGAGTTGCAAAGAGCATAGCGAACGTGCTTCTCGCGACTGACGTTCGGCACGTAGTCGAAGCGGAACTCCAGGGCATCGTCATCCTTGTGCCCCCCCGCGTTGCTCAAGTTCAATGTGGGCGGCACCACGTTGTCTCGCGCCGCCAAAACGGTGAAAATGCTCTCCACAGCCCCGGCGGCCCCAAGCAAATGGCCAATGGACGACTTTGTGGACGAAATTGACACCCTTTCCGGATCGAACAAGCTGCAGAAGGCGTGGTTCTCCGCGCGATCGCCTAGCGGCGTGGAGGTGGCGTGGGCGTTGATGTAGTCCACACTCCCAGGCAGGACGTTTGCTCGTTCTAGCGCCATGGCCATGGCTCGCCGGGCACCGTCCCCGTCCTCACGGGGTGCCGTGATATGGTTCGCATCGCCCGAGAGGCCGTATCCGAGAATCTCAGCGTGGATCTGCTCCTCGCGTACGCCTCTGGCAAGTGCATGCTGCAATTCTTCAATCACCAAGATGCCGCTGCCCTCAGCAAGCACAAATCCGTTGCGGGTTCCGTCAAAGGGCCGGCATGCGGCCGTTGGGTCCTCGTTAGAGTCCACCACCACCGACTTCGCCCGGGCAAAGCCTGCGAGCGCTAACGGGTGGATCGCCGCCTCCGTGCCCCCACACACCATCACCTTACTGTAGCCGTTGCGAATGAAGTTGTAGGCGTCCCCTACGGAATTCAAGCCCGTGGAGCAGGCGGTTGCCACCGAATGGTTGACGCCCCGTAGCCCGAACTGGATCGAGATGTTCCCCGCGGCCATATTGGAGAGGAGCTTGGGGATGAACAACGGCTGCACCTTCTTGAACCCACCAGAGGCAAAGCTGGCCGAGTTATTGAAGCAGTCCTCAAAAGAGCCAATCCCACTGCCCACCGCCACGCCCGTCTGGGTCTGGTCCTCGTCCGACTCGGGGAACCAGCCAGCGTCCGCCAACGCCTCCTTAGCGGCGGCTACGGCGTACTGTGAAAACAAGGCCATGCGCCTGGCCTCGCCCACATGCTCGAAATGGTCCTCAGTGCGCCATTTTCCTTCAGAGAGCGGCCCTTCGGGTACCTTGCCGATCACCTTGGAGGGGATAGAAGCCCATCCTGCAGACTCGTAGTCGGGCAACGTTGTGGTGGAAATGAGCCCGCTCTTGTTGGCGAGAAGACTGCGCCAGCTCGTCGTCACCCCCACCCCGAGCGGCGTGACGAGTCCTAGTCCTGTGACTACCACCCTCGACATGTTGTGCGATGTAGGAGGTAGAAGTTGCGAAAGCTGGTGCCAAATTGAAGCGAGCAGAAGACGCGAATTTGACAAGCAGAAGGCGCAAAGTTAGGGGGAGACGCCGATTTAGCAAGCACTGGACATCAGTTCAGTCCCAATTTCTACCTCAGCTTCAATAGTACACGAAACCAGACCACGATAGACAAACATCAATCCTGTAGACTTCCAAAAGAATTGAAAGTCTGCGGACCTTAAGCCCCCATGGCCCGCAGCCGCTGGGTCAAATCTTAGCCTTTTCTAAGCTACACATCCTCTACTAATCCTCTTTTATTGTACATTGCTAGAGCTTTGCAAAAATCTCGTGGTACGCCTCTGCTCGCTTGGTAGGTCCCACTATGTAATTCGTGACATCTTCCGCCACCGACTTCGGCACCTGAAAGAAATTGCACATCGCGTACCACTGGCCAAGGGCCTCTTCATCGCTGGACGGGCCCTCTAGGCTCCGAAGGAATGCAGAGCCTTCTTCTGGCAGAGTCTCCCCAAATTGCAGCTTAATATTCTCCTGAAGAAAGTCTTTCACTTTCTTCTTTTTGAGATTCTCCCCGGGAAATTTCTTCTTGTTGGTCTTCTCGTACACCCTGAAGTCCGCCACCATCACCGTATACTTCCTGAAAAGCGTTTCGCAGGAATTGGCACTGAGTTCTCCGTAGGAATTGGCAATATGCTCGTCAATTTCCGCCCGCATTTCCTTCTTGAACTCTCGGTACATGCACTTGGTCTTGTCCTTGTTCCGCTGGAGAAAGTCCAAAAAGCGCTGCTTCGGTGTTGGAAACACCCCATCCAGAACAAAAGGGCTAGAAAAATTCAGACCCGCTGAAACCACATCATTTGCCTGTTCCAGATCTCCTCCTAGTTTGCCCTGAGCCCATCTGTTATAGCTGTCCTCTCTTCCACCCGCCTCCAACGAGTAATAGCGAGGGTGCTTGATCAATTCTTGGAGAAGCTCCTCTTCAACAAGAAACCAGGGATCGTAAGCGGAGATTTTATTTTCAAAACTGTCCAAAAGCGCAAGAAATTCAGCCTCGTTTGGGCCTTCGTCGTCCACATCAAGATCAAGCCCACGGTTGAGATCGTCCAGAACTACCTGATCTTCGCTATGGTGAGTGCTCTCTCCATCAGAAACAGATAGAGCATGTTGGAGATCCTTTCCTGGGGTCTCTTGTGCATCAGACCCTGGAATTTCAGATACATGCCCAGACTCCTGCTCCTCACCAGAGTCTCCACTATCGCTCTCGTCGCTGGAACTGTACCCCAAGTCAAGGCCCTGCTGACCTGGAGCGCTCTCCTGGACTTGAACACTCTGCTGTCCTAGAGAATCGTGCGCAGGCTCCTCGTCTCGGTTCTCACCCCTCGAACCTAAATACCCTTCTTCCTTGAGCACGTCCATGAGAAAAGTGTCCCTTTCCTTCTGATAATTCGGATCTTCAGGCTCTGAGTCCGATACCAGGAGATCAAGGGCATTGTCCCGTGGCTCTGGCTGCTGGGCAGTTCCTGTTTTTGCGTCCCCTGGCTCCACTATCGATCGGTCTCTCGCCTCTCTCGTCACGCCCCGGTTTCCAGCGTCCTTCGGGCTCCGTTTTTCCAAATCATCGCCAATCTTCAAGTCATGCGATCGTGCAACAAGTTTCAGGACCTCTTCGTAGTTTATACAGTCGGAAAACAGCTCATGGACACCGGTGCTGTAGACATCCGAGAGCTGCCAGTAAGAAGATTTTGTATCAGAATCAAAATAGAAATGTAAGCCACTGGTGGTGACCACTATGTACCACGGATTTCGGCCCTTCTGCTCGTACGGAATGTTGTAGATGAAGCAGGGAGCTCCGGGATCCATGGCTGCCATGAGCAGTGAAGTCATGGAGTCGCAGAGCGCAGCGTGAAAACTGGAGAATAGCACCGCGAATCGCTACAAGAGCGCTAGTGACAAGGAGTCCTTCAGCTTGAACCAGTGAGCCCTACTCCTCGGGAACGCCCTGCTCTGCAGATCCTTGCCCTGTCAATCGACACCTTCTCTGACAACCTCCTTCTTTGTCACACACAGTGCGCCCAGCCACTCTCCGCCAGCCTTTTATCGCATCTGCCGTCTTTTCCCCCCTGTTCTCCTTCTCTCCACTCTCTTTTCCTCTACTATCTACACTCGAGCCAAGAACGAAGAACACGCTGACTACCTAAGCTCAACTAACTAACATATTAACCGACATTTTCAATCTCTTCTTCTCCGGCGACTCGTACTCCTTATCCAAAAGAGCAGTCTCTTGTAGCCGTATGGGCTCCGGCTCCTCCTCCTTGTGGTCTTCCTCATTGTCTGCATCGTTGTCTTCTTCGTTATCTTCTTCATTGTGGTGGTCCTCCTCCCGGGAGCCCCGCTTATACAGTTTTCGTATCCTCAGTACCGCCCTCTCAGAGCCCTGGTGTAAGTTTTTGGCATGTCTTAGCAACAAGTCTCTTCTGGAGAAAGGTCTATGGCAAATACCGCAAACAAAAGGCTTTAATTTGTTGTGGGTCAGGAGAGTGTGTCTCGTCAAATGCTCTTCTCTGGTGAATGCTCGATTGCACTGTTTGCAGTTGAATAGTCTGGCATTTCCCGATGCTGTACGGGAGCCATAATTGGCCTGATCTTCGCTCATTTGTCTGGGCTCCAAGATATTTTTGATCGAGGACATGAATGGGGAAGACTGCGTGTGACTTGGGTGAATGGGAAGAATAAGACGGGGAGATGAATAGTCGAATCGCCTCCAGTAACGAATTGTAAGAGTTGTTTATATCAAGACCATAGGCCGGGACTAGAATCGATTGGGCGTTGTTGGACTAATAGCGATTGTTGTATCGAAAACCCAAAGTGTATGCGTTTTTTGAGTCTTAATCTCTTTAGAGTTAAGCTTGGTCTTAATATTTCTTATGTTTCCTTAGCTTCGGTCTTCAGTGCTTTACAGTATAAGGCTATGTCTGATGGTCGTCAATAATATGGTACAATTAGAACTCAGAAATCTTTCGATTGGTCACACTTTCGTTGCGCTATCTGCTACCACAGATTTAGAGTCGGGGCAATCTTTCGCTTACTTTACTTCTTTCCTCCATCGTCTTTCGCTATATACTCGCCCCCCCTCTCACTCCCCACTCTCCCCACTCCCCCATACCCCGCAAAATGACGGTACGAGCCACCGAGAATGCGACTCAAACTGCGACTGCACGGAGGCCAATTCCTCAGGCCCTCACTGTGGCCTATTGGATGGGCCCAGAAGGGGCACCTGGCTTGGGTGCCTGGATCGGGCCCTGGCTCAGAAAGAGCCAACCTCAGGTGCAACCCGAGACCACCTGCGTTTTAGGTCAGCCAGGCGCCAGGCCCAGACGGAGCCATTGGGTGGCTCTGAGCGCGGCAAGCACCTGGCTCTGCTTGCTTTTCGTCCCGCAACATACCACGAGCCCGCTACGTGATCTCCGTATTTAAAACCGTGCTCCCCCTCCATTATCTCTCCTCCGCCGTCTCTCCCCTCTGGTGGAGTTTTGCATTGGTCACATTCAACGTTCTCCCCCCACAGCTCGCTAAAATATATCTCCTGTGCCACGCCAACGCCTCCAACCCGCATCCACGAGACACTCTTTTTAAGCAGAGCCAGCACCACTCAGCACCAGCCGGTAGACCTCAACGCCTGTAGTGGTTACAACTAGGCACCTTTACAGGTACTTCTCTTGCGGGATCCCACTACACTCCTAGAGCTGTAGCGCTAGAGACCCCTAGTAGCTCTCTATTTCCTTCCCTAATCTCCTCCCTTGGAGGGGGGGACCTACGTTGATCGTTACGAATAACAGAGGTATTACTGAAAATAATATGGAGGGGAGCCTGGAGGGGAGCTAGCACTCATGGGCCCACTGACACCCAGGAGGGGAGCAAAGAACCCCCAGACCTGCTGCTTGATTGCTGACATTCGGAAAAATCAGGTGGCCTGCGGTGCGATGTTCATTGTCAAGTTGCAGAAGTGGGGAGCGGTCGGGCAGAAGGCGCCACCAGAACAATGCCTCGTAATAAGGAGCGGCCTAGCAGGAGAGCGTTGCTTTGGGTGATTCGGTGCGGTAATGGAACCACCACGAGCCGAGCCCTACTGCGTCATAAGCGGCGCTTCGGACTTTGTTCCCAGAACTGTCAGGCGAGGCTATGACTTGGCCAGGGTCGATGGTCTATGCCAGCGGTCTTATATGGTGAAAGCGTGAGATCACTGGTAATGGCTCAGTTCATCTCACTGTGTCAACCTTCTTTCCTGGTGGAAACCTTCATTCAGCGCAGGCTTCTGAGCTTAGGCTAGCCTCTTGTCAGCCACCCCTCTATCCCCTCGCTGTCCCCTCGCCCTCCCCCCTTGCTAGTGCCCCCTCACTGCCATCCTTTCATCTTCCTTACACCTCCCTACCCTCCCTACACCTCCCCTAATCCTCCTCCACTTCTATCCCCTTGCACCCCTTCGCTCCCCGACTACATAAGTCTCCCCACAATTCATTAGCGGAAGTAGTCTCCGTAGACACTCCAAATGCGCGCCATGGTCCGGCGCCGGGCATCGCTACTCGAGTGAGGGTCGTTGAGATCATCCAAGTCCTCGATCCACATCTCCCGCACACTCCGAGGCAAAATCCTGAGCGACTGGCTCTTCAAGTTCAAAACCTCGATCAATAGGTAACCCTCAATGCGGATCCGTTCGTATGCTCCCAGTTCTTGGTACACGTCCAAGTACTTTTCAATGCTGTTCAAGCACTTAAGGCAGATCACGTTGACCTGGCTACCATTCACCATGAGTGGCCGCTTGGAGCGCATGACAAAGGACCATAGCTGGTAAAGAATGAAGATCGAGGGGCTGATGGAGACGGCACCAAACACCAACTGCTGAGATTTCAACAATTTGTCGATACCATTGATGGCAGTGGCACCATCCACCTTGGTCTTTTGTAGCTGGATTAAAAGGCCGCGGATGAGCGACCCATTGAGTGTTGATTTGAAGGGACTGCGCAAGTCCTGCTCATATCGCGACATAAGCACCGTCAAATCGCCGTCCTTGATGGCCTGGTGGAGCTCCTGACGGAACTGGTCCAGGTCTAGCGTCGGCGAGCCGTAGTCAAGCGAATAGTCAATGACCATGCGCTCAAGAGAGTCCAAATCCGACTTCAACGACTCTTTTGAGGCAATGGCCAACTGGGCGTCGGTGTCGTCGTTCCGCAACACACTTAGCATATCGCCAATCGGCTTGAGCACCCAGTTGCGGCAAAATCCACACACAGTGTCGTACAAATTGACCCGCACCCACTGGGCAATGGCCTCCCGATTGCTGTAGATGTCCCAGGAAGTAGCCGGGCCCAAACGCGCCAAAAGGAGCACCAACGGCCAGTACCGTGTCCAGAAATCAGGCGGCTGTGTTTCCGGACTCGAGAACTTGTCAAAGCCTTTGACCCCACGGACAACGGCCACGAGTCGTTGGTTCACAGCTCCTGTGCCCTTAGCTCCCACAATCTCCTCGAGCGCACCCACAGCTGACTCAATATCGTCATCTTTTCCAGTGTCGACAAAGTTGCGCAATTGGCTGTCACTCTCGAACTTGTGCAGCGGAAGACGGCTCATTAGAAGCCCCAAATCATAGGCAATGCGGTCAATTTTGGCACCAAGATCTGCCCTTTTGCAGCCTATTTCCCTCGAGACCAACCGGAAAGGAGCTCCGAGAATGATCCGCAGGTAGACGCCAAGCTGGTGCACGGGGCTGTCCTTGGTGTTCATGCGGAGAAACAAGTACGAAGGGCTCGAGATCGACTCTAGCACCTGGTGCACGCTGTGCTGCACTGATTTCAATAGTACTTTGACAATGCGCTTCGCCTGGCCAATAACATCAAAAAAAGTGTTGTCCTCCACCGTGTTGTTGGGCCAGTCGCTATCGCCAAGTCGAACCGCCTTGACGAACTCCTGCGAGGTGGTGAGCGATCTTTCCTTGTAATCGTCCAAAATGCTGACCCCAAGGCGAAGAAGCCTCTTGGGCCCTGTCTGTACCAAATAGACCAATTTCTGAAACTGGTTATCGCTTAGCTGGTCCCAGTAGAGCACCTCCTCGTTGGTCTGGACCGTGTGGTCGATGAGCAAGTTTGCGATGTGAGCGTAGATGATTATCACCAGGTAGATGTTGATAAAGTTCAATAGAGGCTCTGTTATGGCTCTGTACTGCTCCAATTCTCCACTAGAGCCTGTCTGCGCAAGAATTGCTTCCAATTTATCCATGTCCATCACCGGGAGCCTGGCCTGCGATCTGGCGCCCTTCTTAGGCCACGGTTGCACACTTTTGGCCTCGCTGGCTTGTGCCCCGGAAAGATAGTAGAGCTGCTGGAAGTTTTCCTGTAGCAATACCAAGTGGTCATTGATTTCGGACGTGCTGGTTTTCTGCAACTGCTCGATCGAGGAGGACAAGGGGCCGCGGAGGTAGTCGTTGATGATGCGATTGACGTTGCTGAGACTCTCCGACAACGACGATGCGATGCTGTTGGCATCGTGGTAGCCCACGGCGCTTCTTGGTTTCACTGGATCTACCATTGCGTGTAAGGAGTCATGGGCTTGTAGTATCAGGGAGAAGGTCCATGAAGATTGCGCGAACCCCAGCAACCATCAAGCGAGTGCTTGGAACCAGCGCTCAAATGCCACTGGCAAGCCAGTCATCCGCTACAAGACCCCAGCCTCTCACAATGAGCATGCACCCGTCTCCAGAATGGCGCACAGAATCCATTGACATGCTGCGCCGGTGCTACTGCCTACACTTCTGTCGTATGCTTCCATTCTACTCGTCGCCATCCTTCTTCTCGTCTAGAACACCACTCTCCTTGATCAACGCATCAATCTCGTCCTGCTTCCAGATCTTGCGCAACGTCTGGCCCTCGTGCACCTTGGACAAGCTCAAAGTGGCGAATTCAAGCTTGTCGCTATTCAAGTTGGAACTATCCATAGTTTTCAGCAACACCTTGATGGCCAAAAAACACGCCTCCTTCAAGTTCATATCGTCCTTGTAATCTTTTTTCAACAAGGTCTGCGCAGCTGAGTTGTTGGCCCCGATACTGGTGGCTTTCCATCCACTGTAGTTGCCGGAAGGATTGGATGTGAAGAGCTGGAACTGGTATCTCTGGTCGTAACCCGCGTAGAGAAAACTGACACCAAAGGGACGCAATCCTCCGTGCTGAGTGTATCCCTGTTTCACATCACACACTCTTTTGATCAATAACTCGCAGGGAATCTCTTCGTTGTAGGTCTTCAAGTAGTTCTGGGCCGTGACTCGGGCGTTGTTGACCAAGATTGAGGCATCGGCAGTCATTCCAGCTACCGCAGAAATCATGTTATCGTTCAAAATATACAATTTTTCCGCGGATCCATCATTATCCAAGAGTTTGGATGTGAATTTCTTCTCGCAGGCGAGAACAACTCCCTCAGACGAAAGGATCCCTATGGCGGTTCCGGCCTGTGATATAGCCTCCTGGGCATACTCAACCTGGTACAATCTGCCCTCGGGCGAGAAAATCGTCGTCCTAGAGTCGTATCTTCTGGACATTGTGCTTAGGAAGTGGGTGACTGGTCCCGTGGGCGGGTGGAGGTTGAAGTTGATAGCGGTGGCGAGCGGTGGCACATGCAGGAACACAACTTGTCTCAGTCTCAGTCTCCGTCTCAGTCTCAGCTTCTGTTTCTGTCTCAGCTTCTGTCTCTGTCTCAGTTCAAATCTCCGGCTACTTCGGCACCTGAGCTGTTTCCCGTACCATGGCATGAAGGTTTTTATTTCCTCGTCCAATGTGCCTATTGGGTACACGGTGCCCAGTTTCCCGTCGTTGTACTGGCCACTAGGCCCCCAGAAATCTGACTTCACCTCGCTGTATCTTTACTACAGCTACGACATGTGGAAGTTCATGGTGTACTGGTCATTGATATGGTACGGCGGATTTTACATTGGGACCGGGCTTTTTGCCGCAATGGTCCACTTGCACACTAGATACAAACACCCCCAAACCAACATCTCCCTCGTGGAACCGCTCTTTCTTATAGGGGCGTACATTTTTATCGGATTTGTTCAGGGCTTCATTGGAGGTGCCGTACTTGGCTTGATTCTCCTGGCAATTTATAAGGCTGGGGCCCTTTCCATGACCACGTGGATCCCTTTTGTGTGGGGCCTAGCGCTGATCTTGTCTAATGTCGTCAGCCTGTTCCTGACCACTCTGGCTCTACTATAGATCTGGATGCCTATTGCAGGCTTTGGACGGCACGTTCGGACGATATGTAATGAATCTGACCATCTATAGAATTGCAGTGGAATTGCAGCGTGTCTCCCGCCCCTGCCTCATGGCAGTCCTGACTTACAGAATCCGAATAAACCATATTTATCTCGTTCAGAAGCTTGTAAGACCGCCCTTTTCATCTCTGTCTATAATTTACATCTTTCTGGTCGTTGTAGCCGCTATGGGCCCTCATACCCTCAGGCTCTTCCGTACTCTCGCTCCTCTTCGAGCGCGCGAGATTCATCTCTCCCCACAACTCCTACCACTGCCACCCTTTACCGCCTTACACCCCCCTACGCCCCCCAGAACTTGACCCATGGCTGGCCTTCCCGACCTCTCATTTCTAGAGGTCAATCGCCTTGCTTACCGTTTCCAGAAATCTCTCCATGTTGAACTGCGTGAGGTCTTATCTCAGATAGCCACCGAGTGCCTCACGTTGATGGACAAGCACCAGAGCTTACATGGTCTCTATAAGGAAATGCTTGCATATTCTACGGGCTACGGTGGCCAATTCACCGAGAAATGGGCCCAAAAAGTTACCTCCTCGTCTGCCAAATTGGTTTCCGACGTCACCTCCTTGTTCACTGAGCTCCAGTTGAACGACCGCCGATTTATGAGCTCCCGAGGTGATCCCCTGGCTAAAAGCGAAGCCATTCTAGACTCAGAGACCTCGGAATATAAAGGAAAGAGTATTTTTGTTGCGGTGAGGAGGATACTAGCTGTGTACATCATACAAGGCAACTTCACTTCTGCCAGCAAAATCCTATCGCAGTACGCCGCCAGCATCAATTTTGTTTCCCAGCCCAACACTATGGAAGAATTGTGCACAAATCAGTACTTGGAGTACCTCTTCTACCATGTGGTGGTGAACATTCATCGCGGGTGGTTTTTCCCCACCGCTTCGTCATACATCGCCACCAACGTCTCAGAGCCCACCAGTTTCTCCTTCACTGATCCGCAAGTGCCACGCACCGACCTTCTCTACAAAAAGGCCCAGGCGTACTTTACAAAGAACCAGGTGCTTCTTCTGAGCGATCCCGCCGGTTCAGCTCCTACAGGACAACTACATGCTGACTCCCTGATCACGTCTCCTGTTGCGGCCACCGCTGGGGTGGAGGTGCACTTTTTCTGGATGATCTCGTGGCTTAAGCTCACGGAAAGCTTCCATTGCTGCGATTTTGCCACTTTCTACGCCGAGTTTATCGCTCTTCTCGAGACACAACCCGTTAGTGGCGTCGCGCCCTTGGACGTTCTCCTCGGTGCCCCATGTTGCTCCTTACGCCGAGAGGTGGTGTCCATGTTCGGCATGGCTCTGTCGCTAACTCTTCCCTTTCGGGACCTCTCTTTCTTGAACTCCAGGGAGTCCGAGCACACTGCCAGCACCATCATCGACCTTTTCACCTTGACGAGTGAGACGGACGCCAAGACTTTAGAGTCCCAGTTCTACCAGGTGCTAGTGGCGCTTTCTGAAACGCGATTTGCAGAGGCAAAACGGCTCATAGTGGGCCCCTTAACCCATGCCTTGGGTTCTATAGGGTACATTTTGCCGCGCAGAAAGTCCTCTATCACCTTCTTGCACTTTTATCTGCAAACAATCGACTTCAAAGCCTTCCTCATGATGATGGCGCATGTTCGGCGCATTCCAAGGGAAAAAATGCTTGAGATTCTCGGTTATGACGGCCGAGAGAGCGAGTTCTCAGACCAGTTGCTTTATTTGCTCTCCTCGTTGAATCTTGGCGAAGCTGGCGTCGGCTACGACGCAAAGGGCGACTTTTTCTTCAATAAGGGCCCACCAGGAGGGCTCTCCATACTCGAAGACGAGGTGAGGGACTTGGGGAACCGAATGAAGGCGCAGAGTGTGTCGGAGTTGGTGTACGGGCAGCTATTGGAGCGGTTTTTTAGCGAGTGAGGGCTCTTGGAAAGGGGCCAGGTTTCACCCTTGGACCGCAGCTCATGGCAGGCTCCAGTTTTTCGCGAATGCAGTGATCAACTCAAAGAGCCGAAGTCTGCCCTGCAATGGGTCTAATTGTACCGCCCCTAGGTCCATGCTGACGGGGCCCTCCAGATGCAAGAGCCGTGACACCAACACGCACGTGAACATAACCACGAAGATACCGCAGTCATCGAAATTGTCCTGCTGCTGGCACTTCATCCGGTGGACCTCCACTCTGCCACTGGTAAGACTGCACCGGTGGAGTCTCTCCGTAAGTCTCAGCACCATGTCGTCGTCGTCATCGCACATTGAGTCGTACAGGTGCACGGTGCCGGTGATTCTGTTCCACACACAGAGCGACCAGTGGTTGCCGTTGTTGGCGCCCTCGAGGTCTACTGAGCCTTCCATGTGGTTGATAGGGATGAACACAAGTCTCAGGGGCGCCAATTCCTTCATGGGGAGGATGGACTCTAAGATGGTGGTGTCTTTTTCCACCGGAATATGGAGGAACAACTGCACGAGCGAGGGAAAGAGGAGCACCACCTGGCGGTGGAAGGCAAAGGACTGGGCCATGAGCTGGCTCACCATTTCATAGGCAAATGCGATGTTGCTGTCACAGAGCCACTCCTGGGGGAGCAAGTGAGTGAGATCGGACCTGTAGAGCGCCACCGAATGAAACTGGAGCACCTTGCGGTCGGGGGAGGTCGGACCCATCTGGGCATCGAGTCGCTTGATCTGGGCCTCCATCTGGTAGCGCGACGGGGCGCCGGGAGCTGTAGACGCTTCGGATTCCCGCTGTTGCCTTCGTTTGTGGGCAGCATTGATCTTTTTCTGCTGTCGGGCCTCCTTTCTGGCCTGCTTCGTGAGCTTTTTGGACACTTTGAGTCCATTTGCGGACTCTATTCTAAGATCCTCTTCGGTCTCTTGTCCTGCTATCTCCTTCCCTTCCAAGTTCTCAGTTGTGTCCCCTCCCGGAAGAATATCCCCCCAGGAAAGGAGGTCCAAGCCGCAGCTGGGCGGCTCGGCTCCTGGGCTCGGCAGCTCGTCATTATCCCACACCAAGCCCTTGGTATTGCTGAGCAGAAGCATGGGGTGCTCATCGGTAAATCTGAGCCCGCACTGAAAGTGCGAGATCTATCACTGCTCTCGACCCATCCGCTGCTCTCGATCCGCCACTGCTCCCTCCCAGCTCCATATTCTGTCCCCACCCCTCCTTTCGGCTTTTTCCTCTGCTGGCACCCACTCCATTCCGCTCCTCTGCCCTCCGCTATGTTTAGAGCGTTGGCGGCGCGCCGTTGCATCAGCATCAGCACCAGACCCTCCGTCAAGCTCCCCTACCTTCTAGGACAGCCCACGCACGAAACCAGAACCCATTACCTCCCAAACGCAGGAAATATCACCCCGGGGATTCTGGCTCAGGAATATTTTGACAGAAGAACAGAACTTGCCGCCAAACTCCCGCCCAAATCGGTGGCCATTCTCGTGGGCAATGTCGTCACCTACAGCTCCGGCAGTGTCTTCCACAACTTCCAGCAAGACAACGATTTCTACTACATGACAGGGTGGCTTGAGCCCAATTCGGTGGCGGTCATTGAGAAAAAACTGGACTCCTCAGCCGACTCTGTGGTGTTCCACATGTTCGTGCAACCGAAGGACCCTCTGGTTCAGCTCTGGGAGGGCGAGCGACTGGGAATCGAGGGCGCTGTAGATTTTTTCAACGCAGATAACGCCCAGGATATTTCCAAGTTCAGGACAACTCTTCAGAGCCTTGTCGAAAGCTCTGACTTCGTGTACTGGGACAATAAGTCGGACGGAACGAGCCCGTCCAAGGGAGGCTTCAGAGACTTCTTCTCGTTGCCCAACGTGGCAAGGTCTCCTAGAACGATCCAGGACCTTGTCAAGAATAAGACGGTGCGGTCGCTTCTGGCGCTAGTGGCCCAGCAGCGAGAAGTGAAGTCTGACGCCGAGATCGACGTGATGCACGCAGCAGCCCATATCTCATCTCGTGCTATTAACAAGGCCATGGCGAAGGTAGGCTCGGACTCTCCGCTTCTTTGCGAGCGGACCCTCGCCAAATACCTCGACTATCAATTTGTTAAGGGTGGTTGCGATAGAGAGGCATACATCCCAGTGGTGGCCAGCGGCAAAAACGCCCTCACCATCCACTACACGCGCAACGACGACTTGTTGTACCGGGACGAACTCGTCTTTATTGACGCCGGAGGCAAACTTGGCGGGTACTGTGCTGATATCTCGCGGGCCTGGCCCAATTCCCCCGCTGGCTTCTCGCAGGCCCAGAGCGATATCTACGAGGCTGTGCTCGCCGTGAACAAAAAATGCATCGACCTCTGCTATTCGGACTCAGGGCACTCGCTCCATGACATCCACGAGAAATCTGTTGCCTACACCACGCAGGAATTGAAAAACTTGACCGGATTCAGTGGGCTAACCGAGAGCATCGTCGCCCGGAAGTTGTACCCCCACTACATCGGCCACCATTTGGGCTTGGATCTCCACGACGTGCCTGGAACCTCGCGTTTCAAGAAACTCGTGCCTGGCAACGTGATCACTATCGAGCCAGGAATCTACGTGCCATTCGACCCTGAGTTCCCGAAGTGGTACCATGGAATCGGGGTGAGGGTCGAGGACGACATTGTGGTGAGTAAGGCCCAGCCACAGATTTTGAACTTGACCAGCGGATGTGTCAAGGAGATCGCCGACATCGAGCTGTTGATTCTGGCGGGCGAGGTCACCACGCCGGGGGCTTACGATGAGTTGGTGGTGTTAGACCTTTGACTGTATATAGCTAGTGCCATTTATTCGTAACATGATACTATGTACATGGAGAGGGCTCCCTCAGCGTCCCACGTTCAACAACAACGAGTTGCCACCTTCTCCGTCCTTTTTACCTCCACTTGGCAAGTATGAAACATTTGGTGAGTTGGCCAAGGTGGCAGCAATCTCCTTGGATGCCTCCAATCTTCTGATCATCAACAAACCGTCACCGGCCTTGGCCAAGGCTCTGGACACGGTCTCCGCACTCTCAGCCTCACCCTCGGCGCGAATGACGCTGGCCTTTCTTTCCTGCTCGGCCTTCTCGACCAAATACGTGGCTCTCTCGGCATCCTGCTGTGCAATCTGCTTCTGCTCCACTGCCTTGGTGAATTCGTGTCCAAAGTTCATGTGAGTGATGGAAACATCTTCCAATTGGATGTTGAACTCACCTGCTCTTCTAGCCAACTCCTGTCTCACTCTGGCAGACACCAACTCTCTCTGGGTAATCAACTCGGCAGCATCGAATTGCGCCACCACGGACTTCAAAATCTCGTTTCCAATGGCTGGTAACACTCTCTCGTCGTAATCCAAACCAAGCGACTGGTAGATCTTGGGAAGTTTCAAAACCTCGGGCCGGTGGAGGACTCTGAGCGTCAACGAGACACTCTGCAAATCCTTGGACCCAGTGGTTGTCGAGATCGTTTTGGGCTTTGTTCTAACGTCATAAATGATCGCTTTCTGTAACCAGGGGATCAAAAAGTGGGTACCTTCTCCCACCACCGTCTCCTTGACACCGCTGACCCTGTCGAAGATGACGGCTCTCTTACCACCTGGAACGTCGTACATGGCAGCCTGGCCAAGTGTGAGCGCCACACCCGCGGGCAACGCCACTTTCGATAAAACTCTGGCAAATCTGAAGGGCATCTTGTTGAGTAGTGGAGAGTAAAGCTGGGGACTCGGACAATTCAATTTGCGCCACCAGAATCGTTACACAAAGTAAAAAAAAGGTTATATACAGGATATTTAACTATGTAATGGCCTAGCTCTGCTAGTGGCTGGACTACCACGGGGTAGTTTTGGGGCCGAAATTTGGCTAGGAGGCTCTGGTAGATGTTAGCAGCTGCTCCTGGGTTTCTGGTACCAATTACGGCTCGGAAATGGTATTCTCGTCACCACTTTGTGCCGTCTCCTTCTGCTCAGGCTCGTACATCACCACCTCCACCATCTCGTCGATGGCTTTTGCCACGGTGTCGGTGAAGCCAAGTAATTTTTCTATGGGTCCATCCTTAAAGTCGTCCACGATTCTTAGCCACTTCAAAAGATGCGCCTGGGACGCGTTGAGGTCTTTTCTCTCGCTCAACGCTGTGAGTACGTAATCAATGGAGGGCTGAATCGCCGTGTTGGAGTATGCAACTGCTTCCAAGCGTTTATCCTGGCTCTTGTCGGATACATACATCTTGATCCCCGACCTGATGATCCGAATATGGGTGTCTAAAACGAGCTGAGGGTTATTCTTTGGCCACACAAAAGCTTGGAGCTTTTGCACTAAACGAACATAAGAGTCCACGAATTCTTTCTGGACCACGACGTGCTGAGAAGCCCTGCCTGTGCTGCGCTCTGCTCTTGATCTGGCCACCAAAGCGTCCATCAATTTGATCAAAACCTTGGTAAACATTTCCAATTGGTCTCCGGTGAGCGATCTCCTGGGCGTCAGGGTCTCGCCTTGCCGTCTGTTCTGATTGTAGTTCGAGTCCTTCACGTGGTAAAGCTCCTTGGTCAAAATGGCAAAAACCGAGTCAATTGTTTTGTATCTCGGTGCTAGAGATTGTGTGGGATTGGTGCTGGGGTTGATGAGAGCGGATACCAATTCCACTGCGAGCTTGGATGGCGAGTTCCCAGAGCTGCTCTCGCTCAATTTGTACAAGAAATTCTCTACCATCATGATGTCGATAATGGCCTCTTTGTGGGGGAGTACGGGGCGGTCAACAGCCGGAGTCACTGTGAACCCGGAGGCGACATGTGGAAGCCTGCAGTAGTCACCTTCAGGTACCACCCCTGACAGGATGACATTGTCTTGCTGCTTGGAGATCTCTGCTATCCTTGCGCGATCAAGTGAGATGCCTCCCCATTTGGAAAGCCCGTACCACATGGCCAAGTAAAATTCCTTAAACAAGCCAAGCTGAAGCAACCCCTCCAAAACCAAGCCAAATATGAACCTATTGATGGGCTCGTTATCCCTGTTGTTCTTGAAAGACAGCGAAAGTTTTTTTCCAAACTTTCCCTTTGATTTCACAAACTTCTTGTGTTCGACAATGGCGCGGAGGTGCTCGAAAGAGGGACGCGATAGATCTACCAACTTCTTCTGCTTTCCGCTATATAAAGCCCGAGATTTGTTGTTCGAAGTAGCTGGGGGCGGAAACGTGACCCTGGGGTTCACCTGTGAGGGATCAACTGGCTGGGGAAGCACCTTGGAGGGCAAAATGGACTCTAATCCACCTCCTTCTTTCATGAAATCAAGCTTCAAAGAAGAGCCCTCCAAATACGTTTCTGCGTTCTTTAAAAGCATATCCGCTTGACGTATTTTCAACTTGGATGGTCTCACCCGGGTGTACTCATCCTGTTCAATTGTCCCTTGTACCGCATTCAATAGGGGCTCCACCTGTGAGCACCACACATTGAGGTAATTGAGGCCTTGCTCGATGTATCTGTAATGATTTGGAAAGGGCGAAGGCTCGCTCACATCGCGTGAGCCGTTGATGTAACAAGAGGCAAACAACGCCACAAACGGCTTGTCTATTTCCACGAAATTGTGGCGAGTCTGTCGCTTGTATCTGAGCAACAACTCTGGGTCTGCTTGGACTTCTTCTTTGGTTGGAGGAACGGGTGGGATTGCCTCCTGAAGCACCTTGTCAAGGACAAGCTCGCAGGTGGAAACCAACTTGGCATCTGTCTCGAGAATCCGCAAAAGCTTCTCCTCCCGCCTCATGCTACGGTCGGCCAAAACTCCCTTTGTCTTATGCTGCGAGTATTTCTTCACTCCATTGAGTAACGTAGTGAAAGTACCAATGTTGGGCACAAGGTACAGATATCGGGGCTCACCGGGAACCGGTGTCTCCGGGTTAAGCAAATCGAAAAAGGACCAGGCCAAAAGCTGGTCATTTTCAAAGTTGCGGGTAAGCAAGTGCAAGCAGGCGTTGAAGTGCTCAATAGAGCATTTGAGGGTCCTAGGATCGATAATTTCCTCATCCGGGTCTTGGGATTTGGGCTTCACCTCAAGGGTGCTTTTCATGAAGGACTCAAATATTTCTATCACCTGCTTGGCTAGGGAGGTTGGAACTCCTCCCCAGGGGCTAGCTCTGGCAATACCGTCGAAAAGTATCACGTAGGTCTGGTTATTTTGCGGAATTCGCCACTTCTTGCGGTCATTGAAGTTCTTGAGTGCCCCCTTGATATCACCTTTCTGCAACAAAAATTTCATAATTTCGTTCATTCCCACCACTGCTGTCTCTCCTGAAGCTGCCTTGGCAAGCCAAGTCACCCTCGCGGTGTCTCCGTCGTTATTCAACAATTTCATGATCTCCTTCGTTAGCACGAACTCGTCTTTCAACAGCTCCATAGGCACCCCGATTAACAGCATCATGAGCCTCTTACTGGTTGGTTTTTTGGAGATCCTTCCCACCTCAACCAATGCGTGGAATATTTCCTTACATGAATCTGCTTGAGGGTCCAAATCTGCTACCTTCAAGTGCCGTGGGTTGATACTCTTGCCGTCCGCGCCCTGTAGTTTGCCCTCAAAATTCGACTGTAAGAGTAGCAATGTTTTCTGCTTCGAGTAGTTGGAGTCTAGCGGCCGGCTTTTCAACCTCAACTTCTTTGCGGCGTACTGGCTGGGCGATTTCTTGATGATCTGGCCCGTCTCCAAGAAGTGCTCGAGCTTGGCCTTGACATGCGACGTCTTTTTCACCGGAATAGCCTGTCTCGCGCTCGAAAGATATCGGAAAGTCAAAAACACCATGGGCGAGTGCCCTGCCCTCCGTGAAAGCATTCGGCTGATCTGGGCCGTGGTGTGTAGCCTTCTGGAGCTTGTTCACTCGATGGCGATGAGATGTTTTCATTTCCTGCACACATGCCCACCATGGCTACCTCCAGCTGGGCATACCCACCAGCCAGACTACATTATTTATGCTGTAAAATTTGATTAATCTGCTATTATACACAAGACCGAGTCCTGGTCCACCCGGACCTAGGGAGGCCTTGATAAAAGGAAGGCTGTCTCCGCAAAGGTACTCTTGCGTAGAACATCGCCTCTGGTATGATGACTCAATGGAGTGGTGGCTGGAATTCGGAGCTCATGAGTAGCAACTGCTGAAAAATCATCCGTCTATCAAGTAAACCAAAGTCCAAGCACTGCCAGCGGCTATTGAGCCGATGAGCACCATTTGTATTCCCTCTATTAGCTTCTTCGAATTGGCGCAGTCCTCTCCAAGCGAGATCGATGTCTTGATATAGCCAAAAATGAATAGCGTTATCAACATAACAATGACGGAAATCAATAATCCTGTCTGCACAAACGTTGTGAAGAAGTAGGGGACCAAGGGCACAAACCCGCCCAAGAAATATGCCAGTCCGATGGTTAAAGCGGAGGTGAGTTCTCTTCCTTCCGCGGGTTCTTCCAACCCCCTGCCAAATCTAATGACAAAATCAATCAAATTCTTCGGCTTATGCTCCAAGTCTCTCAAAAATGAAATTATAGTGGTTTCTGAAGCCCCTTGCTCAAACAAAATCTCGGCGGCGTCTTGTGTCACCGACTCGGGCTTTCTGAAGAACTCGAGCTTCTCTTTCTTGACTTGTGATCTGTAGTAGTCTTCCTCCGATTTTGCTGCCAAATAACCTCCAAGACCCATGGAGATGGCGCCGGAAACCAATTCGGCCATGCCACCTGTAATGACCAACTTAGAGTCTCCCAAGGAAGATAAACCAGCCGTCAAAGCAAAAGGTACAGTTAAGCCATCAGATAATCCAATGATGATATCGGACATCACCCTGGGGTCAAAACTCTGGAAGAATCCTGCCACCGGCTCATTATCATCCAGATCTTTCAATTCTGATGCGCTGATACGTGCCTCGTCAACAGCAGCTTCCTGCGCTCTGTCAGCGTTTTCAGTTGCTCCGTAAGGCGAAACATTGTCGTCCAAAAGTCTCTCGACTCTCTCCAACTCCGGATCTGAGCTGTGTGTGCGTTTCACAACGGAAACTATCTGGTTCTTTAAGGCCACCAAGGATAATGCCATGGTTAAGAGGTACTTTGTGTGTGTTTAGGGAAGGGTGGAATGGTTCTCGGAATCAACAGGGTTGCTGCAAGTTGATCCTTCTTCTTGAGCACAAACTGGGGACCTCAGATTGCGTAAAACTCGTTTTTCCTCTAAGAAAACTGCTCTTAATGGAGAAGCAAAAGAGGTTGCTCAGCGCTAATCAGAGCCTTCTTAGTTAGGAACTATATAAAACAAATTTCATGTGATGCTTCGATGCAGGAGCAAATATCAGTGTCATCTACCCTTGCTGACAAAACAAACCAATATTATTGGTCGAAGTATGTTTCTATGCACACCGCTTGACCGCTGCTTTATTTGAAACACAAATAGCGGCTAATCTGCAAAACGAAATGCGAGAGTCGGGCTTCCTATGGTACTGCACAATGTAACCTGCAATATGATGAAGACTGGCAGGGTATCAGGAGCGATTTGATGCCTTCCACACTAAGCTGATTGGCACAATGACTAAAAAGACCAAACCTGTTCCCCTGCGGAAGGTTGAGTCCGTACCTATTATCTCCGAAACGTTGTATTTGAGAAACCTCAATGAAAAGATTGCCATCAACAAGTTGAAGTCAAAGTTAAAGGATTTGTTTTCCACATACGGTAACATCGTACAAATAACTGCCCATAGAAATCTTCGAATGAAGGGCCAGGCGTTCATAACTTTCGAAAACACATCAGATTCTGCCTTGGCACTTAAAAACCTTCAGAATTTTATCATTTTTGATAAACCCGTCCAAATTGAGTACGCAAGGACAAATTCCGATCATTTCTATAAATTGAAGCATAAAGAAGTGCCTGAAGAAGAAATTAAAGAAATTAGCGAGAGAAAGGCTTCTAAAAAGCAGCGGGAAGATCAACGTGAGTCGCGAAAGAGACTATTACCGGAGGGTTCACCGGTCGAGCCGTCATTTGAAGCGCAACCGAAGAGAATAAAAATTGAAGATTGGAAATCCTTACCTCCAAATAACATCCTATTGATACAGAATTTGCCTGAATCAACCACTAAAGAATCTCTTGACTCAGAATTTGAAGATCTAGAAGGCTTTATCAGCATTAGGTACGTCAAGATGAGAAACTTGGCTTTCATAGAATTTGATACAGAGAAGAACTCAACCCAAGTTCTCCAGGCGTTCGACTCCAAGAGATTGGCATTATCGTTCTCGAAAGAAACTGTCATTTCATATGCCAAGAAATAACCCCAGCATACATAGCATAAACCTTCCACCATGGAGACTATAGACATTACATTTTGTTTAGAATTTTAATGTTTAATAATACATATTAATATCTAAAAGGTAACAAATAAGAACTGAAAATAAATAACTCAAAAGACAATGCCGTTGGCAGTCAACAACTCCTTCAATCTGGAAACTTCTCCTTCTAATCCCGACTTCTCAGCTATCAAACCTTCCACACGTGTTTCCAATTGCGACATACGCTCCATCTTACGAGCTCTTGAACGCCTTGCGGCCTCGGTGTTCCGAGCGCGTTTCAAGAGGACGGGGTTTGAAGTGTCTGCCTGTACTGGAGACAATGGTTGGGTTCTCTGCTTCTTGAAGTAAGGAACACAGCCCAAGTGATCAACCTTGCTGTCGTTAGCCTCAGACGAAGCAGAGGTTTCAATAGCAGGTGATTCCACAAGAGTTGAGGGCATCGAAGCCTTAGTAATTGATTCAGGAGTGTGCTTTGGAGCAAACTCGAAAGTCTCTTCAATATCACTATACAACCGCTTTGGTGCGGCGGCATGACCAATATCCAAAGAGTTAGGCTCTATTGCTGCAGATTTGGAATCTTCATCAAACAAGGAAACCCAATCGTCCTTGGAGTTGACTTTTGAGCCATCAATCATAAGTTCGAATTCATCAAACATGGGTGTTTGATCCTGAGTATGAGCGTCATCAGCAGTAGTAGAAAACACTGAGTCTAACACTGCGGAATGAATCTCAAACGGTGAGGTGTCAGCATTTTCACCTGCATCTCCGAAGTAGCCTGGGAGATGAGAGGAAAGCTGCTCAGACTCTTCACGCTTGATTGAAATCGGCATGGTATCAAGTGTTTCAACCTGTGAAGAGCCAAGCTGACCTGATGACTCGAACATCATCAAGTCAGTGGAAAAGATAACTGGATCAGTGGAAGACATATCAATAAAACTCAATGTATAATTTTCTTCTGGGGCAGGGATAATATTTAATAATTGATTTGGATCGGATAACTTATTTGTAGCAGTAATGATGAACAAATTTTCTAATATAGATAAACTAATATAAACGCCATATTGGACGAGTGAATTTCTTTAATTTCACAGTAACATTTTAAAAGGGGTTTTAACAATAACTTTTTAAGTCGGTATTAATAATTTTATATCTTTATAAAACTCTTAATCACTTTAAATTTTTAATAAACTTTAATAGGTTTAAGCACACATTATGATAATTCTTTCTGGGTCAGGTAGGGGAAGGAAAAATAATAATGTAAAAATTTAAGTTGTTGTTAAATCAAAAAAAAGGAGATCTAATCTTGAAGGGAACACACGTCCTCTTAAATGTTGTGGCCGTTCGTATATAGGAAGAAAAAAATTTTCGCAGCGGGGATTCAACAGCCCTACGTTCTGATAATTACGCAAAATGTTAGCAGCCGTCGTATTTCCAAGTAACTTGAGGCATGTGGATAATTCATTACTCAGCATGCTATGACTCACTTATATTGTGAGGAACACCTGTGAAACAGAATGTTGCAACAGGCGCAATGGCCAAACAAACCTCTAATACAGGGGTGGTTAACATCCGTATTGGTTTCGTTGAAATTTTCAGCCCAGAACCCAAGCAATTGTGACTGCTAGTCACGTATATCTATTGAAAAAATCCTTACTCCGGTACCGGAGCCCGTTAATTGCAACAGATTATAGTGCAAGTGCTGCTTAACCGGCTATACCAATCTTCGCATACTGCCTATTCGAGCCCGATCTTTTGCAGGCTTAAAAGGGTATCAGATACGAGCCGTCGCATGATAGGTCGTTAGCATGGTCCCATATAATAGCCAACGGCGTCGGATCTCTACAGATTGCAACTGTGGCGTGGTACTTATTTGCTGAATTTCAACCATTGCGGGACCTTTTTGCCCTCCTGTTTCGAGCTGCGCTCCAGCTTCGAACTGCTATCTTTCCTCTTTTCGGACACCGGCTCATCGTCAGGAAGCTCTCCCCTGTGCGATTCAAGCACAATTTCGGGCCTCTCAAGATTCAGAAGCACTTCTATGTCACCCAGTTCAATGTAGGGGCCTTGAGATTGTCCCTCTTTGTGCTCCCAGATCAAGGAAGTTCTCTCCGTGAAGACATCATTCGCATTCTTCGAGACTTTCAACTCATGAAGAAATTTGTCGTTGTTAGAGAACGATAGCGGGATCATGGAAAAGGGAGGGTACCCAAATTTGAGATTATAATTGTCTCTGAATTGGGGTTTCAAGAGCTCGTCGAGTTTCTTCAATACTGTTCCGAGCTTGGTGCTCTTGCCATCCTCAAAGTCTAACTGGAGCGTAGTCCGGTCCGGGAACCTGATCCTAATTTTGTAAGATGCTGGAATATGCACTGGCGGGTTACGCGGGGGCGGTTTGTGAGGCCTTAATGAGTCGGTTATAAGTTTGTGGTACTGCTGTGCCTGCGACACCGTCATTTCGTAGGCGCTATCCGAGTGCTCGTACGAGACGGAATCCGCCGAGGGAAGAAATATCTGCGGCCCTTTGGAAACTGTGGGTGTCTCTTCGGATATAAGGACATCCAGAGACCTGTGGGATGCCTCAGGTACCAGTTTCTGCAACTCATCCGCTTGGCGGCCTACGAGGTGGGCAATTGGCTGCTGTATTTCGGCCTTTCCGTCGTCGGACTCTTTATTCTGCTCCTCGGGCGCCTGCAACGTCTCCACAGCCTCTCTCTGTGTCTCCGTCACATTGCTCTCTGTCTCAATCCTTTGCCTTTCTTCCCGTTCCTTCTCCTCCCGCTTCATCTGAAGTCGCAACTTCTGCTGTTGTAGCTGTCTCTTCACAATCTCCTCCTGCTCTGCCCTTTGTCTTTCCTTCTCCTCGGAGTTCCCAATTTTCGCATACATCAATCTGAAAACAGCGCTGGTGGTGCTCCCCACCACTGAAACGATCTTCAACTCGTTGAAACGTAGCTCGTCTAGTCGAGTGTTTAAGATTTGTAATTGGGCTTGGTAGCCCTCTATGTTCTGTAATCGTACCAGATTAGCTCGTTCCACCTCGCTTATAAAGTCACCAATCTTCTTGTGGTTGTCGGTCTTTGATATGAACGTAGAGCTCTGGCCAGTGATGGACAGTGGGTACGTGACGCTCAACTTGATGGAAACCTCCTGAGATGCCACCCGGGATACTTGAAGCAGAAGCTTCGAGTTGTTGGGGATGTTAGCAAGCCTCAATGGCAACAGCGAGTCTATAACCTTGCCGTTGTGTGTCACATCCAAGTCGGTGCTCGGCTCGATCCTGAACTTCGTCCTTGCTTGTTCGATCAATTGGTACACGGTGGACCCCGGAGGGCAAGAAATCTTGTGCGTTCTGCCGCTGTACGTAACGTGGAACGACATGCTGAGCTCGTGCTGACTGGGGGCCGCTGATGGTGTAGCTCCAGGTTTGCCTCCGTCTACAAAGGCTCCGGCATGGGGGAGCCACGATCGGTGCGCCGGTTATCGAAATAATATTTTGTGTCATCTTTTTCAGGATTTTTGCCCTTGGCTCGCTATATAAAGCCAGAGATAACGGCTGCCACCCCAATCTTCGGTGCTACTAGCTTCAAATTAACTAAAAGACTTCAAATGTGTTTGTGTTTGTCAGATCTTTGCTTGGTTCTTTGTTCGGTGTTTTTCCCTCCATTGCCGGTGTGGATCCGCAGAGGCTTCTGCTCCGCAGACTCCCTAATCAATATCCTATTATGTATTTTGGGCTATGTTCCAGGCTTGATCCACTCCTGGTACATCATAGCCAAATACCCTCCCTACACCGTGCGTGCAGACTCTAAGATTTACTACATTTACCGCAATCTGAGCGATTTGGAAGCCGGGAGAGGCAACGGCGAAAGCGCCCGCCATCACCACCACCACCACCATGACCAGGAGGCCGATGCGCGCCAGCCCATCCTTGCCCAGGAGCCTGGTCCCGCAGGCTCTTCGGCCAGCTATAACGCTATAAACGAGACCTCTGAGCCGGTGGTGCAAGCTCCTCCAGCTTATACGGAGCTTGATAATAAAGTTCAGCATTAGGCGGTTTTGGGACGGTTTTCGGTTTACAGTGACACATAGAGACATACTGGTGAGTGTGTATTAATAAATTTGGTAAGTATGACATGTAGGTAAGGATTGAGGATGTCGGGAAATGATGGCGATGGTTCCTTAGTTGTCACTCTATTTCAAGTCATCTTCCGCTAGTGGGTTTTGGCTGTGGCTGAGCGAGGGTGGGATTCAAATGTGGGAGACAGTGTGGGAGCCCATGTGGGGCCAGGGTGCGAGTGTTACTTCTGATAAGATTCATTACCCCTGCCATTGCCACTACCTACCACCCTATCACTCTGAAAATGACCGCAAAAAGTGAAGATCTCACACCTTCTGATACATATGCCTCCAAAGCCAAGTCCATCACTCTCAGGCAGTCGTTTATCGACTGGTGGAGGTCGCCATCTGACCTAAAGAGAGCCAGTCCTCATGTCTCCCCCCATGAGTTGAGCCCCTCCAGACTCAGAAACTACAAACTTGAGTACGATTTGTACCGGGCCGTGCTATCTGAGGACATACAGCTTATTTCTCCGGAAGAACCGACTCTGGCTCCCTCTGGTTCGCTCATTGGCCAATTGCTAGATGTCACCATCGGCAACGGCAACTTCTTGCACGAATTTTTAATAGAGAATAACCTACCAGGACTGGGAGAAGAGCATATCGTGATAGTACACGGCTACATGGCGGCATCGGGCTATTTTTTGAAGAATTTCGAGCAATTGGCAAAGTCCAAGCCTGGGGTCCGCATCCACGCCATAGACCTTTTGGGCTTTGGGAACTCGTCACGACCCAAGTTCCCTAGCGCTTTCTTCGACACACCTAAAGATCTCGAGCTCCAAATTGCTCAGATCTTGGCCATTGAGAGCTGGTTCATTGACGCCATTGAGCAATGGAGACTCAAGAGAAAAATCAGAAAGTTCAAGCTCATTGCCCATTCGATGGGCGCCTACTTGATGTGCAGCTATCTATTGAAATACAATGATCAATATGGTAAAAGTGAAGACGACAGGATTGTCACTGATTTCATAGTTGTGAGTCCAATGGGAACAGAGCCCAACTACCAAAGTTTGATCAGTAGTGACCAGTATCAATTCAACCATCACGCTGGGGGCGATCCGCTCAAGGAGATTACTGCAATACAGGGCTTTGATCAGCAAGACTCCAGCGCTCTTGAAGAGCTTTGGAATAAGCTAGGAAGACCGAAGTTTCCTAAGAGTCTCATATTAAGAAAGATTTGGGAATGGCACCGGTCTCCCTTCCAGGTCTTGCAGTTATTTGGTCCTTTCTATTCCAAATTGTTGTCGTATTGGTCCTTTGCTCGCTTCCAGAACTTGGCGTCGAATGATGGTGCTGTTCATGATAATACCAACCTTATATTGAAGCTACACAACTACTCATACTCTGTTTTTAACCAGTACCAAGGATCTGGCGAGTTGGCCATAACGAAGCTTATAAATCACGAGATCTTGGCAAAATTGCCACTCGCTAGCAAAGGCTTGGTCGAGTACCTTGTCGATGCCAATATCAGAACACTCTGGATCTACGGAGACAAAGATTGGATGAACAGCAATGGGGGAAAGTATATACATGACAAAATCACTCAAAAAAACGCCTCATTGAGCGAGTTTTTGATAATCCAAGGTGCTGGTCACCACATCTATTTGGATGCTCCTGAAGTATTCAACGAAAAAGCTTTGAAGTTTTTTGGTTTGAGAAATTAGAGTCCCTTACTCAATTCAATGAATTTTTGAACATATTCAGCCCCTTGTTCTGGCTGGTCCAATTCTTTTAAGAGCTTTGCCATCTTCATGGCAAACGTCGTATTCTCGACCCTCTCGATGTCTTCTCTCATCTTGCAAGACATCGCATAAGCCTTAGACACAATCTGACTCGATATTCCTGCTAGTCTGGCTACGTTTATTCCGTACAGATTCTGTACAACACCTTTCTTGATGGTGTACAAGAACACGATATCCGGCCATTCTTGACCCGGTACGTGGTTTTCAACGTATGCCATGTGGTAGTTGGAAACAATCCCCGGATATATGTTTTCAAAAACGTGCAAGGATGGATAATGAGTTATGAACAATGTTAGGGGAGCTTTATCTCCAAACCCTTTTATGAAATAGTCAAGTATAGCATATGCCAATGCGATCCCATCCGTAGTTCCTGTGCCTCTACCTATTTCATCAAGAAGAACCAATGACTTGGGAGTACAATTCTGAACAATAGTACTGCACTCCATCATCTCTACCATGAATGTAGACTCCCCCTTGATGATATTGTCCTGGGCGCCCATTCTCGTGAATATTGAATCGAACACTCCTAATTTGGCCAGCTCACAGGGAAGATAGCAGCCAATTTGGGCCATAATTATTATGAGCGCAATCTGGCGAACGTAGGACGATTTACCCCCCATGTTGGGCCCTGTTATAATGAGACAGCGGTCCTTATTGTAGGACATGTTGATATCGTTGGGAATATAATCGCCTAGACTTTCTAGGATGGGATTTCTGCCTTTCTTGACTTCAATGATCGAATCGTCAACAAACTCCGGCTTGATGTAGTTCACACTGGAAGTGCTGGCTGCCGTCAAAGAAAGCAAACAGTCAAACTCAACGATACAGCCAATGATTCCCTTGATGTACCCGTGAAGAAGATCAATTTTACCAAGAAAAGAAGTAAAAGCAAACTCATTAGCCTGGACCAACATGTCGTTGTGATATTGCAACTTCTTGTGAAGCTTGTTGATCTCTGGTGGTCTGAAACGAGACACAGATTTCGTGGCACTGATCTTGATCCAGTCCAATGGCAAAGACTTAACCATGGCTCCATTTCTGACCTCAACCAAGTGTGATTCCTTAAGACATGTGACATAGTTTAATTGAGGTCTTTTCAACAACTTGCGCACCTTTTGGAGCTCCTGCTCTAGATTTGACTCGATATCTTCAATTTTGGACCGCTCCAGTTCGATTTCATCCCATTGGCCCTTGCTCAAGTTGAAAAACAGCATTTTTTGGTTCACCAAGTCTTTCTCGTCCAAGGCTCCCGATGGGTTGATCATCGCCAAAAGCTCATCCGTCTCTGTGCTTTCTGATAATTCCAAAAGGCTGTCTAGAATTCTGACAAGTAATGGGGACTTAAAGGATCCGCCGACGGCCTTTTTAATAGGCTCCTTAAACTCCCTTACCACTGTAAGCAACTCCACTATGGCCCGTAGAAAGCAGAATACCTCTTTTCTGCCTATCTTCTCCGTTCCGTACGAGGCGGCATAATGAACTTTAGTTAGACACCTTTCAAAATCAAGACCTGCTCGGGCGATTTTGTCTAATTGGCCCATGAGACACTCGATGAATTGAATGTAGCCACTTTTCAAGTCCAGAATCGCTTCCAAGCGTTCTTCAATAGCCGATCGCACCACCAATGGCTGCGAAATCCACTTGTAAAAAAGCCTCTGACCCATTGTTGTTCTTGTATGGTTCAAGATCCACACTAGGGAGCCCTTGCTTCCCTCTGAATTGGCAGAGTTACGGAATATCTCGAGTGAATGGAGCGTGTTTGCGGGGAGAAGCATGAACTTTCTGGCGTCAGAAAACTGCAAGATGTTGTCCTTGATGGTGAAAACATTATGGAGATTGAATTCAGCCAAATACTTAATCAATTGAGCCACACAGCGCTGGACGCTCCCGGGAAAGTTGGACAAGTAATACTCGCCTAGAGGGGAGCCTGAAAAGAATGCACTAAGCTCGCTGGTGTATTCTGCCTGCTTCTGCCTTTGGAAATAAGAAATACTGGCAATGGTTGAAACAGTGAGAACTTTTTTGGTTTCTTTTGAGACCGTGTCAGAAATAACCAACACTTCACTGGGACTTAAATACGCTAGTCTCGTTTCTAGCTCGCTCTTGGTCATGTTATCCGCAAAAACATCATAGAGGATTTCTCCAGTGGCAGGCAGAACCGCCACAAATGCAGTTTCATTTGTCAGATCATCGAGGCAGAAAATATACTTGCTGGTCTCGGAGCTTCTGTATGCGCCGGAGTCCATGGTGAGACGTTCATCGTCCATATATGTCGCCTGCGTGTACACAGCGGTGATTTTTCGCTCAAATAAGGAATTTTTGTTGCCATCCACGGACTTTATCGCCGCTGTTTCTGTCTGTTTCACCACCCCGACTTTCAAGCCCTGGCTAAGCAAGCGCTGAAGGTGAACATGAAGCCTATTGTCTGGAATAGAGCAGTACGCTATTTTATCGTCTTTCGTGAAAGAGGCCATGTCTGCTTCATCAAGCACCATTTTTCCCGGGATCAACATAATGTTGAGGATCCTCGCCACGACAGGGGCATCAGGGCCAAAGAATTTGTACTTGTAGCCTACTTGTACGGCTAGCACCTTGTCAGGGTGGTCTTGCTTCAACTGGACAATCTGCTTCTCAAGCGGGGTCAATTTGGCTTTGATAGCACCGCTTTTGGGGGGAGCTCGAGTAACTGTGCTCAGTAGTTTGGTGTGGGAGGGTGCTCTGGTACCACTACTCAGCACTTTGGTCTTGTTCGGTACTTTGGAATTGTTCTTGACCGGCTTTGATTGTTCTGGTTTCTCAGGGCTCTCTGGTTCAAAATCTGACTCTGACTCCTCAGAAGCAGATTCTAGTTCTGGCTCATCCTTCTCAGACTCTGAGGGTACATCCATCTCTTTCACCAGAGACGGTGATTTCCCCGTGGTACGAGGCCGCTTCGGCTTCAAATTTTCAGCGACTTCTTCGTCCACATCGATCACCTCTTCAGGTACTTTTTTGGGCAACCTTCGCCTCTCTGGACTGCCCCGCTCTGCCTTTCTCTTCAAGTTAAGACGCGTCTCCCTTGGTGGCGAGCCATTCAGTAGAGCGCCCTCTGATCCTGAACTCTCGGACTCAGCATTTTTGGCACCATGCCCAGGATCATGCTTCTTCTGGGTCTGGAAAAAGCGGCTGATTGACGGCTGCACCTTCGCCATGACGTGGGCTCTGGGCATGGGTCGGAGATCTGGCCCAGCGCTTATACTGTGAGTCCATGTGCAGGAATTTTGTTTCTCTTGTCATAACCACCATCTACACCCTCTACGTCTGGTGCTGACATTCGTTACTATTGTACATATGTTACCGGCCCACTCTGCTGAAGCTCACACTGCTGACTGAATGTTTCGGGGGTCGGGGTTCCTCAGGGGAGACACCGGGAAGGGTCGAGAACGAGGAGGACGCCCATTTGGAGTGTGGCCCCTCAGAAATTGGGTACACCTGCTGAATGACCGATGTCGATTTTGTTTTTCTGATGCTCAGCGGCTCCTTTGTTGGGGATTTGCGTGGCTCGGTACTGCGTGGCTCGAAATTGCGGGCGCTGGACGTGTCGTTGAAGGTGGAGAGCGAAGAGCGGCTGCTATTGTGGCCGTTGTTGAATGCAAGTTTCGCCGCGATGGAAGACGTAGACGACGCAGAAGAGGAGCGCCTGGAAAGGCTGTGACCTCGGCTCCTCGGGGCAAGCTGGCCGGGCTGCTTGGCGTGGTCTGAGATTTGTGAGCCTTGCACTTTGTTACGCAGGGGGCTGGGGGCCGTGTGCTGCGGGCTGGGAGATTGCTGTGAGGTGGGGGTGCTTATACACCCATACGTGGCGCGATACACCGCCGTCTGTGGTGAAATATTGGAAGGACTGCCAAAATTGCTGAGCAAGGGAATGTGGGGCGGTCCGAAGTTCTTGGAGCTGGAGCGGGCAAGTGGCGAGTTGGACGCGGAGCTCTGGTCGTTGCGCACCAGTGGCGAAATTGCTACCGATTTCAACAGTGGCGTCTTGCTGATGGTTGTCTGAAGTGTGGGTGTGTGAGGAACCTTAGTGGGCCTCACGCCGGCCATGGGGTTTGTGGGTGCCGGGGCTGCTGCCGTGGTGCTGGAGCGCTGCCGCATGAAGTTTGGCCTAACGGACAGCAGGGCATGCGCCTCTGAAGGTACTGAGATCAGATTTGCCCTCGCTTTCACCTGGTACTCGTTCTTCATCAGCACCAGCACTATGGGAGAGGCTAGCACGCGGTTCTCCTGTGGCGAGCTCAAGGAGTCTGAGAGTGTCGATACAGCAGACGTGGAAAAAGTGTCGTCGCCTGAATCAGAGCCAGGAATCTGGAGAAAAGGGGACGTCGAGAGGTCTAACTTCGGATTATCAGGCGCAAGGGCGAGCCCCTGCTTAAGGGCGGCATACTGCACCGACAACAGGAAGGAAGAAGCCAATTCCACGGGAGTCCAGCCCTTAGCATTCTTCATGCTCTCGAATTGGCTCAACATGGACTCTTTGTCCTCCTTTGTCTTGGAAAAGGCAAACACGTGGTGCACTAGCGCCTCAATGCAATTGAAGTGCCCGTACTGGAAACAGAGATGGAAACAGGTGTTGCCGTTTTTGTCCTGAAGTAGCCAGTCGCAGCCAAACTCAAGAAGTAGTTTGAGACCCTCTCTGAACCCATAGATGCAGCTGTAGTGCAAGGGCGACTGGTTGTCTGGGCCCCCCAAATGGTTTAACCAGAGGGACCCTGGGAACTCCTGAAGAAGGTAGTGGAGGGTCTGCGACTTATGGTTTATGCAAGGAAGATGTAGCATACTGAGCCTGTCGAATGTGAGCATGTCGAGTTCTCTGTTCTCCACGTCGTTGTGGGAGTCCGGAAACGCGTTTCCATTCTTGTAGAGGGTCACAAGATGGAAACAGATGAGATAATTGCCATAGTATGAGGCGTAGTGAAGATTGCACCAGCCGTCGTTAAATGGGTCGGTATTTAGCCAAAGATCTGGATATCGCTGGAGCAAGCGCTTCGTTATCGGGAGGTTTCCTTCTATGATGGCGTTTCGGAGCCGTACCAGCGGGTCCAACATGACGCGTCTTTCGCACCCTGACCTTTCCGTTAATCTCGCAGACTATGCGCTGTCTCGCTAGAGAAATTGAGAAGTTCCAGGTTCTCAGGCCTTGGCAGTATCCAGGGGACGGGGCTCAATTTGTTCTTTGAGGGTGTGGGACTGTACAGGCGCCTAATCAGTGCTTCTGTGTTCTCAACCATCACGTGGTTCGTAAAGGACTTAAGATTCTTTCCTGCAGAGAGCCATAACACTTAAGGAGGCCAAGACGGTGACGGCTTCACACGGAACCAGCGTCTTGAACAATTGTGGGCAGCTAGAGACTTCGATATTGTGGTTTTTCTCCAGTTTTTGTACCAATGCCCGCGTCTCCTCACGAAAATCTAAGGATTCTCACCATTTCAGACGTCCAGGGCAACCTAAACGCTTTCAACGACCTATACCAGAGGGAGAATGCCAATCTTCACGTCATAGTGCACACGGGGAACTTTGGGTTCTGGGATAAGGACACCATCCACTCCGACAAGGATAACACGTTTCTCAAGCAAATTGTGGCATTTTCTGAAGTCCTAGATAAAGATACAGTGCGAGAGTTGAACAACCTCTCGGTGATTAATGGAACTGGGGGCAGCGAGTCTGTAGGACCCACCAGCACCTCGCCGAATGCCTCCACATTCAAGGAGAGACTTTTGGAGCCCGAAAACAGCATCTCCCAACTCGAACTCTATTTGAACGGAACCTACTCCCTTCCTTGTGCCGTGTATACCATCTTTGGCCCTTTGGATGATCCCAGAGTTATAGACAAATTTCAAAAAGGCATATACCATATCCCCAATTTATTTATATTGGACCACACAAAATGCTACGAGATCGAGTCTCCGCTACTGTCACAGCCAAATATCAAGCTTTATGGCTTAGGGGGGACACTAAAAATACACTCGCTATTCGACCACGGCAGTCTTGATGCCGACTTTGACCTCTGCGGAAAAAATGGCGACTTATGGATCTCCATGATCCAGATTGCCCAGCTCTACCACACGGTGATGTCCCACTCAATTCCCAATTCCATAGGCATTTTTGTCACCCATGCTCCCATAATAAAAACCCCGTTACTAGAACATTTTGCAATTTTGACCAACGCAGACTTTTCTATATCCCAGGGCTTGCATTTCAGATATCCTGTCATGGGAAATGGGATGAGTTTTGTGGATAGTATGGGTGGTTCTGCTGGATACATTGAGAGCTACCGATCTAAGTTCTCCCGGCTCCGGATGATCTTGGGCGAACTATGGTCCATTGTCAAGGATAACATACTCGAATTGCTCAGTGATTCCGAAGACGATTCCAATGCGCTCATCAAGGATCTACTCGAGCTAGGGCTCAGTTTATTTGACAAGATACCTGTATCAGTGAATGATTCCACCGAGAAAATCGTCTCGTTGACTCTCTACAACAACCCCAAAGAGGATGCAGATGTTAACAAGAAAGTGCTAAAAAAGATCAACGATATGTATTTCTCGGCGTACTACAATCTTTGGCATTTCAACTTGTGTGATTTGATAACCAAACAGCCCAATTCGGATGAACAGTCCGACTTCAATATCATGATTTTCAATTTGGACAGTGGGGGCAATTTCAAGTTGGATTTCTGCACCAGTCAAGGCTTCAATTTCAAATTCAAGTCACAAGATGAGGAGATAAAGAAGAGCGAAGACAAGACCAAGAAACTGCCTTTGAAATCAATACAGTACCTGCCCAAAATAGGCATCAAGAAGTCGATATACAGCGACCAAGGGGAGGGAAATGAACGAAACCGCGACATCGGGTATTACGATGACCAAGAATACGACGAGGACATCTCTGGAGAAGGGCTCGACTATACATATGGATCCATGGATTTCGAGGACGACGAGACAGTGGTTGATGAAGAAGGTGAAGAGGAGGTCATTTCAACATTCTATGAGGAAGAAATACTAGAATCGAACGAGGAGTACGATTCTTTCGAGAAAGGCAAATATAGAGGCCGATCAAACTTGCGTGGCCGAGGATCCACCAGAGGAACCAGAGGAACTGCTGCTAGAGGCAGAGGAAGAGGCCGGGGACGTGGAAAGCCTAAAAACGGGGCCCGACAGAAGTGAGCCTGTAACTGTAGGGCCCCAGGGATCCCATATATGAGCCTTAAAATGTATATAAACCAACAGGTATATGGAGCCACATGTATATCCTACAAAAAATCATTGATATGTGTATTGTGCGATGCAGTAGCAGAAAGTGGATATGATATACGATTAGTGGTGTTCAAAAGGCAACTTGCGTCCAAACATCACCGGGCCATCTTGCTTGATTCTGTAGAAGATATAGAACCACATGGAGGCGCCAAGGAGTCTGGAGGCCCAATACAATCTCGGGTCAACGTGGGGCTTGGCCGCTAAGGCATGGCGAATGTATTTCACGGAGTGATGGCCGGCCATTTTGTGGAGTTGGAGATGGCTAGTGCAGTGGAGGCTGATTGATAAAAGAACGTTGTGGTTGGTGGAAAAGTGAGAATGGTCACGTTTTAATCACGTGTGTGATCATGTGATAAAGTATCATGTGACGTGGGGAGGCGATTAGGTTGCAACGTCACCGAAGCATGAATGCAGTGGTCATGGCAAATATGGGTCATGGTACCATGGTACCAATTAGTTATATTAGCTCGTTGTGGGTCAGTATACAGCTTTCTGTGTGCCAGTCCGCAGCTTCTACTGTCCTACGAGCACTGGACTAACGAGCACAGCCTGACGGGCCATATCACGACATGCTGAATCTGCCTGTAACAAGACCGAAATTTGCAAGTCACGATATTTTCGTTTGACTTATGGGACATGCATGGGGTTTCCTGGGGTCCATGGGCTCTGGCCATGGGCTATGTGCTTCAGGGCTATGAGCCATCGACAAACAGGGCTCGACCTGCATGCAGCCCTGGTATTTACTATGCGATTGCAGCCAGCCTTCTTGCTGGCTAATCCAGGACCCCACCAAAACACTTGAAATGAGACATGATTCCGGTAAACAGATGGCTGCATTCTTGTTCGCTGCAGAATGATGGCTGGTAACATCAGGGCGCAAATCAAGGGTCAGGGGTCAGGGCTAGGAATGAGGAGGGCAGAAAGTAGGGGCATGAAAAGTCAGTGCGCTCGATAAATGGGATCCTCCTGATAGTGCAGATCCAGCCGTAAGAAGCATAGAAAATTGAACAAAGTTGTAATTGTTGGAAGTAAAATTGTATATGGAACAAAGGTCCTGCGACGGTTGAATGGGCCGGATTTTCCGAAAATGATCCGGGATCATTTGTTTGTTCTAAAGATAGAACCCTGCAAAATTGTAAACATCGTCTGAGTTATTTTCGGGATCAGATCAGGAATTGCATGAGAGGTGGAGCAGCGGCGCAAGAGGATGCGCGGACATAGTGTGCGCTTTCCACCACGGGCGCTCTTTAGTTCCTACAGCCAGCGACCCACCAGCGATTACTGCATCCTTCTTTTCCCTGCTTATTCTCTCCGCATACCCTTTCGCTACAGCAACTACTCTTATTGCTCTCCGCTGTAGACCCCTACCGGATCACTCTGGCGCAGTGTACTATAATTAGGAACAATAGCACTAGGAACACCTTCCTATTTGGGCGCGCGGCCAGCTCCGTCGGCTGGCTGCAATCGTGCAGCTTAATTACGTGCGTCATCAGAAGGCACTGTCAACACCAGCCCGGTCTGGGGTATATAAGGACCCGATAAAACCTGGTTCAAATTTTCTCATCATCAGTCCTCACAAACAAGGACAACGGAGACCAGGACACTAATTGGGTGTACCTAAAAAAAAGCAAAAAGCTCTTACTCTAAGCTCAGCTCTCAGCATTCTCCATCACCAGTCCAAATGAAGTACTTCGCCACTGCTGCCTTGGTTTCCTCGGCACTTGCCGCCTATGTTCCCTCGGAACCCTACAGCACCTTGACTCCCAGTGCATCCGCTCCCTCGGGCGCTGTCACTGACCACACCCACCCCTTCGGGATCCAGATCGTCACCTTGTCGGCCACCGCCAGCTCGACTGCGAAGAGAGACGTGGTCAACCAGATAACCGATGGCCAGATCCAGAAACAAACAAGCGAGACGTTGGCTACCCCAACCACTGCCTCCGTCATTAACCAGATCGGCGATGGTCAGATCCAGCACCAGACCACCGCCACCACTGCCTCAGTAGTGAACCAGATCGGCGACGGTCAGATCCAGCACCAAACCACCACCACCGCCACCACTGCCTCCGTGGTGAACCAGATAGGTGATGGCCAGATCCAGCATCAGACCACCAAGACCACCGCCTCCGTGGTCAACCAGATCACCGATGGTCAGATCCAGCATCAGACCTCTAAAACCACCGCCTCTGTGGCTTCCCAGATCAGCGACGGCCAAGTGCAAAAGCCTCTGGCCACCGCAGACGCTTCTGCTGGTGAAGATGGTGTTGGTGAGGCTTGTTTGACCGAAAACTCTTTGACTATGACCTTGAAGAAGAGCATCTTGACCGACTCCAAGGGCAGAATCGGTGCCATTGTGGCCAACAGACAGTTCCAGTTCGACGGTCCTCCACCTCAGGCTGGCTCTATCTATGCTGCCGGATGGTCCGTCACCAAGGATGGAAAGTTGGCTCTCGGTGACAGCACTACCTTCTACCAGTGCCAGTCTGGAGACTTCTACAACTTGTACGACGAAAACGTCGCTGCCCAGTGTAGCGCGGTTGAGTTGTCAGTGATCGATCTTGTGCTGTGCTAGAAAATGGGTTTTGGATATATAGGAATTGAAAATTGAATAGCAAAGTGTAGCAGGCGGATGGGCCAGTGGCTGTTATGAGAGAGCAGTGGCTATTACAACAACGTCATCAAGCACTAGCTCAATAATCCTACTACTAGAGCGCAATGGTTCACTCTGCTTATAGATATCGCTACTAGTGTCTACACTATCAAATGCAACTCTCTCTTTTTTTACTCCTGACTCCTTCTTCCCTTCGTCATTGTCTCTACTGCCTCACCGCTTCAAAAACCCCTTGCTTTTCAGCGCACTGTTGTTTGTGATGGTATACGCAACGCTAGTCAATAAAGAATCCGCCTGGTTATAGAGCATTGTTTCCTCGCGTCCCTCTTCATTGTGGTGCAAAGTAACAGAGCTAAACAGAGCGAAAGGATCAGTTTCCAGATCTCTATCTTTTGATGTGTCTTTTTTTGGCTCGTCCGACTCGTCATCGCTGCTATCGTCTTTCCGTTTCGAGGAAGGCTTGGCTTTGGTAAGCACTGGCATCATAGGCGGCTTCTGGTTTCTGAGCAAGGCCCATTGTGTGTTTTTGAAATATGAATGGTTCTTGATATCCGAAGCTCCGGTTTTTGACCCCAACCGTTTGGTCTCGTCCTTTATCAATAACTTCTTGATGAGATTCTTGCAGTTGGAAGAAACGGTCTGATAGTTGTGCGAGTCCGGAAACTTCACGTCTTTCTTCAAAATGTTCGAAAAGGTCTTGTTCCTTTGTGACCCCTTGAAGGGTGTGGTGCCATACAACATTTCGTAGAAAAAGATCCCCAAAGTCCACCAGTCAACTGCGCTGGTATGGCCCTTGCCCCGAATCACTTCCGGTGCTATGTACTCCTCTGTGCCAACAAAAGAGTTAGTTCTAAATCCATCAATGCAAGCTTTGGTGTCTAAAGTGGGCCCCTGACTGTTGGTGCCGTAAGTGTTTCTCTTGAAGAATATTTCAGGGTTTTTGGTGCTCGCTGATTGCTTCGATAAATCAAAGTCTGACAACATGATGTGTCCAGACTGGTGCAACAAAATGTTTTCTGGCTTCAAATCTCTATAAATGAAGCCCATAAGATGCAAATATTCCAAAGCTGCTGTCACTTCAGCGGCGTAGAAACGAGCATCCGGCTCTGGAATACACTTTGATTCCCTGGTCTGAAGTGCCCTGAAAAACTCTCCTCCCATGCAATACTCCATACAAAGATATAAGTAGTCTTCTGACTGGAACGAGTGGTACAACGTGACAATGAAGGGATGGTTGGAAGTAGCCAATATTTCTTGCTCCGCTAAGGCTCTCTTGATTTTATTCCTCTGGATCATCTCCTTCTTAGACAAAACCTTCATGGCATAAAGTCTATTGGAAGATTTCTCCTTGACAAGGTATACCTTGCCTACATCTCCCCGACCCAACAATCTGATCTTCTCAAAAGAATCCTGATTCACTTGAGCGTCCATGATTTTGGTGGCAGCATGCGAGTACATTCTGCCCTGGGTGTTGGTGCGAGGCCTGCCGCTTGATTTGAGCTCACCGATATGTTTTGTGATGTCAAACTCTTCTAGAGGTTCCTCCACGGGCTCCTGGCTCTTTTCGTTCGATTTCCTCTCGTTGAGCAACCGGTGGACCAATGGAGCCGATGCCACTCTCCTCAAGGTTTTTTGGAACGAAGAGGCCGGGGTCTGCGGAGGAGAAAGTAACTCGTCGCTCCTATCAACCTCCACGTTGTTGAGATCCGTGAACACTTCTTCGGGCGGCTCCTCGGCTTCTTCGATATATGTGCGGTCGGCCAAATCGACTTCGTCGACAAGGTGGGACAAGCTGTGCGGTTTCGGACGAAGCCTCGACTCGGACGATTTTTCTCTCTCGGAATCGTTTTCTGACAAATCTGACGACTCTTCGAGCAGGGACTGGTTTCTGGACTTGGGAGGCTTCAACACGCCGCTCTCGCTGAGCGAAAGCACCGAGTCCGTGTGTCTCAATGACACAGTAAGGTCTTTGTTGACCTGGGCCGCAAGTGTCGGATTGTTGTTCCCTGTGTGCATGATGTGGGGAGGTAAGCCCTGATGGGCAAAATAGATGTTTGATTTTACAACTTCACTCTCCGCTGGCTCCGCCGTGGTCTCCCCCTCTGGCTCGTTCGCCGGGGTCCTAGCAACGGGAATCTTGGGTGAGACTGGGCTTGACACCGACCTCTTCCGGCCAGCCATGAACCGCTTCATCATATTGGGACTGGCAGCCTGCTTTGTAGGAAATGCGCCTGCGGTGAATTGGGGCGATTTTTGGGGAAGCTCTGAGCCGTCTGAGGCAACAGACTCTGACTCCCCAGTAACCCGACTCAGGCTGGCTGCCGATTTCTTCAGCGGTTTCTTCGAGCTCGCGCTGGACTCACCCTCGTTAGACCTGGTGACGTCCGGCAATGACGGTACGGAACTGTTGTGACCAAGGCCCGGGAATTTAAAAATGTACTTGAGCTTTGAGGAGGAGTCTGGCGCTGTGCCGTTGGAAAGACCATTGGAAGGGCCGCTGGAAGGAGCGCCGGAGGAGCCGACGGGGTGCCCATTGGTTTCAGCTGCATTGGCTATGGATGACACCGAGTCGTCGTCGTATGGAAGCGAGTCATTACGTGGAGATGCGTTGGTGGAATTTGTGGAAGGAGAAGTGCTATTTTTGAAGAATCGGGATATGGATATGGATCTATTTCTGGGGGAGGTGTCCATTCCTGGAGTCTGTGAAGCTGGCAAAGTGGCGTCGTCTTTCTGGAAGAGGGCTAGGTGGACCATGAGTGAAGAAGCCTCTGGAAAGAGAGCGATGCAACAAAACGAACGGTAACGGGATGAAAACGGCTCAAAATATTCTACGAGCCTCCTGAGGCTACAATAATATACTCAGGAACCACGACACCTGAAAAAAGAAATGGCACCGAAGGAGCAATAGGGGGATCCCCATACAAAAATTGCCAGGCGCGCGGTGGTTCAGAGAACGAGCTCGCGGTGAGCAAGTGCAACACGGCACGGGGTTGGGATCTCCGGAACGGTGCGAAGCAACTACAGACTGGGACTGGCTGTGCCCGTGAGCCCGTAGCCAGAGTCAGCTAGCCCCAAGTGCGAGAGTGCTCGCCAGTGCAGGGCTGTAGGGTCCATGTCCTAGCCCTTCGGGGCGTATCATCATACGGCGATTTGGTGGGGTAGTCTATTGTGAGAGCAATGCCCAGATAAGGAAACTCGGTGGAGGGGCTCGAGGTGCGACCCCGAGTTGAGTGGGGCCTGGTCCTACACATGGCCTAGCGGGAAATGAATCTGGAAGAGGGCCGCAGGCGGTCTCTTCAGCCTCGTGGGCCGCTCTTCAGGCCCTAGGGCCGCCTTTCGAGGTCCATGACCAAGACCTAGTCGGATGTCTGGATCAAGAGTGCGCAAATAGAAAGAGAGTCCTAGATGACTCTGAGAACTATTCTGTGACGCTACAGGGTTCAAGTACAGGGCATTCTGATTTATGATACAGCGGCGTCTATAGGCCATCAGCTGATGAATAGAGCGAATTCAGGTACAGTCTGCGGCCATGATGTATGGTGTCTCGGGCGGCGGCACAGCGCTAGGGAGGCTCTGCTCTGGTAACACGCCTGGCGCACCAGCGCTGCGGCTAGCTGCCCAACTAAACCACAATGGGTCCAGCAGGTCTGGCCCGGTCTAGCCATCTATGCAAAGTCACAATGTGCTAATCAGCACAAATGTGGCGGAAGAAGGAAGTTGGGGATCGAGTTCTTTATATAGTAGATGTGCCCGCAATGGCCGCACGTCATCTTGCCCTCCAAGATCTGAGTCTCCACAAGCAAAGTATGCAAATCCCTCAAAAGCACCTGATTTTCTTCCATGATAGGGTCGACATCCTCAGGTTTGCTTTGCGGCAACGAGTCGTTACCCAAATCGTGGGCCACCTTGAGCACCGCCTCCCAGTCTAAGCGGTCGAGCATGTGGCAGATGAACTCAGGATTGAACTCCTGCTCCTCCTGAGCGATCTGGCACTCCGAGTAACGCAAGGGAAAAGACTCCGTGGAAGAGTCACAGCTCTTAATTGCACATTTCACAAAATTTGTGGTCAAGAACTTCATCGTGGGCTAGAGGAGAGGCCTTCGATGGCGATGAGACAAAATTTGGAGGGTCATAATGGTCTATATGCAGGGTCCACAATCCCTCTACCCTCCCATGGGCCTTCATCATTCTTCGTCTATTCCGTCATTCTTCGTCTATTTATCTATGTTACATCTATTTACATTTACTCTGCTGAACCCTCTCCAAAATCGTCTTGTCGAACTCGAAAAGCCTGTCGTAGGTGTTCACCTTGCCATCAATGCCGAATGCGGTCAAGGTATCATAAATTGCCTTTATAAGCTCCGTAGCAAAGGCTGACTTGGCATCAAGGTCCTGGAATCTCCGCAAATTGGCGTACTCACCGTCCACCACTGATTTTCTGTAGAAATCTTTTGTCTCCTGAAGATGGGCTGCTCCCTCGAGCTTCAAGTTGTTCTCAATGTAGAAGTCAAGATGGGGGATTAACCAGAGCAAGCGACCCGCATCCTTTCCCTCGCGGCACGCACGAAGCAAAATCAAGAAGAGCTCCTTGGTGAAGATCTCCGAAGACACTTCTGCGGGACTCAACTGTTCCGAAATCATGAGACAGTACTCGGGGTCCTCTGGCCCGCTGTCCTTGGCACTTTCAAAACCTTTCAAAACATTGTCCTCCCTAAACGTCTCTTCTGCTTCTCCAGATTCACTCACAGGCACAATGACCTGGTCCTCTTTGGCGCCGGCTATTCGCCCAAACGACAACGCAACTAGGCGCTCTTTTCCTCTTCTCACGTAAAACAAGACCAACTTGCTCAAAAGCAAATCAATGTACTCAAGCTGATTCAACTGTATACACGCCTCCATCGCCTTGTACAAAGTGGGGACCTCAACAAGCACCGGCTTCGCCCGTGTGAATACCGTGTCTTTTGGTAATGCAACAGAGGCCCTGTTGGAAGTGAACCTCGACTTCGGCACTAGACTCGACAAGCTCGTTCTGTTTAGTGTCTTCTCGTACCCGGACACTTCCTGGAGCTTAAAGTAGCCTAACAACTCAAAAAAAGTGGCTGCGTCTTTTCTCACCACTTGGTAATCGATGAGAGACTCTAGGAACTGCGGTCTCTCCTGGATGAAGTCAAAGTGGTGGCACATTCTTACCATTTGTTTAACTGATGTCGTGGAAACTGTGCCTGATCTCCGCTGTGGAGTCGCCAACAACGTTTGGCGATACTTATTGGAAGGAAGCACTCCGTACACGATACTCTGGAGGTTATAGAGCGACAAAGCGCCCAAATTATCAAGCAAGTACTGGAACACCGCTATACTGGGGGTGTACTTGCGGCTGCTGGTGAATACCGTGACAATTTCTGCCGCTAAATTGAGATGCAGCATAGCATGCTCTTGGAGCTTGAAGTTGTCAAAGCAGGTCTTGAGCTTGGTGAGTATTTCTTCATCGTTAACTACTGGGCTATTGAATTCAACGATCCTGGTGCCCTGAATAAACTTTAGGGTGTCAGCGTGGTCGTAGTTGATGTACTGACCGGATTTGTAGTGCACGAAGTTGTATCTGTAGAACTCCAAGTCATTGAACTCGTCCGAAACCTTGGCACTATGGTTGAAGAGATACCTGACTTCATTCTGGTCAAGTCTCAGGAGGAGACTGACAATATCTGAGGTACTCTGCTGTTCTGCTGTCAAAGATTCGAGGAGACGGAAAATCTCCTCCTTCTTCTTAGGGTTGTGAATGCGGTCTAGGAGTCCCTCTCGAAAGAAAAAAGAGGGCGGCATGCTCTGAACAGCGTCCGAAAACGCCATCTGTCTGCGTAAATTCATCTCCACCGCTATGGTGTTCACAAAATGTGATATAAGACACATGATGGAGTGCTGAATGGACGAGTAGTAGCGAAGCGGCTGGCGGTCGTTAAGTTCATTACGTAGTTGTTGCACGGAGCGGATGCTCGGAGAGCTCGTAGCTCGTGCAAAAAGTCCCTTGATTGTCTCCGGGTCGGAGAAGTTCTGCACTATCAATTTGCTCTGTCTGTCGAAGGCGCTCTTCTGATTCATGAGCTCCTTCTCTGTCTGGAGCATCCGTGCCTGTTTCTTGTGGTGACGCTCAAACCGTCGGCTTGCATCAAGCTCCAATTGTGTTGGCAAGGCCCCATGTATATCTGGGATTATTTTCGGAGCACCTCCGGGACTTGGAGAGGGCGTCTCCTCTGTGACGGAGTTGGGGCTGTTGCGGATATAGATCGACCTTCTCGGAACAACAAGACACCGTCGGAGCATGGTGTAGCCGACTATTCTCTCCAGTATTGCCTCTAATTCACTCAGACCGCTCTTCTCTTCAGTCCACAGTTTCCTTTATCTTCTACTCGCCTCTTAGCCTGTCCTAGTCCATGGCAGATGGCGGTAGCGATGGGAAAATCAGTCCATTCTGGCGCGCAGTGGGAGCTCGAAAACGAAACATGGGGCACCATATACCGCCAGATACCATCCATCCGCCGCCACCATGAGGATTTTGGCCCCTTTTCTTGCCTCAGCGCTCTTTTTGGCTACCGCTCTAGCTGAGGCCACGTTTCTCGACATCTCGATAGACTACACCCTCAAAGAGCAGCCGGATATTGGAGACAAGGACGTGGCAGTTTTCCACAACGGCGACACCGTCACGTTACAATTTTCGGTATCAAGTACCGAAAACTCTACTATAACCATAGTCGGCACAGGGGGGAGCTTCAACGATGTGAATAACAACGTCGTGGCGAATATAACGGCGGCTTCACTCGAACCCATGGTGGCCGTCCACAACGATGGACGCGACTACACTTTTGAGAGAAGCATCTACATTGATCTAGACGCCACCAACTACGTCTTAGTGCCTGAGTTGTACGTTGTTGTTGACGACAGCGTGAAAAGAATCCCGATCCGGGGCCAATTGAGCATTGTGTACGACGTTCCCTTGTCGCTTTCGGACCCCCAGGTCATCTTCTTGTATGCGCTAGGCGTCGTTGCTGTGGCCGCTTCCACCTACTTGTTGTATGTAGTCTGGCGAAAAGTTGGAGGTTCCAGGAAAAAGAAGCCCAGCAGCTCTAGCGCTTCCAGGGCCTCTGGCTTTGACCCCTCGTGGGTGCCCAGAGAGCACTTGAAGAAGCGATCCAAGAGGACCTAAATCGCACTCTATGGTCGAATCTTTCAGTTGCCAATTATGGGTAATACTATTAAATACTTCTAAGCACTAGTAAATACCGCTTCTATTGCTAATCTATAATCGGTTTTTCATGTCTTGAACTCTTTGTCCATTTCTGTGCACTTTTCTCGTCTCTATTCTTAGCCATCGACCCTCTGGCGTGCCTATTGTCCTTTGCAACATATCGCACTGCCCCTTCCTTGCGAAACGATAACCAGTGCCTTCACCTTGACTTCTCTCCACCATGAGGCTTTACCTCAATGAAAGGCCTAGGACCTTCATTATCACTGGAGAGTCCTACGCTCTTGTGATACGACACCCATTCCCCAAGTACAAGGGCCACCACCATTCGGCCTACTCCGTCTCAGCCAACAGCGACCTTGCGGGTACCTCCAAGAACCCAGACCCGTCCTCCAAAACAGCCCTGTTTGCTAACAAGGTGATCGTCGAGTTCATAAAGAAAGATTCTCTCCAATTGAGCAAATTTAAGGACATAACCCCCTCGCGAGCAAAACAAAAGCACATCACAGGCTTCTTGGGCTTCTTGAACCTTAAGAGCAACATCTACCTTGGCTTCATCACCAGCCATGCAAAACTGGCCTCGCCAGTGGTAGGCGAAAACGTGTTCACCATCACCGGAGTGGAATTCTACTGCCTAAATAATGACGAATTTGATCATTTCATGGATAAAGACCTAGTAGATGAGGCCCGACTGCAGGTTCTGCTATCGCTGCTGCTCTCGCATTCTACTTCTCAGCTACAATCAGCGGTCGATCTCAAGGGCAAAATAGCCTCGGATTATCCTGCGGGTTCCATAAAGCGCTTTTTGAGCTCAGGAGGCTTCTTTTACTCTCGGGATTTCGATATTACCTCTAATCTCCAGGAGAGGGGCATCAACTCGGGCTCTGATCATAAGCTCAACTTGGCAGCTGAGATACCCTATTTCAAAAGATTCATGTGGAACTCTTTTATGAACTCGGAGCTCATTGAGTTCAGGAAGAGACTATCCCCTTACGAGAGGACGGAGTTTGACATGACGGGATTTCTCACCACAATTACGAGAGGCTATGCCCGATCGGTCAATACCACTGTCAATGACAAGGATGCTTTGCTTACAATCATCTCTAAACAATCGTGTTTAAAGGATGGCCCTTTGTTTGGAGATTGGGGGTGCGATGATAGCGGAGAAGTGTCTAATTTTGTTGAGACCGAGGTGATCATATACACAGAGGCCTTCTGCTTTTCGTACATCATTATTCGGGGAAATGTTCCAATCTTCTGGGAATCAGAACTCAATTTCCATAAAAAGAATCTCTTGTCAGCGAAGAAGAGCAAAAAAATAGTCTACAAACGGTCCTTTGAGGCTTCGCAACATGCGTTGACTAAACATTTCGATAAGTTGACCAACCAGTTTGGCGACGTGCATGTGGTCAATGCTTTGTCAAAGGACCCCAAAACTTATAAAGGGGACCTCAATAAGACATTCTTGGAGCATTTAGAGGCCTTCAACAAGGCTCAAAGTGATATTCTTCCTCCTGAAACCTCCGAATTGCCACAATCTTCCTATCAAATTGGGGTGACAAACTTACCAATCTCCATGTCAGAGATTCGAAAGATTGGATACAGCTCTTCTAACCCCAGCGCGATCATTCAGTCTTTATACCAAAGCATTATCGACTATGGGGCTTATTTTTATGATCTCAAGAAAGGCATTAACATAGGGAATCAGTTGGGGGTATTTCGGGTCAATTCTTTTGACTCATTGTACAAATCTAACTTTTTGTCGAAGATTATATCTCAAGAAGTTATAGAGTTGGCGTTCAAGGACGTTGGAGTTGAAGTAAGTGAGGACTTATTGGACAAACACGGGCAACTCTGGTCCATGAACGATTATTACTTGACAAAATTCACGGTTAATTTTGTCTCGAATTCAACAAAATTGCAAAGGTCCAGTGCTGCCACAACTAAAGGCTCAATTAGGTCTCATCTAACCAAGAAATACATCAGTGGGATGGTCACTGAACCGAAGCCAAATGAAATGGCTATGTTGAAATTATTGGGCAGACTTCAGGATCAAGTTAATGTCATAATCCGAAATCCAATCCATGATTATATGGCCAAGGAATTAAGAGAACGGTCCAAGGAATTCAGCTCTTACAAAGACATTTTGGGTTACGCGTGCACTTTTAATGTTAACGGACAGTTCTATAAGGATGGAGATCTCAGTCAATTATTGTATCCCAAGACTGAAGTTCTTGCCATTGGAGAAATGAACTATGATTTCGTATTCATTGGGCTTCAGGAAATTGTTGACTTGACTGCTGGTCAGATGATGAATGCTGAAGCTACTAACCGGCTGATTTGGCTTGGGCAGATCAAGGATACATTGAATAAAGGGGGAAGCAAATATGTTTCGTTATGGGACGGACAATTGGGAGGAGTTGCTCTTTTGTTGTTCATCAAGGAGCTGGAGATTGCGAATATCTCAAACGTGGAAGGTTCTTTCAAGAAGACGGGATTTCGGGGTATAAGTGCCAATAAGGGGGCTGTGGCGGTTAGTTTCAGTTACGCTAATTCTCAGGTTTGTCTAGTTGCATCACATTTTGCAGCGGGCTTACATAACGTGGAAGAAAGACATCATGACTACAAGACCATAGCCAAGGGGGTGAAATTTTCCAAGAACAGAAGAATTAAAGATCATGATGTTGTAATATGGCTTGGTGACTTTAATTACAGGATTGATGGTAATCCTGAGCAGGTCAAGTCACTCATTTCAAAAGGGTCGTTCCAGAAATTGTTCGAAGCAGACCAGTTAAATAGCCAGATGGCCACCGGAGAGAGCTTCCCATTTTATGATGAAATGGAAATTAAGTTTCCTCCCACATACAAATTTGATAATGGGACCAAGACTTATGACACCTCTGAAAAACACAGAACTCCTGCTTGGACCGATAGAATATTGAGCAGGTCAAGAATGAAACTCCTTAAACAACTTGTTTACGATTGTGATGAAGACATCATTTTCTCGGATCACAGGCCAGTGTACGCCATTTTCAAGGCTACAGTGAATATCATTGATGAAGAGAAGAAGTCCAAGTTATCTAATTTATTATATGAGAGTTATAAAAAGGATTTTGGAGGCATCAATAGCTTGTTCTTCACGAACAACATTAACATTGCATACTTGACGAAACTATTTGATAATGAAGGCTTCCCAGCACCGAGTTCAGAGTTTGGAAAGTGGTGGATTGACGGAGGTCAAGCGGCGAAAGTCTCGATCCCGGAACTTTCTGGTGACAAAAGCGAAGATCCTAAAGTGATCAACCCTTATAGGCCCATTAATCCTTTCGAGCAGACGACGGAGCCGGAGTTCGTCGGTAAAAGAAAGCTTCTCGAGGGACTTCAGAAGGATATAAAAGCATAGATACAGATAATCCACGACACCAACACTGCAATGTATGCATTTCTGCTTCCCAGTCCTGCTGGAGGATATAAATAATAGACACAAAGAATCATAATCTAGTGTGCCTAGACCTCTTGCCCCTTGTCTTCGTCGTAGTTCTTGATTTCCTCCGCCTCCTTCAATATGGAGTTCATTTTAGCGTCCAAATCATCAAGCATTTTCTCCAAAGACGCGGCCTTGCTCTCAGCCTCTGTGAGCTGCTTGTAGGCGTCCGCTATGCTTTGCTGGGGGTTTTCGAGCTCACGGGTCATTAAGGTACTAACGGCCAGTGAAGGCGGCGTAGATCGATATCTATCCCTGCTCCGTATACAGGAACGTCTACACTACAATTTCGCAACCGCCAACAGGTGCCAGCACGCTACAGCTTCGAAACAAATGAACTCGATTACCAATAAAGGCCTATTTCCTGTCAAAACCGTTCAAAATGGAGATTAATGATAAGAACGAGGCCTGGGAAACATCTTCGTGGATACCCACACCCCATCTCAAAACGCCGTTGCTGGAGCCCTCGATGTAAGTAGCAGCCTGGGCGTTGGAGTCCTTACCCAAGGAGTGCTCATGGTAGCTCTTGACCACCACTTCGATACCTAATTCAGTGGAGATAGCATTGGCGAATGCAGAGATTGGACCATTTCCGGAGCCCTCGATGGTCCTTTCCTTGCCATTCACTAACAAGTCAATGACAATAGATCTGGAGCCGCCCTTGGAGTTGGAGAGCGAGTAGTCCACCAATTCGTAGGTCTGGGAACCCTTGGGCGCTTCAAGGAAGTATTCCTTCTTAAACAACTCGCATAACTCTTCGTTGGTCAATTCCTGGCCCTTTATCTCGGCCTGGTCCTGTACAACCTTGGAAAAGGCAACCTGCAAGCCTCTGGGCAAATCCAACTCTAAATTGCGCAAAATAACCCAAGCTGAGCCTCCCTTACCTGACTGAGAGTTAACTCTGATGATGGCTTCATAAGTTCTTCCAATATCCTCAGGGTCCAATGGTAAGTAGGGTAACTGCCAGCGAACGCTCTTACCATTGGCCTGCTTCTTCTTCTGCTCATGCACATTGAATCCCTTCTTGATGGCGTCTTGGTGAGAGCCAGAGAAGGCACAAACGACTAAGGAGCCTCCGTAAGGAGCTCTAGCATGGACGGGGATCTTGTTGCACTTTTCAACAATGTCGATGACCGAGGTGATATCAGAGAAATCCAAAAGAGGAGACACTCCCTGAGTGTATAAGTTCAATGCCAAATTGACCAAGTCGACATTCCCAGTTCTCTCTCCATTTCCGAAAAGACATCCCTCAATTCTGTCTGCACCAGCCAATTGGCCTAATTCAGCAGCTGCCACGGCACACCCTCTGTCGTTGTGGGGATGTAAAGAAATGCAAACCTTTTCTCTCTCAGAGATATTTCTGGAGAAGTACTCGATCTGGTCGGCGTATACGTTGGGAGTAGACATTTCCACGGTGGCTGGCAAATTGAAGATGATTGGTCTTTCTTCAGTTGGGCCCCAGGCTTCCTTCACGGCCTCACATACCTCGAGAGCGTACTCGGGGCTGGTGTCGGAGAAGGTTTCTGGCGAGAACTCAAAATCCCATATGGTGTCTTGCTTAGAGGGGTCGTCTTTGGTTAAGGATCTCACGAGCTTGGCACACTTTACCGCAAGTTCCTTCGACTGTTGCTTCGACAAACCGAAAACGATTTCTCTGAAACAGTCGGAGGTGGCCAAGTAGATATGGATAGTGGCTCTCCTGGCACCCGTAACAGATTCGACAGTTCTCTTGATGAGCTCCTCTCTGCAAGGAGAAAGCACCTGGATGCTGACGTCATCCGGGGCCGTTTCCACAGCAAAGCGAGTGAAATCAAAGTCGATCTGCGAGGCGGAAGGGAAGGCCACCTCGATCTCCTTGAATCCGATCTCCACCAATTTCTGGAAGTATTCTTTCTTTTCACTGACAGACATGGGGTCCGGAAGCGACTGGTTTCCGTCTCTAAGATCGGTGGAAAGCCATCTTGGAGGGTTGTCGAGGGTTTTGGAGGGCCACTGGCGGTCCGGTAAGTGGATGGGCTCAAATTTCTTGTACTTCACAGAGGGGTCAGCAAGCATAGGCATGGTGGTGGTGGTATCTGGAAACTCGGGGTATGCAAAACAGAGCGGTCCACTCTATTTATATTGAGAACAGATGGTGAAAATATCACTAGTTGATCCTGTGGCTTGAGGTATACCGGAGTTAGTCATCTGAGCGGGATGAAAAATTCTATGACGCATATGCGGGGGGGGGTCGTGCAACACGAGATTCTCTTGATTTTGCCGAGCTGGCCTGATGCTTCTCGCCCACCCAGGCCAAGAACGCTGAGGGTCGGCAATTCGCGGTGCGATACCGGCCTAATTCATACAATGGCCCGATGCTCCAGTCCCCGAAGGCTTCCATTGGAATCCTATTCATTGGCCGGCCTCACGTGCCTCTACTCAGCTCTTACCTATCGTAACACCCTCGGGTGTATGCACACTTGTAGTGGTGCAATTCAGCTGAAGGTGGCTGTGTGCAGGAGCCAAGGCCCAAGCAATTTTACAGCACTTCATTTTCCTCCCGATGTTCACACCAACTCTGTTGTACGTTCAGTGTCAATATATAAGATATTAGTGCCCGACTCTGTGTCTTACGTTTAACTGGCGGCGTTTTTCATAGGTCACACTTTCTGGCTTGTCGTTTCATGGTCCATTGATTGGCACTTCTGTCATGTCTGGCGCCAACAGTGCAACCATTGCACCAGGGGATCTGCCTGATAAACCGCACCATCCTGCTAATTCCTTGCCTCAGGGAAACCTTCTCAGTATCGTCATCAGCATTATCCAGTCATTTCTAGCACTTCCCACGAAAGTTAGTAACAGTTCTGGCTCAGCGATGGACGAACTATTCTTCTTGATAAACAGAGCCATACTATTGATGATCTTCATGTTCGTGGCCATCTACAGGAACCTTGAGTACGTTTACCGCCGAGTGGCTCTGAGGGTCTTAACTTTAGCATACTACCCCAATAACGCGCCCCATATCATAAGAGATGATGTGAGCAAATTGCCCAAAATCCCCAAAACTATATCTTGTATCTTGGATTTGAGAGATGACGAAGAGGAAAATGGCGGAATTGAAGGCTTGATGTCAGATATATCTGAATTGGCGGCCTGGTCGATCTCAGCAGGAATTCCAAACTTATACATCTATGAGTATAATGGAATAATGGCCAATTATTTACCGATTCTTCGGCGGTACATTTCACGAAACCTTGCATCATATTTTGGTACTGATTCATTACCAATCTTCTCAATAAGAGTCCCTCATGACAACATCACCATTTATAGCACTGACAAGGCTAATGACGTGAGTGGGGTCATTCCAAGCTCGGTTGATTTGAACATTGTTCTTTTATCATGTGTTGATGGCAAGTCAACCATTGTTGAGTTAACCAAAACCATGAGTGAGTTGGCCTTGAATTCGGAACTCACTGTTGACGACATCACCATAGAACTCATAGATGATGAGCTCACGGCTCTTGTGGGAAATGAGCCTGATATTTTACTATCCTTTGGTCCATCCTTAGACCTTCAGGATTATCCACCATGGCATATTCGGTTATCTGAAATATACTGGGAGCCAGATAATACCTATGTTAACTATGCTGTGTTTCTAAGAGCTTTACAACAATACGCTGACTGTAAAGTTAACTTGGGTAAATAAGGGTTTCTGGCTATTATAATGCATCTGGGAGATGTCTAATTGCTTTTATAGAGTAGTACATATTTATTATAAAGAAATGTAGTCAAAAAGAAGCCACAAGTTCTGATTTCGTTATGTTAAATATAATATTTGTTCATTTAGCTGCGAAAAGTAGAGAAAATATGAAGGGATTCGAAAGGACTTTAACAACGACAACAGATGTGCAAATTATTATCCAAATAATAAAGTAGATTTACAGCACGGTTATTAATCCAAAAATCAAAATAGGGTTTTTTGAACATTAGATGGTAGTGATTTCTTGAAGACAATGTAGATACATGAAGTGGGCCAGTACCATCTCCTATCACCATCATCTCTCTAACTCTCTATCCGCTCGTCTCCAAAACGACAAAATGTTTCTGGTGCCAAAATGCACCAAATATAGACTTGGCTGAAGGCCTGGAGTAATTTCAGACTCACTATAGACCCACGCCTTGAGACACTGGCAAGAATGGAGCGAGATTTGCACCCATTCTTGAGTCGCACCCACTCTTTGAGTCGCAAAAAAGAGACAGGGCTAAACCCTAAACGAATAAATGCGCACGTGACATTGAACATTCTTGTGCACCACACGCACTTCTCAAAAATTTTCAAGTGCGCTACTTAGTGAAATGAGAGTCTCTCAGAGAATATAGAAACTTGTTATCTAACTAAAATCATTCAAAATGGTATGTACCTATATGATATGACAGTGTATAAACTGTGAAGAGGATACCTGGCAGTCACTATATGAAAACCTGCTTTCCATTTGATAGAGTTCCGTAAGGATCCATCCAAGTTCACCATGAACATCAGCCTGATGGTGGAGCACTTAACTGAAGAGTTCACAAATTCGGGTGGATTTATTTCCAAAATGTATCACCAATCCACTTATGGTAGAATCCGGGCCTTCTACGTTTTCAAACTGCTCATTTCCTCTCAAATCTTCAATTTCTATACTAACATTCAGGCTGGTGTTAAGACTTTCGAATTACGTACCAAATCCAAGGAACAATTAGAGAAGCAGTTGGTTGAGTTGAAGCAAGAATTGGCCACCTTGAAGGTCCAGAAATTGCAGAAGCCTTCTTTGCCGAGAATCCACACTGTCAGAAAGAACATCGCCCGTGTCTTGACTGTCATCAACCTCCAACAGAGAGAAAATGTCAGAGCCTTATACGCCGGTAAGAAGTACTTGCCAAAGGACTTGAGAGCCAAGAAGACCAGAGCCATCAGAAGACAGTTGACCAAGTTCGAGGCTAAGCAGATCACTGACAAGGCCAGAAAGCAGAAGATTGCCTTCCCACAGAGAAGATTCGCTATTAAGGCTTAAACTTGAAAAACATCACTGTTTTGTCATTTTATAATCGGGTTTAATGTTTTAATATAAGTGTATATTCTAGACGTCAAAAGAATTCAAAAGAGTGTTATGTAGAAGTATCATTCATTCGGACATTTTCACATCGTCAACTTGTTGACTTCTCTTCTCTTGTTTAAATGCTTGGATTTTATCTCTTAACTCGATATCATCCACGACATCCTCAAGCTTCAAAGGCATTCTGTTGAATGGGTCAGTCGAATCACTCAACAAATGCGCCTTGATGGTGGCTCTATCAATGCTGATTTTTGAGCTTGGCAAAATCACAGGATCTTCCATCAAGGTGTACATCAAAGGGTCCAAAAATTCATCTGGAACTTCACCCAATTCCAATTCAATATCCTCATCCTCCTGTTTCTGTGCCTCTGCTTTCTTGGCGAATTCTATCAATGTCGCTAATACCTTTCCTGTGGCGTAGGTCTTGGTCGATAAGATCCTCTCTGCCTTCACAAAATAATCATAGGAATATGATCTTCCATCCCTTGCAACTGCAGTAATGAACTTTTCTTGGTCTGATAAGTTACAATAAATGTAACATAACCCAGTCAAAGTCCTCTTGGGGTCGAAATCATATTTCCTTGGATCCTCAACTTTCAATTGAGAGCATTTCGGTCCGACCATCACTGATAAATTATAATTAAGCATACTTGCTAACCTATCAACAATTTCTGGCAAAACGAATCCCTGAGGTACTTCTTTAGTAAACAAATTGAACAATTCCATAGTCTTGTTTGATAATCCCATATAAGATTTGGCACGTTTCTCGGCGCTGGCTAGATTGTTATTCAATTCCTCATCTGTTCCAAACTCTTCAGTATTGTGCTCACCTCCACTTGCTCGGCGTTTTATCTCCTGCTGGTAATTATGAATGGAATTCAACTCATTGAACGTTTCATCCAACAAGTACGTGGTATCATTTAGCATTCGGGCAATGAACCTGATAAAGAACTCAACATTGTTTTTTGAGTAGTTAGTCAATTGCTTTCTGTAGGTTTCAGTTTTCCACAACTCTTCCAAAATAATAGATATGTAATATCTACTGTTGAACTTATCATAGAACTGAGAAGAAGCACCCGTTTTTTCGACCATGACATAGAAATCCAATAAAGAATATAAGATGTTGTTCATAACCAATTCATTTGAAGCATAGATTGGAGACATAAAGCCCGAGTCATTAGTGTTGTTGATCGGTAGTGAACCAAGGAATAAGATCTCTACCAAGTCAGATTTCATGTGTGGATTGCCAATCAATTCAGGACATCTCAATAAAATTATGGCAAATTCAACAAAGGAGGTCAACTTTTGCTCATTGAACACCAAAGGATTGCCTCTGAATTTTGAGACAAATTTGCAGTAATTGATTATGCCTTCCAAAATAAACTCAGGGTAATATTTCCATGGCACTGGTGATTTTGTCTTTAAAAAATCATGATCATCAAGTTGAGAAACTCTATCAATTTTGAATATGGGAATGGACAAGGGAACTTTCGGGAACTGGTGACTAGGATCAATTACTCTGGTTATAAAAGTGGTGGAACCAACAATGAAATCAAAAATATCCAACTGAAGAGGTCTATGATTGAAAATAGATTGAATAGTATGCCTAATACACTTTGACTTGTTCAAACCAGCTTTTAAGATAGGGAGCTGCGTTCTAAGGGCTGCTGCAAGCCTGGGATCTTGACCATTATTCGCCATTTGTAATCTTGACTCAATGTGGTCTATTTCCGATTTCAAGCGATCATAGTGGATGTAAATCCCTCCGATTCCATAATGCAAGTAACTCAAAGTGAGGTAGAAACAATGAGAGATGAAATTTGGTTCAGACGTCAGGTCGTTGGTGACGGAATTAGTATATTCAGAAGATTCCTCAAGAGATGAATTTATTCTTGATTCCTCAGAAACGTCAATGAGCCTTTTCTCATTGAAAAGATAGTTCATGTCAATCTTATCGAGCTTCGAGTAGGTCGGATGCTCTAAAAATGGCAAGCTCAATTTGATCAAAATGTAAGAAATATTAAACATAAATCCATCTGAGCATATCTTCTTCAAATCGGCATGACTTCCTCTTCTCAAGTGATTCAAATTAATGATATTACCAAACCACGCCATCAAATCTTCTCGACTCTTATTCGATCCACGAATAATTTTATCAATTATGAAGAAAAGCCGATCAATGATAACTTTATTTTCATTTTGAATAGATTCGTATGACAACCCGATTTGAGAGCTGGAGATATTGGAAACGTCTGCGCTAAAGTAATATTCAGCGACCGTGTCCGCCAATGGTGATAACCTTAAAATGGCCCCCAATAAGGTCTTGTTCTCAAAATCTAATGGGTTCAGTTTGGAGGGAGGTTGAAAGCCAACAATTTGAGTGAAAACACTTGCAATCGGCTTGAAATTAATCAAAGTCTCAAAAACTGACAAGTATCTCGAGTATGAACTATTTCCAACATTAACTCCGTAGGTGAGAACCCCTAGGTTGGGGAAGAAAATATTCAAAAACTCAATTAAACCTTCTTGTTCCACACTCTTACTGACAATATCGAGCAAGTATGAGTTTACATCTTGGTTGTTCTCCACAAAATAAAGAACACTCTTGCCAATATCATTGTTAATGAACATATCTTCCACCTGAAAGCAAATAAGCCCATAGGAGCATGTAAGCTGAATGACCTCGTTCAAAATAGCAGTTTTTGAGTCGTAAATCGGATCCTTCTTCAGTAGTACCCTCTTCAGCTGAAATGCATTCTGATAGACCAGGAAAAGATAGTCAATTGGGAGTTTATACCTGGACGGGACACCTAGCTCAGTCAATATTTCCATGAAAATAGACTCCAAATGGGAGATCGAGACAAGAGACTGTTCACTTTCCAATTCGGAGGCGGTTGATTCAAGATAGATCAAAGAGGATGATTTGGACACCAGAGCCTGGAACAACGTTTCGATCTCTCTAGTGAGCCATCGGGATACTTGGGTCCCTACGGAGACAGTGGGCGCCACAGGTGTAGAGGTTGGAGTCACTGTGGGCGACGAGACAGGAAGCAGGGAAGAGACTTTTGTTTGGCGCAACGGTTTTGGATCTGCAACAGCAGACGGCACAGGACTTTTCAAATTTGTCTCCGAAGCACTGGAATGAGAAACTGGAGCCTTGGCCTTCTCCCTTGGACCCCCAGCTGGAGATTTGCCTCCCGAGCTGGAGCTATCGACTGAGGAGCTCGTCTGAGCTGCTAGCTTGGCCAATCGCTTGGCTCTTATCTAAAGGTTAGAATAAGATCAATATATGGGCATTTACTCTGGTCTTAAAATATCTATCCATACATACCTCATCTGAACTGCTCATGGTGATTGTGGTACAATGAAGAAGCTGAAGTGAAGGCTGAAATCACCGCTTGACTTTTCGATATGGGGCGCGCGTGAGGGGCCGCCACTGTAGAGGGTAAGGGCCAGGGTACAGACAGAGCGGGACAATAGCGGAAAAGAGCGGAAAGAGGAATGTAAAAAGTATTATGAGTAAAGAGTCGATATTGAAGACCGGAGATCAGAAAAGTAGAGGTGAAAGTGTGGGGCCTATTGCTGAGGTCTATTGCAGTGGTCTATTTCTATCGCAGAGGCATGGAACAGAAACAACGCGAATGATAGCGGGACGCTTTAGCGGCGATCACCGTCCATACCAAAGTTCAATACAAACTTGCTTCCCCTTTTGGAACCTTGATAGTTTGCTCTGCTCCCAACTAGACCAGCACGGAGCGACTTAAACAGGATATGCTGCCATAGTCGAGATTAGAACGACCCTAAAATCGCTGGAAAGAAGCTGCCGGCTGTTGGAGCGCGTCAATCTGTTGGTTGCACGCCCAGAGTATCGATTGCCAAGTGCTACGTCATGAGTATTTATTGACCTCCTGGAAGTATTATCTTGTGGTCACAAAGTATTCTCTACTTCTAATAGAAGTAATTCTAACAGAATTGTCTAATTCTTATTCCATTCCATTCAGCTACCGACACAATGTCTCACGAAGATGATTTGGTTCCCGAGGAAGTTGAGGGATACACCGTAGGCGAGAAGAAGACCATTGCCGAATACACCAAGCTCGACGCCGAAGACGAGTCCTTGGCCAAGTGGAAAGCTTCGCTTGGGTTGACAGATGATGCTACCGCGTACCCAGTGAAGGCTGGAGACAAGCGCAAGGTTGTCATTGTGGAAATGTCGTTGCAGTTTCCAGATCAGCCTGAGCTCCAGCCCATAGTCATAAACTTGGAGGATGCCGAGGGCAATACTATTGCGGGTAAGGAAATTCACTTCAAAATCAAAGAAAAGTCCATCTACCAGTTTGTGATCAAATTCAGGGTCCAGCACGAAATCATCACAGGCTTGAAGTACCTTCATGTGGTCAAGAAGACAGGTATCCGGGTCGATAAGGTTGACGAACCGTTGGGTTCATACGCTCCTAATACGAAGGATAAGCCATACTACGAAAAGGTGTTCAGCGAAGTGGAAGCTCCTTCTGGATTATTAGCTAGAGGCAGCTACTCTGCAGTTACCACCTTTGTGGACGACGATAAGACAACACATTTGACCTTCCCATGGACCTTCCAGATTGTTAAGTAGTATAGACCTGTTAACCTTATCCACTTCAAATGCTCATTTTTTGATCTTTCCTATTGCCCCATGTAGTCTCTTCACCAGCAGTAGAGAACTAGGAACTTTTCTGGTGGGTACATAAGCAGGAGCTCTGTTGACCCGGTCGGGATTAGGAGTCAAAGTAGACGATTGGAGCCTCAGTTTCGGATCTACCTCTGGTGTTATTGGCTTGAAACTGGAGTGTTTTTTATCGGTGAAAAAGGACTGTCCCAGTGCCCTTCTCTTCATCAGGTGACCACCGCCCCGTACGAACCTGGCCGCAACAAAAGAAGAGCTGTTTTGAGACCTATCTTCTGCCCCTAAACCATGCTTCTTATGAAAAGCGTCCAATGAAAACAGCTCAGAGGGACCTGCTACGCCCATTAAATCATACAACTTCTTGAGCGATGAAGCATCGCTAAAAGCTAGCTGTTTTGGAGACATTTTTGACTCCAAGCCCTCAAGGAACCTCGAAACTTCGCTAACCAGCATGAAATCATTACTCGTTTCCTCCTGCGTGTACGAAGAAATGTACAAGAGCGATTTGGCTCTCGTCAAGGCAACGTAGAAACATCGTCTCTCTTCGTGAACTGCTTCCTCTGAATCACCCATCTGAATTGCAAATTTGGCTGGAAGAATGCCCTCTGATAGTCCCGGAACAAAGACAACAGGCCACTCGAGCCCTTTGGAGCCATGAATCGTGGAAATAGTGACTCTGTCGCTCTGGGCTTCATGGCTGTCAGTCTCGTACATCCCCACCGAGTGAACAAATTTCTCGAGCCAGTTTCGACCATCCCTGGAATCGAGTGACTCGTAGCCCGGAAGACTTTCATCCACTGGAGTAAACTCGAGCAATTGCTTACCGATCTCTTGGATATTCAAGTCGTAGTTTGGTTCGTCGGAAAACTCATTTTTGAGACTTGACTGGACGTAGATAAATTCAAAGAGTTCTTTCAACTTCTCAGGACTGGGAACCAGTTCCAAATCACTTAATTTCTCTCGAGCTCCTTCGATAAACTCAAGATAATCAACAAGTGATTGCCTCGCCTTTAAGTTCAATTTACAGTCCATTCTCGACTGCAATATGTCCTTCAATGTTGCGTGAACAGATTCACTAGACACGTCTAGAAGCTTCTCAATCTCTTCAGTCATTTTGGCACCAATGCCTCGCTTGGGAAAATTTATGGTCTTAAGGTAGGCGATTCGATCGTTTTCACTGGCACATACTCTCAAGTAGTCGATCACTGACGTGACTTCTCTTCTCAGCCAGAAGGCCTTGCCTCTCATCACAAAATACGGGATTTTGTTCTGAACAAACTCGTTTTCAATCGCTCTCGATTGAGATGCCGTACGACATAGTATGGTAATATCATTGTAGGTGAAAAGGCTGTTCGGGAGGTCCACTAGTTGCCTGATATGTGATACGATCCACCGAACCTCATCCGCAGATGAACTCAAGTTCAGATATACGGGTGGAAAGCTGACCCCAAGCTGAGACTTGAGCTCCTTTGCTCTTCTTCCCCCCTGTTGCTTCATGATCTTCTCTGAGATCTTCAAAATGTCGCACGTGGACCGGTAGTTTTCCGTGAGATCAACGGTAGCTGTAGCATTATAGTGGGCAGCCATCTTGTTGAAGTTTCCTGATTGTGCATCTCTGAATGCGTAGATACTCTGATCAGGGTCCCCTACTATCGTCACGTTATTATAGCCCCGGGTCCCATTGCCTCTGGCAAACTCGTACATGATCTGGAGCTGCAACTCGCTTGTGTCTTGAAACTCGTCCACCAAAACATGCTGCACAAATGCTAGCACCGGGTGCTGCCTTATCAAGGTGTAGCACGACAAGAGACAGTCGTCGAAATCAAAGAGTTTCGCTCCCGTGAGCTTCTCCTGGTACAAGCGGTACACGTCGCCAAGGAACCTCGAGGAGCCCTGCAGCGATGCATATTGCTCAGCGAGTATTGCAGATGACTTAAGAGAAGAAATGCTCTTCTTGACCTTTTTGTAGTTGTATTCAGAGGTCAGCGAGGAGTTCAGAAGGAAGGAGCAGGTCTCCTTGGGGTCGTACTCATAGCGGTTCTCAGAGATTTGCTTGAGAACCTCACGCAAGACTACGTTAGAGTCCACTTCATCTGCGACCTTGAAGCCTTCTAGGCCAATCAACTTGCCGTAGGCCAAAAGAATACGAAAACAGATGCTGTGGAAGGTGCCTATGATGAGCTTGGAAATATCGACCTTGACGCCAAAACTAGCCACTAGCCCTTCTAGTCGCTCAACCATTTCATTGGCTGCCCTTTTGGTGAATGTGGTCACAATTATAGACCCTGCTGGGACCTTTTCGTGTAGCAATAAGTAGGCGACCCGTGACACCAACACCTTCGTCTTGCCAGTGCCTGGGCCCGCGATTATCTGCAATTGCCCCCGACAGGGGGCGGTGACAGCCCGTCGTTGGGCCTCGTTGAGCCCCTCAAGAAGCGACGAGAGCATGAGAAGAGCTGACGACCCTGGGCACGCGCTAGGGTGTAGGCGATATATGTCAGGGTGCTGCGATAGAGGCTCAGCACGCGTGATCCGGTACACAGACGCAAGCATCAACGGCAGAGACCCTCTGGCTATCATCAGAAATAGAGAGCCAGACTCGTTTTTTGAAGTGAAGAATTGCTCCGTGCGCCGGTTCCTACTCTGGAGACAAATCCCCTAGCTTTCAAAAACGCTAGGCGTCTCCGGAAAGTTCAAGGCCGTTACCATGATCTTGCTTCTCTTATGGATGGCGTTGGGGGTCCTGGCACTGGTCAACTACTACGATCTCCGCTCCGAACAGATGGCAGATGCCATACGAGCACAGCGGGATATATCAACCAACACCACTATCGACCAGATCTCTTCATTTGGTGTCTCCCTTAACACCCAGTTGTTCGAGCCCCACGGCTACACAGAGGACTCTATAGACGTCATCAGCTCCATTTTGGGCCTTGGGGTCGAGACACTCATGGTTGACTTCTACTGGAACGAGTTCACCTTGAAATGGCAACTCTGCCCGGCACCCTTCCGCTCCAACGTGACGCTGGCCATAGGCTCTCCCCAGACAGTCTACTGGAACAATGGCCTGTACTTGTGCCAGCCAAACGCCACCATATCCACGTTAATTTCTACCGTCAACAGCTATCTTGGCACCACCAATACCAATTTGGACGTGGGAATGATCCAGATCTTGCTCAATCTCAAGTCAATCCGGGTCCCTCGGTCCAACAACACCGCCACACTCTTGGCCCCTTTCCTGTCAGACAACCCCTTATACAACGCCTTGGGCTCGTCCTCTTTATATGACGCCTTGTCTCCCATCAATGGGTCCCTTTTCACCCCCACTGACCTACTGGAGCCCTTAACAAAGAACGGCACCATTCCCTCACATATTCTGGTCGATAACTTCTTCCCTTCCCTAAAGGAATACTTGTACTACGACTACAATAGAGTGTCTGTCTTTGTGGCCTCGAACGAGATGAAGCCAACTACTCGATCCTACAACGTCTCCTCGCGTGACAACCAGACGCTTTTCACTAACCCAGAGGTGATCACTTTCGCCTCGGTGCACAACACAACCGTGGCCCAGACGTGCCAGAGTATCCAGTCCACGGCCTTCGACACTATTATAAGTACGGCAGAGCTCGATGACGTCTCTCGCGAAATGCGTTTTCGGTTCATTGTGGATGACAAAGAGGACAGCTTTCACGTATCGAATGTGAGTGACTACGCCCGGTGCGGATTCTCCCCCATTCTCAACGGTAGCTACCATGATGACGTGAGTTCGCCCTACGCCAATTCCACCGAATATTGGTTTGTATTGGACCTAGTGGCCGAGTACTTGCCGTATTCGCTCTGGTCGTGGGCAGTTGGCGAACCCTTCACCCTGTCAGGAAGCTCCGCCTCCGCTGCACAAAATGCTTCCACGACCACCCAAGGGGCGGCACTGGCAAATTATGACACAGAAACAGACTATTTTTTCACCGAGACACTGTCTTTGGTGTTCAGTAGCGCTCTGTCCGCGCCCACGGGCTCGGGGGCCTTGGCAGAGCATGTGGCTTATAGCTGCTGCACAGTTTCTTCCGGTGGTTTGGAGGTGAGCAATTGCTACCGAGAGTACCCGTATGCATGTCAGAACATCACAGACCCCAACAACTGGATCATTGACTCCAAGGATACGCGACAGTACTTCAACGCCTACAAACCAGGATGCCCGGAAGGATATGTGTTCAGTGTTCCACAGTCCAGCATTTCCATGCTTGCGTTGATGAACTACATTAACGCGAGCCATATCCTGTACCCTGTGTGGGTTGATTTGAATGATATCACCATCGCGCAATGCTTTGTCACCGGGGGGCCGTATGCGACATGTCCGTACGAAAGAACGCTCTCCACGTTGGCGTTTGCGCGGATGATAGCACCCAGTGCAGCGGTGGCGGCAGTGGTTCTCGTGCTAATTTTCTTTGAAAGATTCATCCGAAAAAACCCCGTGCAGCTGAACCGCAAGAAAAAATGGAAGAAAATCACTGCAGACCCCATCTACGAGTTCAACTACGAGGGCGTTCCAGCCTGAGACTTTGCACAGGATACCCGGTTCTCCAAATGGAGCCCGAGGAGACTATCTGACGAAGAATATGACACGGAAATTTTAAGACTCGGAATTAACGAGGACGCCGTGCAATGGAGGACCAATTCCACCGACACGGGGCACCGGGCTATAGACGATTAGTCAGACCGAAGAAATCGCCAAAACAAACAAAGGCAGAAAATAAGATCAGCACGCGCTGAGCAAACAATAACGGTGCCTGGCACCATCAAACGTGGTGGAAGCCCCATTTCTGACACCACCACATCTGCCCTTGGCATGACATCAGTGGAAGTGATTTAGCTCCGGAATGATTGGTATCCTTGTATGGTTGGCTGCGAATGTGTATATAGTTTAAGGGTTGACATTTATCACCAATGAGAGAAAAGTGGGGAGCTAATGATACGAGAATTTTCAAGTTAAACTTTGCTTTGACACTCATCGTAATCTAAACAGCAGCCCCATATTTTATGGAGCATATTATCAGGCACTTCAAGGGGCCAAGAGCAAGGTCATTGCATCTGCCACAGCGTGTGGGGCAGTGTGTGTCAGGGTCTACAAGTGCAGTCGAAAGTCTGGTGAGAATCAGCAGTGCCTCTGCTTTGCCCGTGTCCACAGTGCAATGACCTGTGGAGATTACAATTCTCGTATTGAGGTGGAGTTCACTATGCGTGTCGCGACAGCGGGCCATAGCTCTTCTTTTAGTAGCGGCTTAATTCCACGGTCCTACATGGAACCGTGCCAAGAATTCTCTATTTCCTCGTAATTGACCCAGGTCCCCCACCATCTCCCCAGAGTTGTTGACTGGGCACCAACGGTTGGTGGTTGAGAAATTGAATGACTGGTGGTGAGATAGAGGCTGATTTGGCACTCGTCCCTCTCTGCAGACTCGGCAGGTTGGCAATTAGCAGCAAAGTGAGAAGAGACTCGATAATCTCCATGTCTCACTCGATGCAGGAACCCGGGCACATGCTGATGAAGATGCATTCCTAGTGCCAGCCGCGCTTACACACCATCAAGTTCATCCCAGCAGAGCCCAAGATGAACCAGCTATTGGCCTGAGCTGTGCTAACGAGAATAATAACAGCCATCCGAAGGCTCGACCCAGCCTAGTCACACAGATTACAGGGTCATTTCTAAATTACTCGTCTGTCGCTATATCTCCGCTCCCACAGTTGAACCTTTTCTCCCCTACGTAGCTTTATTGTTTAACTTTATTATTAATAATTGACTTTTTTTTCTCCGTTCGTCCCTTTATTGTCCCTTTACGATGACTCTAAGGTTCAAGAGTCTCGTATTTGGTATCTTGTTCATTCTCTTCCTCTGTAGCTGTATCTAAAGCGCGGTGGGAGTGACATGACCCCCGTCTTGGCCCCTCCCTGCTGATTGTTTTGCAGTAACTTACGAAACTATATAACTGTCGAGACTTCGGTCCATTTTTTTTGTAAATAAATCTATTCTTTTCTGATTCTAGGTCACATATTCACCTATTTTACTATGCGTCGCCCCTCCTTTAGAGTCTTTGGCTACGAAGCCGAATTTGCCATCTCAGTTGGCTTGCGTGCTTTACAATTCTTACTCTCGGTGATTACCTTGGGTACCTCGGCTGGGTCAGTTGCAAAATTCGGTCATAATTACACCAAGTTCTGTCTTGCCGTATCGGTTATTTCAATTGTCTATATACCATTGACCGTTTTCCTTTACTACTTGGCTAACCCACTTACGTTGATTATTTCTGAGTCTATTGCCTTCCTTCTTTGGCTCATTGCCTTTGCGTTGGTTGCTGATCTTTATGGTTCGGGTGGCTGCGACTACGCCTTCTCAGTTGGCTTTCAAGTTTTTGCCGGCTCGTCGACTGCCTGTAAGGATGGTAAGGCTGCAATTGCCTTTTCGTTCCTCACATGGCTCACCTTCATCATTTCTTTGGTTTTGGTTATTATTTATTCCACTGTGCCAGCCACACAGGGCGGAGATGTCTTCGCCAAAAACTTCTTGATTGGTTCCATCTTTGCTTCTGATTCAGATGTCCCCCCAGCCGATGTCGAAGCGGGTGCTGTTGCCAGCGGAGAAGGGGCTGGTGGTCTGGACTTGGAACCCAAGACTAACTTAGAGACCGAGGACTCGGCCCCAGTTGTCAGCGAACCTGAAAAGGTTGCCGTTGCTGAACAGTAAGTGACTCAATGTTATCTTATTTAATTAGCAAGATGCAAATCGGTGCTACAATGCTGTACTTTTCTAATCAGCCCTAGATATAATTAATTGCTCCTCATTTTCATAGGCGCTATAATTTCGAATACCCAAGTATAAAATTGAGCTTTGTTTCTAGTTATTAGATATTTATTCAACGGTTGTACACGTTACTAAGTAGCAGAATTCGCTTAAGCCCCCATTGATTTTTTATCTAAGGAACAATAAGCACCGATGGGTCATACAATCCCCCCAAATGCGGCTCCACTATTGAGGAGTCCAGCGGTTTCAGCCATGGGGCTTAACACATAGGCCTTACGAAGAAACACGATCTTTGTCATCAAAGATCCTGACCCGCCATCTTGGCGCTACACCTTGCGGTACCTTGCAGAGGAGAAGCTACCCCTGGAATGAACGTCGTCTTCCATTGCAGCAGTGGCTTATACAACAGCACTCATCCCTTTGCCTCAGCCACCTCGCACCAGATCCTCAACGGGCAGAACCGGCTCTCGTGACTCCCTTCTCGCGTACCCCCAGATCTCTAGTGGCAACTTTTCTCGCGCCCCCATTTTGTGTCACTTGTCACCAGTATCACGGAGGCAAACTAACCTCAATCACCGATCAGACCCTTTTGCTCAGTACTCAAAATGAACGATCAACAGTGGCAAAATCTTTCCAATCAGTTAAAGCGTCGTGCCGCCCAGGCTGGTGGGCCCACAGGCGGGCCGAAAGTCCCATTTTTCGGGGCCGGCGCCCTTCTCGCCCTCGGCGGTCTAGTCTTGCTCGGAGAGAATGCTCTCTTCAATGTGGATGGTGGTCAAAGAGCCATCATCTATTCCAGAATAAACGGTGTCCAGCCCACAATCTACAACGAAGGTACTCACTTTGTCATTCCTTGGTTCCAGAAACCAATCGTGTACGATGTTAGAGCCAAGCCTAGAAACGTTCCTTCGCTCACTGGTACCAAGGATCTTCAAATGGTCAACATCACCTGCAGAGTGTTATTCAAACCAAACATTTTCCAGTTACCAAACATTTACAGAACCCTTGGTTTGGATTACGACGAGAAGGTGTTACCCTCAATTGTGAATGAGGTGCTCAAGTCTGTTGTTGCCCAATTCAATGCCTCTCAATTGATCACCCTGAGAGAGAAGGTGTCCAGATTGGTCAAGGAGAACTTGATTCGCAGAGCAGCGAAATTCAATATTGAGTTGGACGATGTTTCTTTAACCGCCATGACCTTTTCACCAGAATTCAGCGCCGCCGTTGAAGCCAAGCAAATTGCCCAGCAGGATGCGCAAAAGGCAGCCTTCGTTGTGGACAAGGCCATTCAGGAGAAGCAGCAGTTGGTGGTCAAGGCTGCTGGTGAGGCTAAGTCGGCTGAATTGATCGGTGAAGCGGTCAAGAAATCGAAGGATTACCTCGAGTTGAAAAGATTGGACACTGCCCGGGAAATCGCTGCCATATTGGCCCGCTCTCCCAACAGAATCATGTTGGATAACGATACTTTGTTGTTGAACACACTCCTGGACAGCAGAAAATGAGCCACAGGCTTATGTAAATAGAAATTTCTTCCTTTATAGGGTGTAGCTTTCAGAACTGTACTGAGGATGTACCCGACGAAAATATCCAAAACTTGTGTCCCTTTATTGGTCCTCTTCTCTACAGCAATTATATTCGCATTATTACATCCTCAATCCATCACCTTATATTCATAAATATACCAATTAAAAGATAGAGTTCACGATATCCGACCCGATGGTGGCACCAGCACCGAAAATGGCGGCATTACCCAATTTGCTACCGAATTTTTTCAAATGAGGGTGCAGATTACCATGGGCCTGAGGCTGGGCCTCAGGCACAACTTGCACCTGCTGAGGCTGCTGGGGCGGGTAGTAATTTGCGGAAGGAGGAGGGAACTGGGAGTAGGATGCCTGCTGTGGCTGGTGCTGGTAGAGATTTGTCTGCTGTTGGGGGTCATATTGTGGAGGTGGGTTGGAGTAATCGTGGGCCTGGTATTTGGCTTCATGGGCCTTCTCTGAGGGCAAGCTGAGGGCATGTCTGTCGCTGTTATCGAACTCATCCTTCGGGATTGTGGAGACGTAATTTGATGGAAACACGCCCGAAGCTGCAGCAGATGCTCCCTTCTTGTACCCCTTCCACCAGTCGTCTGAAAGATGTTCCAAAACAACTAATTTGTCGCCCTGGGAAAGAGCTAGGTCGTCCTTTTCCTGGGCCGCGTAGTCATAGAGCACCTTGCAATAGCCCACGGGCTTAGCGCTAGGAGCTGGTGCTGGGGCGCTGTAGGTGGAAGATGTGTCATGGTGAGCCGGCTCAGAAATTTTGACGTCATTTAATTGGGCGGTTATGTCAGGAGTGGACCCAGTGTTTCCCGCGAGCTTCTCTAGGCCCCATGGTTTGCTATCCTTCTGGTACTTGGAAGGAATGGACAGGAGGAGTTTCTGGTAGAGCTCGTTCGTAATGACCTCAGAGTCGAGCAAAAACTCGAGTTCAGTGCGGATCGTGGTCAACGAGCGGTTAATGAGTGGAGCAGACATACTGGCGGGCGCTGGAAAGGAGATGGCAACTCAGGGTCTATATATAATGGGGCGTAGCTCCAGGCGGTCGTGCACATTGGCTACAATTTCACAACCTCAGGGACAGAGACAGGCGCAGCGGTGGAACCCGCCGAATGACTGGCGCGCTGCTTCTGCCACTTCATGTGACGGTTGCAACAATCCAGCACGTTGACAGAGAGGTAATGAGAGCGGCGCTGGGTGGTTTCTGAGCGCTGTTGAATCTGGTAGTACTGGTAATTGATTTTCTTATGCTGATGTGTTTACTGAAGTGGTGACTGCTCGTTATTCGTAATGTTCTGTGCTATCTAACCACTTCTCCTTTTTGGTGGATGCCCTCGTACAACTCGATCAACAGACTGCCGTAGGTGCCAGAGCCCTGGGCCTCAGGAGAGCTGGCCAAGGAATGCTTTAAACCAGTCCACAAATGATAAAACCGCACAGTTTCATCATTGGTGGCCACGCAAATGTTCTCCTGGTTGGGCGACAGCACGGCACTAAGAATCCGAAGATTGGTGCTGGCGCTCACTTGTAGCGTGGTTTCCATCTCCGGGTAGGTGAAACCTTCAAGAAGAAGCCTTTCGTCAGCGTTGCCAAACCCGAAGGTTGCAACAAGCTCGCGCTGGAAATTAGACCAAATGATCGAGGTGATCTGGCACTTGGTGTTGAACAGATTGAGCAATGTTCCTGAGTTGGTGTGCCAGAACCTCAAAATCCGGTCCTTGGTGCCTCCTCCTGTCGCGAGCAAAGCTTTCGACCACGGACAGTAGGCAATTGCCTTGATCGCGGCGTTGTGCTTGAGCGCATATTTAAGACGGGGCATTTCTTTGCTCAGAACGTTCCAGATGGTGCAGTAGTTGTCGTTGGACCCGACGGCAAGCTCGTCCTCGTCTCTGTTGAGAGAAAAGCCTTAGGTTAGTATAAAGTTGTCTACGTCACTTGCTCTCTACTCACCACATATCTGCTGCCGATGATAAATCAAGGAACACCGCAACTTAAACACCACCGACTCTGTCTCAGTTTCGATTTCGTACAACTTAATGGCACCTCTGCTGTCGCCTAGGTAGAACTGCTTCCCTCTGGTGCTCCACTGGATACAGCAGATGGTAGTGTCGTCGCCCTTTAGGCTTCCCAAGACCTGATTTTTGCTCTGCGAGACCAATAACACATCCCCTAAATGCGTACCAATGAGCAAATGGTCGCCCGGAGAAAACGCAAGACAAGACACCACCCCTGAGGTGTTCATAGTCACGGCCTTGACCCCCTCCTTCTCGTTCCAGAAGTAGACCTGTGTGCCCAAGCCCACGGCTACGCTGTTGGTTTTCAGCGACCACGACACGAGGTTTGAGTAGAAGTCGTTGCGGAGTCCGGGCGCATCTAGCACTCTGTATGGGGTCTTGTTCTGAGCTTTCGGCTTGTCTCCCTTTTCTCGTTTCCTGGGGCTTGTGAAGTCTGGGGAGAGCCTCGGGGTAACGGGACTTGGGTTGCTTCGTGGAGTCGAGAAGTCCAAGATCCGATCACTCTGAAGGCCCAAAGCGTCTGCGATAATGTTGTCCTTTTCCCCCAGGCTCTTTTCCTTGTCGAGGGAAGCTGATTCTTCCCCCAGAAACACGCGTGTGCCTAGCCTTAGAAGGGCACTGGCACGTTTTCTTATGGGCACAGGCATCCTAAGCGATACCTGCGTCTGGCTTTGAGACTTCACAATCGTCAGGATAAACCTGGTACTGGCGTCAAAAGACTCAAATCCAAACCTAGCCGGCATTTAGTAGCAAGGTTCGGTTTCTAGCAGCTTACAATTAGCAATGGTGGTAGAACTGATGAATTGTAGTTTCTTCCTTAGCTCACTCCTAGTGAGCGTTTTTTTTTGAATTGCTCCCAGAATGTCTTGGTTCGGTACGGATCTCTACAATAGCTTTGAGTTTCACCACACCGCCATCCCCCATTCGCTGGGCCTTGTCTTTGCTTTGTGTATGGCTTTTTGCACCCATTTCGAAGCCAGGTTCCTGTATATTGTCTCACATATCAACATCACCATGGACAAGGCTACACCTACGCAGCACTAATGCAGTGGCTGGCACTCTCGTATGGCGCTTTCTTGGTTTTCTGCGCCATATCTTTTCGCCTTGTGAGCGATAAGGTAACAGAGCCTTTTATAGATGAAATTTTCCATCTCACTCAATGCCAGAAATACTGCGAGTACAACTTCAACGAATGGGATACGAAGATAACCACCCCGCCAGGTCTTTATATTCTCGGTTTGATATACTCTGAATTGGTGCAGCTATTTTCTCCCAGAAGCCTCATTGAAGTGTGTGGTAATCCAAATGTTCTCAGATCTCTTAATCTTTTGGGAGGAGTTCTTATCTACCCGTTGATCCTTAGCTGCTTTCAGAGCAACAATTTTTGGACTGTCAACATCATTTCCATCCCGTTAATAACCAGCTACTATTTCTTGTTCTACACTGACGTTTGGGCGACAATTTTGGTAGTATTGTCACTTTTTCTTGTGGTCAAGAGGCCATTGGGAGCAGTGAAGAGTTGCTATCTCAGCTCGCTTGTGGCTATTGCAAGCTTGACCTTTCGGCAAACAAATATTCTCTGGGTAATGTTTATTGCTACCGTTTTGATTGATTTCAGAAGACAGGAGGAAAACCCCGTGTCTCCAGGCTTTTTTCCATCTGTGGTCAAGTTCATCCAGCAAGCATTGAAAGATTGGGTGCTCGTGCTTCCATTTGTTATGGATGCAGCTCTTTTCATCATTTTTGTTTGGTATAATGGTGGGGTCACCTTGGGCGACAAGGAAAACCATCAGTTCAATCTACACGTTGTTCAAGTATTCTACTGCTTTGCATTCATTATCATTTTCACTTGGCCCGTGTGGTTATCTGCTTCCCATATAACCGCATACTTAAAGTTTTGCTTGGGCTCTACTTTGAAAGTCTGTTTCACAGTGATATCTATGACCTCTATAAACCTCATCATAGAAAATTACACTGTGGTTCATCCCTTTTTGTTGGCAGATAACCGACATTACACCTTTTACATCTGGAGAAAATTGATCAGCAGGAACCATAGCTGGTTGGTTCTAGTTCCGTTGTACCATTTCAGTACCTGGACAATAATTCTGACTTTAGCACAGACTAAAGCTTTGCTCAATGAGCGGTTGCGGTTGACGCCAATAACGATTATTGTTTTCATAGGTGCGATATGCATCACCATAATACCATCGCCGTTGTTTGAGCCTCGGTACTATATCATTCCCTTGACAATGGTGCGGTTGTTTATCCGTCCCAGTCACGACAAACTATTCTTCAACTTCATCTCACGGTCATTACTTGAGTTTTTGTGGTTAATGAGCATTAATGTTGTAACTATGACGATATTCCTCGAGTATGAGTTCAGGTGGGCGTCCGAGTCAAGCTTACAGAGAATTATATGGTAAGCTCTAGATTGGAATATCTTGCAACGGTTTCTGGTCTTCGTTATGTCCTAGATCAGACTCCTCTGCCACTGTTTTCAATGCGTGCTTTGGGTTTTGCTTTTGCGGAGCGGGTGCACCATTGGCGATGGGTGTGTTGAGCTGATCTATGATTGACAAGTTCGAGTTTATAAAATCATCAATAGATCTGGCATTTTTCAAACTTGTAAAGGATTTAGACTCACTTTGAAGGTTGGCAAGAAGCTTTTTGACTTCTGGGTTATTGAGCTCTTGTGAATCGCTCAATTCTCGTATCCATTTCTTGAGACACCTCTTCTTCAACACATCAAAGTATCCAATTTCGGTTTTGGTGTCTTGGTCAACGAATATAAGATCGCCATCGCTGGCTATCATAAGATCATCGTATTTAGTCTCTTCTTTTCTGACGTCCCAATTACCTTTTTCCAAATCATTAGCAAATCCCAACATGAAATCGCCAAAGTTGTCTGCTACGAGGTACTTGGTATCGAAATCTCTGCCGAACAATATCACTTGGCCCCAGTTTTCGTTGTGAGGAGGAGAAAGATCGATCCCTATGCAGTTTCCAACTTCGTCGCTGAAGATAGGTATCCACATGGGGTTTGCGTATGTCGGAGTAATTCTTCCTGGAGGTATGGACCTCTGCTTCGAAATAAGCGAGGCTATACGCTTAGAACCCGAACTGCTTGAAGACGCTCCTGGGATACCAGGATTCAAGACCGCGGATTCTTTGGAAGAAGAAGCTGCGCCGAGGGAGAATGCACTGTCGTTATTGGCGGCGTAGATGGTGCTGTCCATAATGTTGATGGCTGAGGTCGAGCCCGACAATTTTTTCAAATCATTGGTGTTATTGTGACTGGTTTGTAGCTTGGATAGCTCATCCAACTTGTTGGATTGTCTTTGCTGGACCTCTTCGGACCTCAATGTTTCAGATACTTTTCTCCAGTTCTCTGTCAACTTCAAGATTTCATCTAGGGGAAGTAGCTTGAGCCCAAAAAGTAACCCCCCGGAACCAACTTCATTTGACGAAGTTTGGCCATCTGTCAACTTGAACAATTCAAGAACGCAATTCGGGAGTTTTGCATTTAAATCCTTCTGTAGCTCGACTAAATCGGAATCCGTGCAAGGACTCTGCAATGTAGACATTAGATCGGGGGTGTTTTTCTCAAGACAAAGTTTAATGTGCCTCCAAGCCAACCTGAGCTCGTGAACGCCATCATAGTTATTTTTGTTTATCGCTGGGTTGACGTCAAGAGGTAAGTCCGCTTGATTGTCAGGGTCATGGTGGGAGTATAAGTACTCTGTTTCTGGTTTATTTACCCGATTGAAAGACTTTCTGGAGTCAAATTCGGAATATTTGTCGCTTGTACTTAGAGAGTATATGAACTCCTGGAACAGTTCTTTCCATTTCATGGTTCTCGAGTTATAAAGGCGGTTTGCTTTGGATTGACGTGGAATGGGAAGAAGAAGTAAACTTAAAGGTTTCCTTGGCGAGTCTTCTTGGTGCTGTGGGTTCAGACACTTTCTCCCGTTTTCTTCTTTGTTATCGTACTTATCTGTTTACCTGTCTCTGTCAATCCCCGGATCTATTGTTCAAGAACAAGTACAAGATATTTTGTGTCGCGGTTCGGATGATCCGCAGCTCGTCAACGGCCGGCACAGCCCTGGCCTGTCACCGCTTCGTGGCAGCACTGGCTATTGCTTGCAAGCTGGAAATCTCGAGAATATGCTAAATATTCCACAGACAGAAGTATTGGACACTTCTGAAAGTGTCATGCTTTTTTTGTTACAATCGTTGAAATGGTAATACAGAACTCCTAACGGCGCTAGGCTAACTAGAGTCCAATTGAGGCTTAGTGTATAAGAGAAATGTTAGAACGGAATTGTGTTTCAATTGGCAGGAAAGGGAAGTTGAACGTAGAAAAGGGTAGAAAGAAAAGGAAGCTAGCAAAAGGTGCTAAGGTAGAAAACTAAATGGAAGGAGTGCCATCGGTTTCTTGCTTCTTTCGCTTCTGGCTCGGGGCAGCTTCTTGCCGTTTGATTTCCGTGCCCTGACTATGGCAGAATCCCTCGAATTACCTTTTTTCAACAATTGTGCTTTGAGATAGCGTGAGGGCATTTCTTATGTCTCCATGAATTTGGGTGCAAAAAGTGAGCATCCAACACCTATCAACAAACCCGATTCGGGATGCCTGACGGTGGAGCCAAAGATATTCTAAGTAGACCGTTTAATCCATAGAAGCTTTTGAAGTAAGAGTGCTGTCCCAAAAGCTAGTCAGGCGCCATTTCCGGATTGAGATTATGACAGTAGCCAGGACCTATGGGCAAATGGGCAGTTGAATGAGACAGGATGACGCTGAGATACGCTATAAGTGATGAGAAGAAGATATAACATCGGCTTTTTGCTTTCTCAAATTTCAATGTACTTGATATGCCCAAGTAAAATACAACTTCGGTGCCAAAATGTTCAATTCTCGTTAAAAATGATATCTAATGAGAACAAATGCTTGCATAGTTCACTGATACTCTTACAGTGGTCTGCTTTGATTAGAAAAAGTAGGTTCTTACCTCTAGCTTTACAATTTCTTTAGCTGTGGATCGCCTATATCGCAAGCTTCGAGTTTAAAATCACAGCCTCCAGAATCTCATCCGCTCGTTACTACTAATAATATACCCCGGGCATGAAGTGCAAATCCTATAGAGAAGAAAAAACACGATAAACCGGGAATTGCTATGGGAAACCCGGTAAAACAAACATCTCTAAAAACAAAAAAGCGATAGTACTTGAAATGGTCGTTGACCGAGTGCTATCAGAGAGCGCCATAAATTTCTGTTCTCGACTGCATCGATTCAGAACGAATAGATGTAATCAAGAATGGCAAGAGCCGGCGAAATCACGACTAAGATTTTGATTTTGTAGGTACAATCCGTTGGTAATCAAATTGATACAGAAGAAAGGCATTAAGAAAGATTTTGATCGATCTATATACAAAAAGATGGTCCGGGTAACTTTGAGCGCGATGGTACGTGTATGGCTTTTATGGTACAAGCAGAAGGCTATATACCACTACTCTAGCACTAAGTTCAGAATATTGATTCAATTTATAGATACATACTTTATACGAATTCTTTTCATTTATTCTTGATCTTTCGACTAGAATTTATTACTCCCCGATAGCAATATATATAACCTTATTAAGAGCAACGAATATTGCCGTTAATTAGACATGGATAAAATTACCAGTTAGAAGCAGCGGCTTGTTCAGCAGCAGGAGCAGCAGATTCAGCCCAGTCAACTTCTTCAGTCTCACCAGTCCACTCAGCCTCGGCCTCAGCAACTGGAGCTTCCTGAGTCTCCTCATTAGGGTTGGATTCCTCAGCAGCGTTCTGTTCGATTTCTTCAGGGTCTCTGTAGAAGTATAAATCTGGCATAACAGACCATTCGGACGTTCTGTCAGGGATGACACCTCTTAATCTTAAGACTTCTCTGGCAATCAACCACCAGATAAGACCAATGGAGTGCTTACCCTTGTTGTTACATGGGATAGCAACATCAACGTATTCAGATGGGGAGTCCATGTCAGTCAAAGCAATAACTGGGATGTTGACGTAAGAAGACTCCTTGATAGCCTGAGCATCGGTTCTTGGGTCAGTAACAACCACTAATCTTGGCTCCTTGAAAGAACGCGTGATGTAGTTGGTGAAGTTACCTGGGGTGAATCTACCAGCAATTGGGGTAGCACCAGTGTGAGCGGCAAACTTCAACACAGCTCTCTGACCGAAGGTTCTGGAGGAACAGACAGCGACATCAGAAGGGATGGGGATGGCAGCAATGATTCTGGCAGCCAAGACAATCTTTTCCCAGGTCTTACCGATGTTGATGATGTTGACACCGTCTGGTCTGGTAGAGTAAACGTATGGCTCGTTGTGGACCTGATATGTTAGTATTTGATGTTTCAATGTTGAGAGAATAAGCACTGGAAGGGCGAATATCCACTAGAGGGAGAACGTCCTCATAGAAAGTTTTCGGTAATTCAAAATCAGCCTTATGGATAGTTAAGATTTTGCACTGGGGCCAAAACACTCCCATATAATCTCGAATTCAATTTCTGTACACGATCGATGCGTATACCCATAACTCTTAAGCTCTGACGCAAATCGCCAGATCGTCTAGTGCAAAACTTCATTCTTCATCTCGTCGCAGTACATACCTGAACGTTCTTGGAACCCAAGTGCACGTTGGCAGCCAACAACAACTTGGCGTCCTCGGGAGTTAAGTCAAATGAAGCAGGTAAAGACATAGTTAATCTCTCTGTGTGAAAACTTAAAGGAAAACTGCTAAAAACTTTGTCAATTTAAACAAGAGTGTTGAAAAATTTTATTAGAATTTCGCTACAGTAGAGGGAACCCGCACCAGGAGGATTTAGCGGGTGTGCATACAAGCATGAAGAGATTACATTACACAAAAGAGCAGATAGTGCGGTCTGTGCATCATGTGATAAAGGGTTAATTCTAGGGCACAGCCCTAGCTGTGAAACTGTGGAGCCGTGGTGGCACTGCTCGAGAGTCGTGCTCCTAGGGATCACAGCTAATTGATACATAACAATAGAGAGACCATGGAGAAACCAAAACGCAATCAGTAGTCGCAATCAGCGGGAGCAATCAGTAGGCGCAATGCTGGTCCGGCTTCATGTCTTTAGTAATCGTTCTTGCTCGGTTGCTTCTTCTTCCACCGGGTATCATGCTAATTCCGCCGCAATTAGCGTATCTTCGCGCCGCCCTCCCTAATTTAGTGCCTTGCCCCTATAACCTGGAGATATCACCTGCAGTCCCCTCGACCGTACGGCTCCCGTAGGAAGGCAACTACGCCGTAACCACCCAACCACCCCTGATAAGCGGAAATTTGTAGTTTTCTCCACCAGGGAGTGTTCCTACGCTTTTTCTGTGGACTTGATATCCGACCCTTGCCTTTCGAGCATCTACTACCGCTTACAAAGGCTTGATCATCATGTCTATGGAAACAGACCCCCTAATCTTGAATACCTCAGAAAGGGAAAGGAGCCCCGATCAAGTGTTGGAGACCGCTGCCACTGATGCTTACGTTGGGTTTCTCGACGACGACGAAGAAGATGACGATGAACTTGACGACGAAATCAACTGGATCCGCGAGCAGAGAGAGCACAACAAGACACTCCCTTGGATGAAGAGACCCTCAGTTTGGATGGTGGGATTCAGCAGCTTTTTGGTTGCTCTTGCGTCTTCTTGTGCCGAGCCCTCTAATACCGCTATTACCTTCAAATTAGCATGCAACACGTTAATTTTCTCCTCCAACAAAGGCTACTGTGATCCGGGCGAAACCCAGATTTTGGTGTCAAACCTCACCATGTTCGTCCAGATCACTCAAGCGGTAGTCACGATGATCGCGCTGGGAAAAGTGGGCACTCTTTCCGATGTGTACGGAAGAAAGGTGTTCATTGCTTCCATGATAGGCATGTTCATGGTGGGTAAGACCATGTCTTTCTTTGCCTTATCTCATTTTGAGACGTTGCCATTTTATACCCTTATTGTTTGCAATATAGTTGCAAACTTGACTGGAGGTGTGCTCACGTTGGTTGCATTGACCAACTCGTACATTTCGGATGTGGTGGAACCCGAGGAGAGAATTTATTCCCTTGGTTTGAGTATTGCGTGCTTGTACATGGGCTTGTCTCTCGGTCCCTTACTTGGAAACGCCTTGATTTCCTTACCAAAGAAGTTCCTCAACTCTCCAAATGACCCCGGTTCCAAGGGCATCTGGGCTACTGACTCTACTATAGCTGGAGGGATGGCCAGCCCAATGAGAGCAATTTCGAGCGCAGATTTCTTGCCTTTGAAGTTTGAGATCTTTTTATTGATTTCGGTTTTTCTCTACTGTGTCTTCATCTTGCCAGAGTCAAGATCCGAGAGGGCCAGAAAGAAGTCCAGATCAATGTCAATGGTCCTGGCTACTGATTTGGCCAGTTTCAGAGAGGAAAACGAAGAGCAAGCATCAATCTTCTACAGCATACTGAAGGTGCTCAATTTCTTGAAGCCTTTGAGATTATTGACCTTTCCAAATGACGTGGTACACCCATCAAGAAGGCACAGAGTAAAGCACGATAGAATTGCCGTAATGGCGTTAGTTGTCATCGATTCATTGAACACTGGTGCTGCAATGGCAACAGGAAACATTTTGATGTTGTACGGTGTCTATCAGTTTAAATGGAACTCCACTGGAATTGGACATTTCATGACTGTTGCATGCTCTTCCAGGGCTACAGTTTTGATAGTGTTATCGCCTATAATCTCCCACACTGTGTTGCACAAAATGTTCAAATTTAACGTCTTGAAGCATAGACTTGATATGATTGATTACCACATGGCATTCATGGGTTTTGCAGTTGAGGTCGTGGGATTCCTTGTGTTGTACTTCACCTCAAGCTCAGCAGTGTTCTTTGTTATTTTAGCGTTCCAGAGCCTCAGTGCTGTATTGAGTCCCACTTTGAACTCTTCATTGATCAAGTACTTTCCAGAGTCCAAAATTGGGGAGTTTTTTGGAGCCACTTCTTTATTGAAAAATTTGTTCACCTTGGCAGGTCCCCTTTTCTTGTTATCGTTTTATAAGTACTCTATCGAGAAATGGCACGACCCCAGACCCATCTTTTTGTTGTTTTTTGGGATCAACTTGTTCTTTTTGATTTCCTTGTTTCTCTTGAAGAAGGCAATTCACCTTTCTTCGGAGAGTTACGAGGAATTGAGCAGAAGTTCCTCCACATCGTCCCTCAGTTCAGATTGTACCTCCATGTGCACTGATTCACTGGAGCAGACCCCGGTGAATATCTCTCCTGCTGTTGGAAATAGCAGACGAGTGAGCACCGAGCTCCAGGCAGGCAACCATGCTTACCGGTCGAACTGAGTAGGTTAACCTTCAAGGAAGGTTAGATCTCGATTATAGTGAGTTCAATATGTGGACAACACATGTCGCAGTATATTCACTCTTCAATTCTCTCAATATGCCGCTTACAGGCCATTTTGTTCTACGGTCTCTTTATTTAAATTAATTTACGTATATATTATTTAATGTTTCTTGAGGAGGCCTAGTTATCCGACTTAATAATTCTTCTTAGCGTACAAAGATCGGCGTGTGCTTCACAGGCACAATAAAGTCTTCCGCGATATCTCATTTCCATCTCGAGATCTGATCCGCTACCGGTCCCCGAAATCAGCAGGGACATCCACTAATTGGCTAACCACATGAACGCTGATTCACATTGGGAATCAACTACAGGTCACTTTGGGTTTTACTTATTGTTGTTGAGTCGCCTCCATAGCACCGTCTGTTTCCGAGCAGCAGAAGTAGTGGTATTGACCACTGTGATATATCTCGTGTTGACGTGGTTAGTCGACACACTGTTTGTATCAAACTATCTGCTTGTATTCGTTTCCGAACCTCAAGGCATATCAGAACACATTTTCACCACTGAAGGCAAAGATTCGCCCATAAAAAACCCCATATCCCACCCCAGTCCGAAGTTTTTTAGCAGTCCCTTGCGGCCGACTTCAAAACCACATAGCACTATAAACAGTCCCCTTAAGTGGCCACAAATCCAGAGGGACTCATCCGAGCAATTATCAGACGACGAAGAGGAAAACGTCTTCTTGGACCACACAACCTTCTACAAGAACTTGAACAACAGCTCGCAATATCTCAGAAGAGATTCCTTCTCGCAATGACCACAGGCTCGTGTCAAATATACTTCCCAAATGATTTGATTCGATTAACAAAGACTCAAAAAGTGCCGGTCTACTTTTTGGGATATAAATTCAAACATATCTTTGTTATCGTTCAGGCAGCTTACACTATCGACTTGGAACAGGAGAAGAAGGATAGTCTATTGAAGGGATTGAGAGTCTTGGGAGCAGTTAACGATGCAAATGACTCAATTGAGCTTTCCTTTACGTACCTGAAAAACATTCAGTACCCCGTTGTGCAACTGGATACTAACAGGTGTACATTCATAATTTATCTGCCGCCAAAGTATAAAAACCTTGAGTATCTTTCGATAAACCCAATTCTACTCCAGTCAACAGAAAATGAAATCCACGATAAATTGAGCACTTTTAATGATAAGTTGAGCCAGACTAATACCGCTGGTTGCAACCCGCCTCATGATATCGTATTCAACAACGAGATATTGGATAAAGTGAACCAGTGTTACCAAATAAGGGCGGTCTATAACAAGTCCGTGCAAAGTAACAAACTACGCTCCATTTATAATTCACACGGATGGTTATGGGAGCTCTTAAGGCGGGCTAGGATCTTAATTTTGCGACCAGTGTTTCTTTTGATATCGTTTATACAGTCGATTGCAATATCAGTAATATGGCTCTTAAACTATGAGTTTGGGTCAAAAAAGAAAAAGTTGCTCATGTCGTCAGCAGTCTTGAGACAGCTTGATTTGAGGTTGAAACAGATCAACTTTGCACCTATACAGTACCTAAGCTACTACAATAAGGATATGTTGTACGAAGAAGTTGATTTCAAATACAAACCTAACCAACACTTGAAACAGCTTGATCTACCAATTTTCAACTTGAACTTGAACATCAACAACTCGAACTATATAAATTTCCACAACTCCATTTGGCTCATTATCAATGATGTCCTTGTTGGAATCACCATTATGAATCTTATCTTTGCAAATTACACTAGCATTGCCAACTTTGTCAATAATGTGATGATTTCCAAGGTATTGTTCAACGATTTTTATGACTTAATATCTTGGGTTTCGACTAAACATCCAGCAGGTTTTAAATTAAATGACGAACTAGGGTCGTTTGTGGGAGATTTGTTTCTCTGGACGCTAATGTTTTGGAAAGTTTTAGTGTACGACATATTTACGCTTCTGTCGAGGCCATTGGTGTCTTCCAATGTTCAAGTTCTTATATTGAACTCTTTTCCATCGTGGAGCAGCGCGAGCAGCATCTGGTTCTTCAAAGTCATTTTGAAATGTTTATGTTCCTTGGGATTTTCCTTCTTCATTGGGCTTATCATTGATTATTTAAAGGTGATCACGTTCCACATCTACTGTTTCCACTACTCTTCCGCCAAAATCTTCAAGAAACAAGTAGAGACACTCAAATCGTTGTTCCAATTGTTTTGCGGCAAAAAGTACAACGTTCTTCGGAACAGAATTGATAATTTGAACACTTATTCAGACCAAGATATTGAGGTGGACCAGTTACTTCTTGGAACGCTCTTCTTTGTTATTTTGATCCTACTCCTACCCACTATTTTTGCATTTTACTTGATGTTTTTCTTGGCTCGGTTACTCTGTCTTGCAGTGATCTCAATCGCCGAGATGATTCTAGTAATCCTCAACTTTTTTCCTTTGTTTGTGATTCTTTTGAAGTTAAAGAACTCCAACAGGCTTCAAGGGGGCTTGAACTTTACGTTCTTGACCCTTCACAATAAAACCACGTATATCCAAATGAGTAATAAATCACTCAGCTATGGAGAGATTTTCAGGAACTTCTCAAAGCTATTCGCCAACTCACCATCTTTTTTGAAATCTGTGCTCCCAAATTTCATCAACGGAGATGAAATCTACTTGAAGCAGAAGCCCGAGTTGAAGTCAAGCTACTTGATGTTGCCCAGAAACTACGACCAGACTATAGCCGTATGGAATCATTTTAGTGCTGTCACCACCAGTGAATGGTGAGGGCAAGTCAAATGAAAAAGGCTTTAAACTTTGTAGCTTGAGAAGAGGAAGTATAACGTAGCCATCATTCTTGCTATAAGTCAGACTCAAGCAATTCCTCTGGTACTGGCCATCTCAGAACTCGGCACATTCGCAGCCATTAACAATTTCCGGCACACAGCGCTCACTTGATTCTCACTTAACGCCTTCTCTCCTCACTCCTCTTCATTAAACCACTAGAACCAGCAATATGCATTTGGAAGGCGTTCCTCTTAGGACGCAAGCTGTGGTCCGACAGCTAAACAAATTGATATCCAGACGTCTTTCGGAATCTGCGATACGCTTCAACGAAAGTAAAGATAACGTTGTTCTCGCGGATGCTTTGAATCTACTCTCGCCAAAGAACCACAGCGGCAGCCGGTCCGTTGAAGGCTATAGACCCTCACTTTTTGAAAACTTGACGGCAAGCACAGATAATGAGTCTATTTTGAAAAATAGTGGTGTGTCCAAATTCATCAGCAGGCTCCCAAATGCCACCAAAAACCAACAGTCGGTTAAGGATCATCTCGACCACCTTCTTGCGGGCATCAACTTTGTATCACAACCCAATTCAGTGTGCAAAAAGTCGAACTATGAGTTGTTGAGCAGCTCTCCAAAAGAACTCCTGGCGTATATCAAGTCTTTGACTAATGAACAATCAATAGTGGAGGTGTTTGAATTGTTCTACTACAATCATGAGCTCAATCCGTCAACGGTAATAGATTTATTGTTGAACAAGCACTTGATAAACTTAAACAAGTTACCTGTCGACTTTAAGCATTTATCGACGAATGACATCAACTTCAAGAACTGGTCGCTGATCGATTTTGTTCGTATTAATATCATATTGTTGAAGAAGTATCACGACTTGAAGACCCCATTAATGATCATAAAAAACTTGAAAGAAAATTTTGGTACGAGCTATTTGTCCAGCGTTGAGAAGGGCATGTTGAGCCCATTCTACGAGAGAATTATCTGGAAGTTCTACTTCGAGTATTTGACCAGCGTGGAGACAGACCCAAGCCGGCACAGCGAGGAGCACTACATTCAGCATTTGGACCGTCTCAGTAGCACCTTTTTGATATGGGAGTCTTCACTTGAGCGTAGTCCGGAGATCATCAAATTTGCATTAGACCATCATAGGCTACAGTTGAACAAGCTCCAACTTTTGTTCATGAGATTGTGTTCCTGTAAATTGACCCAGGACGTCATTAAGGAGGAGTTTTTTAAAAGTTTGCATGCGGTCGATTCAGCCAAGAGAAGTACATCCGTGGTAAAAAGCATCAAGCCAAGATCAAAAACACTATCCCAATTGAAGCAAATCTCAATCAAGTACAAAATATACGGATTCCCAAGCATATCCAACAGCGAGGTGATCTCTATTGAAACGCGGTCGATGTTGTATCTATTTATAAATTCGATGGAGTCAATTATTCTTGACGAATTTATAACACGAGAGGGCACCGTGGACCCAGAGTCTATGTTGGAGCTTATGGAGCTTTTCAAAGAAATCAAAAACTTCAAGGAGGTGGAGTTGATGAACATCAGAAGCGTCGAGAAAGAGGCAGGCCAAGATGATTGGACAAAGTTGTTCATGGCAGTGGAGAAATGGAAGAAAATATGAGAACGTCTTAATGAGGAAACGGATAATCTATAGGTATAGAGACGAATCATGTGTAGAAAAGGGAGCTGAAATTTGGCAAATAGAAGCGAGGTGCTCGGTGATTAGGGGAATAGTTCGCACCCACTACGAGCCCCAGACCCGATGTCGGTGGACCTGAAACACTCACAGACATCGGCATCCAAGAATAATGAAGATCCTTTCAGACACAGAAGTGAACCAATACTTGGATGAGCAGCTCTCGAAGGACTCGCTTCTTCTGCTTTTCCAACCAGCATTGCTCTCAGCGCTCAAGGTATACAGTGAACATCCTGAGTCCATTCCGCCAAGAACAGTACAACCCTCGTTGACCTCAGACACAGTGCACCTTTTTATGCCATGTGCTGCACCAAACGAAGTAGGAATCAAGCTCATTTCTGGCGGAGTGACCAATTCACAAAACGGATTAGGGTTTCAGGGAGGAATTATCATTTTGGATGAGGATACTGGCGCCATCAAAGGAGTGGTCAGTGCCAAAACTGTCACTGCGTTCAGGACTGCTTTGGCCACCAGTTTGGCGTTAGTAAAGGCTTTGGATCCTAACGATTCGAATCTGGTCTCGTTACCATCAATTGCTGTTTTTGGCGTTGGGGCTCAAGCTTACTGGCACGTTAAGCTCGCGTTGATTCTCTACCCAAACAGATACCAAAACGTCAAGGTGATCAACAGAACCCTCAAAAATGCTAATGTTCTTGCTGCTCAATTACAGCAGAAATTTCCCACAGTGTCTGTTAGTGCCCACCTGTTTGACAATATTAAGCCCGAGGAGGTACAGGACTGCCAGATAATCTTCGGATGTACCCCCTCCACGTCGGCACCCATATTGGAGCACTACATCAATGACGACAATAAGTACACAAAATTCATAGGACTCATCGGGTCTTACAAACCCCATATGATCGAACTCGACTTACCTTTCATTCTCAAGAATTATAAGGAGCTGGAGCTACACCCCAAGATAATTGTGGACTCGAAAGAGCACACGCTCCACGAGGCAGGCGAGTTGATCCAGGGCAAAATCAGTGCGGAGCAATTGGTGGAGCTCACGGAGTTAGAGAGAACCGAAACTGCAGAATTGACTACAAAAAGCAATGTGGTAGTGCTGAAGATTGTTGGACTCTCGATCATGGACATTTCAATCGCCAAATTGTTTCTAGAGAAGTCCTCGGGTGGAGTGAGCATTGAGGATTTCTAGTGAGGTGTGTGGAAAGGGCATACTTGGATGGAAGGGAAAAAATTTGTAAATGTCTTGAGAAAGGCCAGGAATGTCCAATAAAGTCAATAAACTTCTATTATGATCAAGTAACTAACTGTAGCTTCCCAAATCAGAGCAACTTTGACTGTCATTTGCCCGTCATTGATTGGTCCTTGATCTCTGCCCCTTGTAGTCGCGATTGCTTATCTTCGCGTGAGCCCCGCACGTGTGGCTATCTATATCAGTCATGAACGAGAACTTCAACCACTCTCTTCTCCAGCAACCATGTCGTCCGAAAAGACCTCGCTACTTGGGGGAAGCTCAGCTTCAATATATAACCACAGAACTACCAAGAAACAAAGATCTTGGCTCATTTACCTCTTGGAACTGTTGAACTTTGTTCTTGTACTCACCCTCATCTTCTACGTGTATACAAATGACTCCTCCACTGAAGGGCTCACAGACGTGCCCATTTTAGACCCAAGTTCCAAGAAAAACATCATTTTCATGGTCACCGATGGCATGGGACCTGCCTCTGTCTCGTTGGCGAGATCGTTCAGGCAATTTAGAGACAAGTTGCCCATTGATGACGTACTTCAGATCGATCGCCACTTCATTGGCTCCTCGAGGACGCTTTCATCGTCCTCGTTAGTTACCGACTCAGCTGCTGGTGCCACTGCATTCTCCTGTGGCTTGAAATCCTACAACGGTGCCATAGGCGTCGGACCAGATAAAGTTCCATGCGGTACCATTTTAGAGGCTTTGAAGCACCAGGGCTACTTGACTGGTTTGGTAGTCACCACCAGAATTACCGATGCAACACCTGGAAGTTTCAGTGCTCATGCTGACTACAGATTCCAGGAAGATTTGATTGCGGAGCAGCAATTGGGCGCTTCTCCTTTGGGCAAAGTTGTTGATTTGATGATTGGAGGTGGCAGATGTAAGTTCCTTCCCCGTGAGAACTCCTTCGGTGAATTTGGTTGTCGCCAAGACGAAAGGAATTTAATTGAAGAAGCCAAGGCAGATGGCTGGTCATATGTGGGCTCCAGGAAAGAATTTGATCAGCTTAACAACGGGAATAATGTTTCCTTACCACTTTTGGGTTTGATAGCCGACACCGACATCCCCTATGATATTGACAGAGATCCAGACCAATTCCCTTCATTGGCCGAGCAAGTCAGAGTAGCATTAACAGCATTGTCCAAAGCAACGGAAGATTCCGATAAAGGCTTTTTCATTATGATCGAAGGCTCTCGTATTGATCATGCTGGTCACCACAACGATCCTTCCGCCCAAGTGAGGGAAGTTTTGGCCTACGATGAAGCGTTTAAAGAAGTCTTGAAATTTATCGACGAAACGGAAACTGAAACTATAGCCATTTCTACTTCAGATCACGAAACAGGCGGCTTGGCTACCGCTAGACAGGTGACACCCGGCTATCCTGACTACTTATGGTACCCCGAGGTGTTGCTTAACAGCTCGCATTCCGGAGAATATTTGGCCAAAAAGATCTATGACTACAAAAGTAAGGAGAGTAGCGATTCATTTGTTGAAAATTTCATCACCAAGGAGATTTTGGAGAATGACTTGGGAGTTACAGATTACACCTCGACAGATATCAAGCGGATTAAACAAGCAGGCCTTGATAGAGAAGCTTTGTTATATGTGTTGAACGATATTGTTTCGTTCCGGTCACAGACCGCCTGGTCTACTCATGGGCATTCCGCTGTAGACGTCAACATTTATGGATACACCAACTCCAAAACATTGGAAAAAGAATTGTTGCAGGTAGCGCCTGGCAAAGGTTTGTTAGGGAACCACGAGAACATTGAAATTGGCTCTTTTATGGAGCGGATTACGGGTTCTGATTTGGGAGCAATTACTAAGTTGATAAAGGATATTAAGCACTCACCCAGAGCTAAAGAGGTCACCTTTGAAACTGCTGAGGAGACCAACAAGAAATTTCAAGAGCATATAATGTTTGAAAATCTTGAGTAATCTACAGCGAGTTATGCAAATATAATTATTAAGTCTATAAAAGCCGGGATCATGGTATTTGCGATTTGTATGAACCAGCTATGAGTGCCTAAAGGCAACTTGGGGATCACATAGAATCATCCTCGTCCTCATATTGGTATGCAGTGTAGTCTTCTTTACATAATTTGGCTCTTAAGGTCGTACCAAATCTGTAGAAAACAAATGGAATCAAGATCATTGCCAATGAAATAAATGCTAACAACCAACTTGCCCACTGTAAACCTAACCTGTGGTACATTTGAGGGGTGAACAATGGGAAAGCAGCACCGCCAGCGGATCTCAAAAACACTTTGGTAGCAAGCGCACTGGCAGCATATTTAGCGTAGGTGTCAATGATATAGTTATTCAACGAGTAGTAGATCAACACCATACCATAGCCGAAAGCGATACCGGAAGAAGCAGGACCAACCCAAATAATATGTTTATAAGAGGTTGCACCAAGAATAAATAATGCAATGCATGGGAAAGGGGCACCTATCATGGCACCAACAAGTCTATCCTCAGGCACAGGATGTCTCTTTTTGCAAAGAACATTGAAACGTTTCTCTAAGATAGGGGTAGTAAAAAGGGCAAGGCCTGCACCGATCAAAATAGGAATTAACATCAAGCCAATCTTGTTATCTTTGAAGCCATATAATTCTGAGAAGATGACTGGATAAGCAAAGAAAAATGCATATAATAATGAGTAGATCAAGCAAACAAAGCCACAAACCAAGTCCAAAACGGGTTCTTGAACTATGAATTTCAAAGGACGATATAAGCAGGTGTTTAAAAGTTCCGAAAAGGTCATTGGGGAAGCTTCTTGTTCTGTCATTATCTTCATATTACCTGTTTCTTTACGAAGAGCCTTTGCTCTGCGCTTAAGGATGACAGGGGCATATGTTTCAGGAATGAGTGCTACTGAAAGCCACATTACTCCGGCGAAAGCCATGTTCACCCAAACCATGAGGGCGTAGTTTCCAGTTCCAACAGAGATGAAACCATTGACAACTCCTCCAAAAACGGGGCCTGAGTAGGGACAGAAAGCAAAGAACGCAATAGCCAAACCTCTGGTTTCATTGTGCATATCCACGATGGAGGCTCCGACATTTGATAACGCCGAAGCTGAGAAAACACCACAAAGGAACCGACACACTAGCACCGTACCGATGTTTTTCGCTAATGCCACTGGAATGTTGAAAATGGTGTATAAACCGAATGAGATGAAATAGACTGGTCTCCTACCAATTTGCTCGGAAAGAGGGGCCCAAAGTAAGGGGCCAACAGCAAAACCCAATACCATTAAGGAGATGGATAACGTCGACACCTCATCAGAAACGTGGAACTTATCGTTTATGGTTCCAATTCCTCCGGATAAGCAGGATGAACCGTAAGCAGCACAAATCACGAGCACCGACAACCAAAAGGTGTACAACCATTTGACGAACGGGCTCCAGTTTTGGGGGTTTTCTGGGTCTTTGACGAGGAAGGTGACGAATTCGATTTCAGGGTCGATTGGGATTTCTTCTTGTTCTTCAGCTCCTTCAGATTCTTCTTCTTCTTTGCTCCAACTCGGACCGAGCTGCCTCCTACTTTTAATTCTACCAAGCGACCGAAGCGTTTGGACAGGAACCAAACCAGTAGTGGTTTCGAGAGTATATTCTTCTGGGAACATTGGAGCTTCCACAGGAGGACTCACGAGATCCGGCATAGGGATAGACTTGGTTAAACCAAGTTCTTGAAGCGATTTCTTCGTTTCTGTACGAGTGATTTTCAAAGATTTGGCCTCAGTGCCGACTGATGCCAATTCAGAAAGCTCGGATTGTGCATCAGTTCTTTCATCGTAGATAGCATTAGGAGTATATGGGTCGTAATTGTTTTCCGAATTGTAAGAGTTGTTGTCTGTGTCATCAGTGGTATCTGTGCGTTCACGCATGACATTATTAGAGGCCTCAGCCGCTCTGCTGGTCCCTTCAGATAAATTATCTCTAACCATTGGAGTGGTTTAAATATGAGTGAGTGTAAATTAATTGATAACTATTTTCAAATAATAGTCTGTATCAATTAAATAAACTCACATTGGAAGACGATAGCTGCACTTTTATAGAAATTCTATGCATCCGATCTTAGTCCGGATTTACGCTCCCTAGACGCCTCACACATGGTCATTTACCCTGCTCACATGACTATTCCTTGAATAATCAGCAATATTATACCAGGGATCAGTTAATCCGACTCACGTGCGCAAGGCTTTTCCACGGAAACGGTCGCACAGTGCATATCCGCGCTGGTTATCCGGCGTGGACTCTTAATTTACGACAAGTTATCCGTGCTACGCATATCCTTAGACGGATCATTTCCGATCAGGGGCCGACTTCAGGGACCGACTTCAGGGACCGGATGTGATCACATAGGAGGCTGTGTATATAGCGTCAATTTCTATAAGGATCGGCCTGGAATTCGGCGATAAGACAGCAAGTAGCAAAGGAAGAATACGATCCCTTGAGGGGGAGCGCCTCACCAGCGAAGTACATTCTATTTGATAATATTCATTGAGCTCTAGGGCCCGTCGTTAATATGATATATAAATTATGGTTTTCTGGGCATAGCAAGACTTTTCGGTCTACTTTCTATTTCGGAATTTCCAGAATTTCTCTTCCTACCGGTTCAAAGTTCTTGGAACTTCTGCGATTTCTCCGACTCGGACCCGTCAGCTCTCCTGTCCGCAACAGGTGATGAGGTGCGGAATGACTGAGTCTCGAAAAAATATCAACAAAATTAACACAATATGTCATATGTAGCCTATAGAGGGCCTATAGATTAACATATGACTTGTACGACCGTTAATAAGACTTGATATTTTCTTCCTTCCCCTCATACTTCGCAGATCTCGACATTCTGTACATACATCTTTTTGTTGCATACAGTAGCCTTGTGGGGGTTGACCTTGGAGTCTTGGTAGCATTCCAAAATGGCCTGCTTTACTCTATCGACACTTTCCTGGTCGTTTTGAAAATGAAATGCAATTCTCTTACCCATTAACTTCACATTGTATTTGGATCCAAGCCGTATCAATAAGCTGTCGTTCATTTTCATCTTTTGTGTATCAATGAATACAAAATTGGTGTCGACTGGCGCCTCCAATAAGATGCCATTTTCGATGCAAAAATCCCCAACTTGCTTAGCAAATTCATGAGATCTGGACAATTTACTGAAGTTCTCTTCGATAGCAACGATGGCCATCGAGGTGACTATTCCGGCTTGCCTGACACCTCCGCCGTTTTGCTTCTTGAAATGGTTGGCCTTCTCGATGAACTGCTTTTCGCCCACGAGAATAGAGCCCATCGGAGCACCCAAAGACTTCGATAAACAGAGCGAGACAGAGTCGAAATAAGAGCAGTATTCCTTGATGGAGATACCAGTTTTGGCACTGGCGTTCCAGAGCCTAGCGCCGTCTAAATGCAATTTAATGTTGTTTTCTCTGCAGAATTGCGAGATTCTGGCGATTTCCTCAATGGGAGTGATGATGCCGTGAAGTGTGTTTTCCAACGAAATTACCCTCGTGGGGGCAGCATGGATATCGCCATCGTCGGGAGTGAAGTTCTCTAAAATGTCTTCCAAGGTCAAATAGTCATTATTGGCAGGCTTCACTGGATGGACCATGGCCTGGGAAAGGGTGGCTAGTCCTCCCGCCTCATGTAAGAAGACATGTGCTCTGTAGTCGCACAAGATGGAGTATGGGGGTTGAAATAAGCTGGCCCTGAGCCCAATTTGGTTGGAAAGGGTACCAGAAACACAGAAAAGAGCAGCCGGCTTGCCAGTAAGCTCCACCATTTTCTTCTCTAGAAGTAACGTAGTGGCATCTTCTTTGTATACGGAGTCACCAAAGGTGGCGTTGGTAACCGCCTGGATCATCGAGGGCGTGGGCACCGTAAAAGTGTCGCTCCGGAACTCATTGTGAGTGGAATAATGTGGAACAGTCATGTTGAGTAGCACTGAGGTTAGATTCAAGTCAAGAATATAGAATGATAAAGCACCAAAGAGGAGAAGGTAAAAGTTATCAAAGGCTGAGAATTTGTGGATCTGTCAGCTTCTCACTTATATAGCCTTGAATACCCGAGACTTTTATGAGCCGGGAATAGATGGAGCGTGGAAAATAGCTGGCGCTTGCAAAATGGACTGAGAAATGACTGAAGCCGGGTGGTTCAATTTCTAGAAAAGAAAGAGGTGTACAGATGTGAAACAGTAAGATCTGAATCTACGGATACTAATTTCTACGGCTTATAGGGGTTATATACGCTGGCGTTTGCGTTCGTCTGACTCAGCTGAGATGCCAAACGCCTTATGTGTAGAAACAAGCGAGGTGTCCGGTTCTGGAAGCAAGGGAATCACCTTACGCGCGCACACGGCATCGAACGCCACCGCTAGGGAGGCTTCAAACGCCTTCCCTGGCCGGGGTTCTGTAATTAGGGCGCAGATGACTGCGATGACTAAGTGCCGCGATATGCAGAAATGCCGTTATCCTGCACATCGGACCTCTGATCCCGCGCCAGCAGGCGACCCCGTGACCAGAGCAAGCAGGAGGGGCGGTGTCTGACTCTGCTCCAGGGAGGGGTCCGTCAGTAGATGCGGAGCCCAGGGGGTCATGGCAGCGGTAACAGGCGGCGCCCAGCAACACATCGGCATCCAGCGGAAGTCTATAGCGAACGGCCGCTATGTTCCGCTTGTGAACCAACTCAGACCTTGGCTCGCACTTCGCTCTGTGCCCTCTACGCCCACCTACACCCAATAATGCAATTTTTCATTACCCCTAGCTATCATTGTGGGCCTTTTCTTTTTCCTGGCTCTGTTTCACAAATGTGTTATAGTCCGATAATGTGGTTCTGTTTGAGGAGTCGATGGAATCGTTCCGCCAGATCTGACTCTGGCTGTGGTTCAGCACATTGCGCGCATGGCCATACGGCTGCGGGCTCCAGAAACTGTGCAACGGTAGGGTGGACAATTTGGGCGAGAACGAGTCTGTAGCAAGCGATAATGATTCGGTCCCGTGCAAAATATCGTGCTGTGACTGGTTGGGCAGGCCAAAAAGCCCCGAGCTCGAGTTGATGTCGGGCATGAGGCTACTGGTGCTCGGTTTCTGGCTCATGAGATAGCTCCCCTGTGGCACAGTGCTAGAGAAGGGAGATGAAGCGCCATAATTTGAGTAGGGCGGGGAAGACAGAGGCAAATCGAGCCCCTTGAACTGCAGAAAAACGGTGCTGCGTATGGGGTTGGCCGACCCAAGCTGGTGCTCTCCATGGAGACTGGTGCCACTTTGGTTCAAAGTCTGGAAAAAATCCCCAAGAGGAGGGGTGGGGCCCACAGGAACACTAGTGCCCACATTCTGGTCGTAACCGAGATTATTCAACCCCACGTAGCCATTGCTTTGCACAGGCATTTTCCACACGCTGTTTGTGGTAGCAGCCGAGAGAGGCTGGTAATGATAATGCAGAGAGTCCTGGACGGATAGAGAGTCAAGGTTATCGGCCACCAGATTTGCGCCTATTGGTGAGCCAATTCGGCTGAGATTATTCCCTAATGGAGGCTCAGCGACTCCATATTGCGGACCAAGGACAGGAGCTGTCGCTAGGCCAGAGACGGCACCGGAACCAATAATTCCATTGACGCTGTTGGTGTTAGAGATGGCAGGAGCCTCGCGGTATGCGCTGGCACTGTTGACCGAGCCAAAACTGTTGTTGAGGGCCTCGTCATCGTAGAGCACTGGAGACTTGCTACGTAGAATGTCCAAGTCTGAGCCATCGGCATCATTGGAGTACACCTGACCGTACACATTCTGCCACCCAGAAACATTTATGTCTGCAGAAGTCCCTCCCACCCGCTTATTTTTAAGAGGCTGCTTGGCCTTATGCCCGGCCTTGGGCAACGCATTGGCGTAGCCCCCAAACTCAACGCTCACTTGGTACTCCGTTAATTTGCGGGGCTGGTACAATTTGTCCAAGTTGGCTCTCGCCGAATCGAGGCTGTGACTGACCGCTATGTACTTCTTCACCGCGCTTTCAAAGACGTGTTTCCACTCGTTTTCGTTGGCGTTGGTCTTCTCGATCTCCTCGGTGAACTCTGCTCTCCACTCGGGAATAAGCAGGAAAATCTCTTCGTATGGCGGTGGGGTGTTTTTATCTTTGAGAGACTCGATCAAGGGCCGCACACTGTTCATGAGCTTCTCGAGCCTTCTCTTTTCGTTGCTGATTTCTCTAACCTCGTGGTCCAACTCGTCGTTGGATCGTTTCAAATCTTCAATTTCCACCGCTAACTTCTCCACCAAATTGTCCACCTCTTTTTTGTCTGACTGTTGCTTCGCCAGTAAGTTTTTCTTCTTGTCCTCGAGCTTCGAAAGCTGGAGCGCCAAGGAGTCCAATTTGGACTGATGCAATTCGCTCGAAGACAACAAGCTCTTGACTCGATTTGCAAGCTTGCTTTTGATGAACGTGAGGTTTTCCTTCTTCTTTTCTATGTCCTTGATGTTGCTGTCCATTTTGATTTTCAGATCAGACTCCTCCTCGAGCTCCTTCTTATGCAATTTGAGCTGAGTTTGCAACTCTTTTTCTTCCTTAGCTATGGTGTCTTGAAATGTACTGAATTCGTGGCTTGTTTGCAGGTATTCGTCTTGAAATTTCTTGAGGTAAAAATTCAACTCGCTGGGGCTCTCCAAGGTCTTGACTTGGTCTGGCGTGAGTTCTGTCCAAGGAGCCTTGTCGTCTGCCTTGGAGATGGCTGGCTTCTTAAATAGTATATCCAAGCTAGAGCTGGAAGCGTCATTGTCGCCCAAAAGTGGGAGATCACTAGAGCATATGTCCTCGGACGACGGGTCTATTTTGCGGTGGGTCTCAACAAAGACGGGGGCAGACTTGGACATGTAGTTGGAAATGACGTTAATGGCCACTATCTGCACCAGGTAGAGTTTGTTGACATGAAGGTTCGTTAATTTACAAGATGTGGAGTTGACAGTGGCAGCTGCTGTTAGTAAGGTCAAGAAAAGACGAAAGCGCCAAAATGGGCGCTAGAAGCTCAGAAAATAGACATACCTTCTAGATTGTTCACCAACACAAGATATATGAGCTCCTCATCATCTGAGACCTCAATATCCCAGTGAATGATCACCGATTCGTGGCTCACTGAGTCGATACAGATGGTCGGAACATGGGGAATGGTGAGATCCAAACTGTTGACAAGGGTCTCTACTGGCGTTCGAAGAAGTTTGTAGCATCGATACAAAATCCAGATCACCGACGGAACCACCGTCAATAGAAGCTCTAGCATGGGTCGGTGTCCGGTGGAGCCTGGTGTGACTGACTCCATAGTTGCAGTTGGAGATGTTTAGGCAAATTTTAAGTCACGTGCTCACGCAAATTTCAGTTATTGTTGTAGTACGAGTATTGTCTGGGGCAGCCTAGTGTGTATATCTACCATGCTAGCATAAGTCGTTTAATATATTATTGGCATAAATCCTTTAACGTATGGTTGGCATAAATCGTTTAATGTACGTAGTTCCAGAATCTTATTGAGCCCACCATGAGGAAAAGCTCAAAAGTTCCAAGAATAAGGAAAGGAGACAAGATCCAAAGGTCGCTCAATCTACCGCCAAGGATTGTGACCATAAGGATTCCCACACCCCCGCACAAATTGTATAAACCGCTGATACTCCCTATAGATACCAGATCCCTCGTTTCCTTCACCAATTCGCTGAGCAAGCTCATACTGCTCATAATAATGCCCGTCTGGGACACGGCTATAAGGCTCACAGCGAGAAAACAACGCGCAACCCTTGGATCGTACGGAGCCGCTGCCTTACCATCTAAACAGAGTCCCACTGCTCCCAAAACTCCACACAACGCTGACAAAAAGATGCACTTGTACTTGCCAACTGCCCTAGAGTCAATAAGGATGCCCCAAACTGGTGCAAAACAGAGCGCAAATGTCTGTCCAACACCGGTCAAGATAGCTGCGAAAACGTACCCATCGTGGCAGTTTTGCTTGGACCCTTCAATATCCTTGGCAGCCCCACATTTGCCAGATTTATAGTAGAAATTGTACACGAGGAGAGGAACAAATATTGCCGTCACCACTGTGGTCAGTCTGGCCACAAATGCTCCAGCATACGCAAGCTGCACCCGCGCATCGTCTCGCGAAATATCAATCCCATGCTTCAACAACTTGAAGTAACTGTTGGCTGGCACATTTTCAACAGCCACTGGTGCAGGCCCCTTGCGAACGTAAAGGAAAAAGTAGAGGATCACACCAACTGTAATAGCTAAAAGGCCAAGGAGCAAGTACGAGAGTTTCAATGATTCTTTGATGGTCAAGTCATGGGAGTACTCCTGTAGTCGCGTGGGCAAAGTCAAGAAAAATGAAACCGAGAAGATGGCCCCGAGTCCAGAGGCCACGCCTATCATAGCTGCGTATTTTCCTGTCTTCTTGGAATCAATCACCGGTTCCATAATTTCTTCAGTTACCACCGGCTCCAATACCTCTTCATTCACCGCCGGCTCCAATAGTGGCGCGCTCTCATAATCAGCCGTGTGTCCTGTCTTGAAGATGCCCTGAATGCAAGCCTTAAGGTCAAAATCAGAATTGCAAATCTCAGTGAACATTACTGTAACCATGCTCATTGTCGAGACCACTCCTAGAGCAAATATCACCCGGAATAAGATCAAATCGGGGTATAGCCGCTTAGCGAATTGGCCGTAGCTGATGAAACTCAAGCCTATAGCAGCAAAGCCCAACAGCACAAAAAGGTTAGATCCATGGGTATGCGTCCTTGAGATCTTGTCTCTGAGTGCTCCAATTAAAGGGGAAAAGATAATGGTAGCTACTTCATCAGCAAAGCCAAGGAGCCCTATGATTGAGCCTATATTATCATCACTAAAGCCCAAAACCTCAGTGAGATAAAATGGTTGACTGGACGAAAGGAAAACAATAAGGGCAATACAAGAAAATGAAGTGAAATTGAGAGCTACCACATTTGACAATCGGTAGTCATGATAGAGACTCATAGCCGTGATAGCACAGACAAAGGTGGGGTCCACGGAATTCACCGATGAACTCCATGTCGCAAATGGTCACGTGATAAGAGGTAGATTCGTCAGGCTGACTTCCCGGACTCGTTTTTTAAAGTCACATTGACAGTGATACTGGTCTAGATTCCAAAAAATGGTCGCCATTAATAAGAACCCCACATGCGAGCCTTGAAATGTGGACAAAGCATCGCAAAAATATTGGTCCCCTCATCCCCGGCGTTTCAGGAACCGGGCCGATTGCGCGATTCCCGGAAGGATTACCAGCCGCTTGGGACGGAATATCGAAAGAGCCTCGAAGTGTGGGCAGGTCAGATACAGCCACTTGGGTATAAAAGTGGCAATTCCCTCTTTTCCTTCGAAACTCAGTGAAAACCATCGCACCTTCTCTCATCTCTCGTCATCAGCCCCTCACCCATGACCACCGACGACTCCACACTTATAATCCACAAGGGTAAGGCCTATGCGCTTGATCTGGTCCCCGAAGAGCTCTCAAATCTCATTATCCTGAAACTTCTGGAGGCCGAAAAAGAAGATATTCCACCATTGGTCCTGATTTATAGCATCAAAGACTTTGATGCACCAGCTAAAAAATCACTCCGCAGCGCAGCCTGGGCCTACTACAGAACTGGCGCCGATGACGAGATCACTCTTAACGAAAATGTCGCTGCCTTGAACAGAATCTATTTCAAACCCAGAATCCTAAATGATGTCAGACACGTTGATGTGTCTACTACTTTGTTGGGCACCAAAACCTCTGCGCCCTTCTATATCACCGCCTTCGCAGACAGTAAGCTCGCCAGAGACGAGGCCGAAAAGATCTTCACCTGGGCAGCTGGTGAAACCAACGTCATCCAAATGATTCCTCTGGTGTCCAAATTCCCCTTTGATGAAATAGCAGACGAATCCAAGCCCGGCCAGGACCTTTGGCTTCAGATTTATGTTGATTCAGACAGGAAGGTCACCGACAAGCTCATTGCACGAGCCGAAGCCAGAGGAGTTAAGGCTATCTTTTTGACGGTAGACACAGCGCAGCTTGGAAATAGAGAGACCGAGTACAAATCGCAGGGCAAGTCTTTTGAGAAGCTTTTGCCCCAGGACCCTTCTTTGAACTGGGAGGATATCAAGAGATTCAAGAGCAACACCAGTATCAAAATTATCCTCAAGGGTGTGCAGTGTAAGGAAGATGCGATCAAGGCGTACGAGTACGGTGCGGATGGGATTCTTGTGTCCAACCACGGCGGACGACAACTTGACACATCCAGATCTTCCATCGAGGCACTTGAAGAGATTATGGGCGAATTAAAGGCCCAGAATGTGCCTGAGAAATTTGAGGTTTTCGCTGACGGGGGCTTTCGCAGAGGCAGAGACATTGTGAAGGCATTGTGTTTGGGAGCGAAGGGTGTTGGACTAGGTAGACCTTTTTTGTATGCAATGTCTGGATATGGCACCGAGGGAGTTGTGCGGGCTGTGGAAATCCTCAAGACTGAAATCGAAGTTTGCTTGAGACTATTGGGGGTCAATAGCATTTCCGAGTTGCACCCGGGCCTTTTGGACACCAGGGAGGTCAGCAGAAATAGAGTGTGTATCTAATGGATTGAAAGTGAATTAAAGAAGAGAGAGTAGAGCGCAGGGAATAAGTACACGGAATGAGCAGGGAGGGACTTGGTACCATTGCCTGGAGAGACGAGAAGGGTTGTACCATCTCGATGATTGAGCGGCTTTCGTGCTCTGTCCCACATCTCAGCCGCGCCCACATATGTGCAGCACTATGTTGCGGTTACCCGTCCAATCAGGCCGTCCCTAGACAGCTTAGCACCATCCAGAGCCAATTCCACGCTGTTTCTCTGTCCCACGTGGAGCTTATCGCTAGTGCAGCACCCTTGATCCCCAGATTTTGCTTCCCACGTGCAAACTGCGCGACAGTTCTAGCGGTCCACAACATCACAGCTCTGGATCAATAAACGGCTAGTGCCACCAACTGAGCTCAATTGTTGCTTGGCTCGTTGCAATTAACCCCTGGTTGATAATATTCACTGGCAGATAATAATTGATTGTGCTGATCATACATATTTCGAGCGGACCACCCCGCTGCTGTACTTCCTATCTTTACTCCTGTCATCAGCCCCGATATCATGGATCGCAACAACACTAATGGCAGCTCCAGCTCCGGGTCTCTAGATGGCTACGAGAGCGATGATTATCTTGATGTATCTCCTACACTTCGTCCCATCAGCAGGAGCAACTCGTCTGCCTCCCTTTCCTATATCGACTTGAACAAGCTCCTTTTGTTTTCCGATTTTGATTTTGGAATGGGGCTAGACCATGTGGGAGGGTCCACCAAAAGACGATTTAACGATATGAAAAAGCTCACCAAGGAGAAGATTCTGAAATTTAAAATAGACTCGTCAAGAAACCGAACGGCCGCCTTCCTTAGTGACGGACTCACCCGGAATCAAGATCTTTTGAAGCTCCAGCAAAAGATTAACTTGCGGTTACTGAAGTTTGACAAACGACTTCAGGATAATCTTCAGTCATCGGCCACAGAAAAGTTGTTTTACGCTTTTGCGGTGACCCTCATAGCCGCGTGCGGTTTCATCATAGGAAAGTACCCCGAGTGGTTCCATGTTTTGCATTTGGTATTGTTCTGCTTGCTCATGCCCATTCGGTTTTACACCTACTTCAAGCAGTCTTTCCAGTATTATTTGGCCGATTTGTGCTACTATGTGAACATTTTAATGATATTGTTCATTTGGGTGTTCCCTGAATCTCCCTCCTTATTCATATCTGTGTTCTCTTTGACCATGGGCACCTTATCATTTGCTGTGATTACCTGGAGAAACTCATTGGTGTTGCATCTGATTGAAAAGACAACTTCCTCTTTCATCCACATTATGCCCCCCGTGTCGATGTTTGTGATAGTTCACGAGGTTCCAGAGGAGTACCGTGACATCAGGTTCCCCGCGGTGGCCAAAATTGGGAATTGGGATTTTGTTTATGGCATTTTATGGACTTCCTTGTACTACACCATCTGGCAAGTGTCATACCATTACTTCATCACAATCAAGAGAAAAGAGAAGATCGCCAATGGCAGAGTGACGTCCTTCAGCTACTTAAGAAAGAAGAAAGCACAGTCGAGGCTTGGGAAGCTCGTGAATTCTTTGCCCTATAGCTGGATGCAAGTGGCAGCTTTTTCTCTTATTCAATTTGCCTACCAGATTGGGACCATGTTGTTGTGTCCCATCTGGTACAGCTACAAACACGCTTGCGGAACCTTTATGGTGTTTATTTTCATCTGGGCGTCATATAACGGTGCCACGTACTATGTGGATGTTTTTGGCAAGAGATTGGAGAAGGAGGTGGAGAGGTTGAAGCGAGAGGTGGTGGAGCTACAGGAGAGACAGCTCAAGGAGGAAGAGGAGAGAGATAGTATCAAGAGCGCTGAAACAGGGGAAGTGATAACAAAGGATCCAGGTCTGACCCTACTAGAAAGTCGCCCAGTTGAGTTTAAATTGGACACCGCTTCGATGGAGTCCCAGTCGATCGAGTGAGCCACTGAGCTAGACACTGCGACTTGTCGTGACAGTTAATATGAGAAATGAAAATGATCGCAGTTGCTTGTAGTTGAGATTTGACTCGGTAGAACAGTCGTAAGACCCGCTAGCCATTTCTTACCGCTGGAATCCATTTCTTTGCCTCGCCCGTCCTTCTTCTGGCCCGTCACCACCTTCATACCAACCCGCTCCTGCATGTACGTCGAGTAAAATTTTGACTTTTCTTCTGATCAACCCAAGCCCACCGCCTGCTATTCCTAACACCAAGATGCTCAAATCTACGGTCGGGGCTTCCTGTGCCATACCCTCTATAGGGAAGATTACGTGTCTTAGACTTTTCTCCACCACCCCACGTGGCTTCAAAGACGAGGTGTCCAAGAAGGCCCAATCGCACTTGGACTTCTTATCCAAGTTCTACACGTCCGACTTGCTCCAGAGTATCAAGATCACCGAGTCCCTCGTGACTCCACAGCAACTTCTCAATTTGAAGAAAAAGGGTCATCTCACCAAATCCAGAGTTCCCCCATCCGACCCCTCCAATGACTACTCCACCAGCGATCCCAAGTGGACGGAGCCTATTGTGTACCCCAACCAGGCTTCTGGTCGCTCTCCATACCCACCCATTCCTTTGAATCAGGCTATCAACAGGAGTGATCTTGTGATGAGATTTCAGGAGGATGCTGGTTCTAAAAAGAAAAATGCTAGCCGCAGCGACAGGTCCCAGGAGAGAAAGACCTTCAATAGACAGCTTGCCAATTTGACTGGCTTGGACGAAAGGTACATTTCCAGGTTGCATGCCAGACCCATCGTGATGAAAAGAGTGTCGTGCCAGACTTCCAAGGGAAAAATCCCCAATTTCTATGCATTAACAGTGGTGGGAGACAAGAACGGTATGATCGGCTTGGGAGAAGGGAAATCTAGGGATGGTATGAGAACTGCTTTGGGAAAGGCCCACTGGAACGCTGTCAAGAACTTGGCACCCATTGCGAGATACGAGGACAGAACTATCATTGGCAGTATCGACCACAGATTCCATGCCGTCAAGCTCTTCTTGAAGCCTGCACCTGCTGGGTTCGGCTTGAGAGTCAACTCCAACATCTTTGAAGTGTGCCAGGTGGCAGGAATCAAGGATTTGGCAGGAAAAGTCTATAAGTCGAGAAACCCCATGAATGTGGTCAAGGGCTTTGTTGAATCGTTAACCACCCAGAGATCGTTGGAGGACTCTGCTGCTGGAAGAGGGAAGAAATTGGTTGACTTGAGAAAGGCGTACTACTCAGCGTAAGCATTGCATAAGTCACATCTGTATATAACAATCAAATTTAGAAGAAGTGCTTGTAGTGTATGGTAGTTGTAGTATTGGCTTTAGCTTACCTTGGTCCTTAGTTTTGTTCTGGATGGCCCCCGGACCTTCGGTTCTGACTCCGTAGGCTTCGCCGCGCCCAAATGCCCAGTAGCGGCTCTGTGCCGTCGGTCGTGTCATGCCTCCCGCAAAGATCATGTGCACGGCCGGCCCAGCTCAGCTCTGGCTCCAGACTTCTCTATCAAAACACATCCCATTTGACATTTCAGCTAGCGAAATTACTCCTGTGGACTCAAGATGGTGGTAGATACTACTTATTACGATCTTTTGGACATCAAGCCCAGTGCGACCTCATTAGATATCAAGAAGGCGTACCGAAAAGCAGCAATTAGGCTACACCCCGATAAGAACCCCGACGACCCCACTGCAGCTGCTAAATTCCAGGAGGTGGGTGAAGCATACCAGGTGTTGTCGGACGACAATTTGCGAGTGAAATATGACAAATATGGCAAGCAGGAGTCAGTTCCAAAGGAAGGTTTCGAGGACCCGGCGGAGTTTTTCTCGATGATTTTTGGTGGCGATGCTTTCAAAGACTGGATTGGAGAACTTTCTCTACTTCAAGAATTGACCAAAAGCGCAGAATTGTCGGGCTATGGGGACGAGGAAAAGAAACCCGAAGAGGAGAAGGCAAACGAGGTGAGCGACCCTACTACCGAGTCACGGTCAGCACAAGCAGGCCCCACAGTGCCCAGCACGACAGACACTGCCCACAAACAACGCGACGATGACGTGATAACAAGAGCTACCAAGGGATTATACTTGGATCATAAACCAGCAGACAGTACCGAAGGGGGCGAGCTCACAGCAGAGCAGAGAGAGGAGCAGCGCCGGAAGGAAGAGCTCGAGAAATTCGAAGAGGAATGCCGCCTAAAAAAGATCGAGACAAGAAAGGAGCTTGCTAAGAAGCTTACGGAAAAGCTCTCTTTGTTTACAGAGACAGACATGAAGAGTGACGTAGCTGAGTCGTTCAGGGCCAAGTTGCAATACGAGGCCGAATCCTTGAAAATGGAGAGTTTTGGCCTAGAGATCTTGCACACCATTGGATCCATATATAAGACGAAGCTGAAGATATTTTTGAAGAACCAGACCTTCTTAGGTTTTGGAGGGCTCTGGTGGTCGGTTAAGGAGAAGGGTGGTGTCGTAAAGGATACTTTCAAGACGATAACCTCGGCGCTAGATGCTCAGCTGACGATGCAAGAATACGCCAAAATGCAAGAAGACAACGAATATCACTTGAGGCAGGACCAGGGGGGTGAGACGGGTCCAGCAGAGGAGACTACGGAAGCGGCGAGCATGCCCAAGGATGAAGATGGAAAGACTAATGCACCAGTACCCGAGGGGAAAGAGAAAAAAGAGGAGCCCAAAGTGCCAGAGAAGCATACTGCCGAGGAATTGGCGGATATGGAGAGATACCTCATGGGCAAGGTGCTTGCAGCTGCGTGGTCTGGCTCCAAATATGAGATCCAGGGCACTGTCAGAGGCGTGTGCGACAGCATTCTCTTGGACCCCGAAGTGAGTTTGGAGAAGCGAATTCAAAGAGCCAAGGCGTTGCAGATTGTTGGGGAAGTGTTTCGAAACGTTACCCGAAGTGAAGCAGAGGACGAGGAGGCCAGAATCTTCGAGGAGCTTGTTGCGGAGGCTTCCAAGAAGAGGGAGAAGAAGAGAAGAAACAGCGCTAAAGACCAAGAGACCACGTCAAAATAGGTACGCTCCCGTAGAATGCATAGAGATCACGATATTTGGTGTAGCGGATGAGTGGCCGGGGTGTGGGCAGTATGCGTTGTAGGGAGCAGGCTCGCGAGGCTTCGGTGCTCATGCCTTGCGGCCATAAGGCACCAGCGAAATCTTCAGCAACCTCCTACTCATTTCTGTCACAGCCACGATGGCACTTACGCCCCCAGAGAATAGGGCAGACCCCAGCACCAATTCCAACTACGCGCTGTTTGATATCAAGCACACGACGCTAGACATCAGTGTGGACTTTGATCGGGAAATCATCACGGGGCTGGTCACGTTCGATCTCAGAACCAAGGAACATCCCTCCACACTCACGGTCGACACTTCATATCTTGACATTTCCAAAGTGAGGGTCAATGGCGATGCCTGCCAAAACTTCCGGCTTCTAGAGCGACTGGAGCCCTTGGGGTCTCCCTTAGTCATCGAGATCCCTACCGCGGACGCCCTCAGTGTAACGGTTGAGTACTCCACCACTTCGAAATGCACAGCTCTTCAATTCTTGAAGAAAGAGGCCACAGACTCCAAGACGAGCCCTTACTTGTTTTCGCAGTGCCAGCCGATCCATGCCCGGAGTTTCTTCCCATGCTTTGACACGCCCTCGGTCAAATCCACATACACCATGAAGGTACGGTCGCCTTACTTCACGTTGATGTCAGGCCTCGAGAGCCACGTTTCAGAGGCAGGCAAAAGGATTTTTGAGCAGCGGGTCCCAATTCCTTCGTACCTTGTGGCTATTGCCTCTGGTGACATCCAATCTGCACCCATTGGCCCCAGGTCTCTTATCTACTCCGAACAGCCAAACTTGGCCGCCTGCCAATGGGAATTTGAGAAGGACATGGAGACTTTTCTTCAGGTTTCTGAAAAGTTGATTTTCAGCTACGAGTGGCTCAAGTTCGACGCTTTGGTTCTCCCCTCCAGCTTCCCCTACGGAGGTATGGAGAACCCCAACATCACCTTCGTCACGCCTACATTGATCTGTGGTGACAGATCCCAGGTCAAGGTGATGGCGCACGAGCTAGCGCACTCGTGGCTGGGGAATTTGGTCACCAACAGCTCCTGGGAGCATTTCTGGTTGAACGAGGGCTGGACGGTGTACATTGAACGGAGGATTCTTGGTGGTGTTGCGGCACTTGAAGCAAAAAATGGAGGCGCGACAGACGAGGAAGCGCTCGAGATTGGCGAAAAGAAACGGCATTTTGCCGCTATCATAGGGTGGTCGTCGCTAGTGGAGGCGGCGAAATCGAAGTCCAAGTACACGAGTCTCGTCTGGGACCTTCTGGATGGGGGAGACCCCGATGATGCTTTTTCAGTGGTGCCCTACGAGAAGGGATTTAACTTCATTTTCTACCTTGAGAACCTTGTGGGGCGTGAGGAGTTTGACCGTTTTATTCCGTACTATTTCAAAAAGTACCGCTACAAGTCCCTTGATTCGTACCATTTTGTTGACACTTTGTACGAATTTTTCAACTCGAAGAAAGATCTTCTTGACTCCATTGATTGGGAGGGCTGGTTTTTTGGCAAAGGTTTGCCTCCAGTGGCCCCTGGCTTTGATACAACGTTGGCAGACCAGTGCTACCGTTTAGCAGAGAAGTGGATCGCTGCGGAGTATGGCTCTCGAGATAGCTTTACCGGGTCTGACATCACAAGCTTTGACTCGTACCAGCATGTGCTCTTTTTGAGCACTCTTGACGAGGGCCTACCGGAAAAGAGCCAAGTGTTGGAGAAACTACGCGAGACATATCCCTACGGCACGAACAACAACGGCGAGATCAAGTTGAAGTGGAACCAATTGCTCCTCAAACACGGTCTGTATGACGAAAACACACCGTTTGTAGCAGAATTTGCTGCCTGGTTGGGCACAGTGGGCAGAATGAAGTACGTGCGGCCTGGGTACCGGTTGTTAAAGGACCGCATCAGCCACGAGTTTGCCGTGAGCACCTTCCGGAAGCACGAGTCAGGCTACCATCCCATCTGCTTGTCCTTGATTAAAAGCGATTTGGAAATAGAATGAGTAATTTCATAGAAGGATAAGTATTAGAGTTGAAACCTTAGTGTAATTTCAGTGGTAGCACCCATTCTCTGAGTACAGTATGGCCCTGGTTAGGCCATGGCTGCGAAACATCTGGCGCGGCCCCGCTATCTTAGCACCAACTGTGGAGCTATGAGCCGTGTGTGGCTCCAACGAAACTATGAAGCCGCCAGTTTTCAGGATCTGAAATGCTTCTTTAGCATAACTCACGATGGATTACGTGACTCACCTTGACCGCGAGCACCCAGAGGTGGCCACCAAGTCCATTCACCCCAACTTGACCTACACCTACCCAGTCCAGTACTACGATTTTCACGTGTACTTCTACCACCGAAACGAGAAGTCCAAAACTGAATCGGACGCCCTCAGGGAAAAATTGTTGGTGGATTTTCCAAAAGAGGCGGCCGAGGGATCGATTATTGTCAAGGTTCTTCCGGATGACAAGGTCATTGGCCCCCACATTACGCAGTTCTGGGAAGTAGATGTGGCGCGGCCCGAGATCTTCGTCAGGGTATTGAGCTGGTTCCAGCTCCACCACGGCAACTTGTCGGTTTTGATCCACCCCCAGACAGGTGATAATCTCTTGGACCACACCAACAGGGCGTTGTGGCTAGGCGACAAGTTGCCCGTTTTAACAAGCGTATTTCAGGCGATTAATGGCACCATTCCTGAGTTTGGCGTCAATAGAGGGAAGGGCATTCCGCCAGAGAAGTTCAGCGAGCATATAAGTGAACCTAACCTGAATAGCTGAGTTATTTATTAAAATCTGTAATCTACGCAAATCTCTATGGAACGGGTCCTGCCTTCTTCACCTTGTCTAACTTCTTCAAGTAGTCTTGTACGTATCTGATCAGCTTCTTCCTGTTCTCTCTCAACACATCATTGCCAGCAACATCAATGCCGTCCAACTTCATGAGCTCTTTCAACAACATCTCCTCAAAATATTTGTACTTATATTCTCTTTCGTCTGCTACCAAATCACTGTAGTTTGCTATGTACTCCTCAATCTTGGGAACGTATTCCTCCTCCACGTGGTCCAAAACTGACTGGATGGCTCTGTTAGCCTTTTGAGACTTTGTCAATTTCTTTTTGGGTTTCTTGGTCTTCTTGGGGGCACTGCTACCGCCTAGGAGGCGCCCTATAATGAATATTGTGGTCACAGCTGTCAACGAGAGTGTCACTGTTGCAGGTGTGATGCGCAAGTTGGAGAAGTCCTCTATCACTTCATCCTGTTGTATGTTTTTTAGTGCGCCCAAGTACCGCTGAGCTTGCTGTCCATAATGGACCAACTTCTGCTTATAATGTGCTATCAAGGGCTGTATCTTGTCCATTGCTTGTATTCTAAATGCTGCCTACGCTCTGGCTACGATCTTCTTGGCGCGTCCATACCCAGGTTACACAAAATTACCCTATATGAAGAGCTCTCCGCTGACGTTCCTGGGCCTGAGGTTGTCCACCGCATTCTGCTTGCTCGCCTTGTTGACGGGCGGAGGTACAGGCTTCGCTTTCTTGTAGTCCGGGATTGCAGCCGGCCTGAGCGGCGTCGGTTTCGTGGCAGCCTCGTTGGGTGTGCCCGTAGTCAGGCGCTTGGCATTGGTGGGCAATCTGCGCTTGGGACCTTTGCTTCTGGATTTCGTCACATGAGTCAACTTCTGGCTAGCAGAGTCTCGCTTCTCAGGGGTGGTCAATGAGCGCTTCACTGGAGCTGGCTCGGGGCTGGACCTGGTGGGAGGAGCGCTGTTTGTTCTGATAATAGCGGCCAACTTGTCTTCAAAGGAGGGCGGCGATTTTTCAGAAAGTTGGTCCTTCCTGATCCCTGAGTCCTCCTTGGCTCCTCGCAACGTCTGGAATTTCTGCAACGCCTCTGGAGCGGGCTGCACTGGCCTCGCTGGCTTCAGTCGTGTGCCTGCTGCCAGACTCAACTTCTTGATTTGGCTCTGTAATATTTCGGCGTCGTTCTTCTCGTACCGAGAAATAGAAGGCTTTGCTGGCTTGGGAGGTGCCACATTCAGTTTTGCTTTCTGAAGTTGCTGTCTCAACAACGCAGAATCCTCTTCCTGATATTGGGATAGCTTTGATAGAGTGGACGACGGCGCACCCTGACGTAGAGACGCGCCGGAATTGGTCTTTTTCAAGTTGTTGAAGCGGTCTAGAAACTCTGCTCTGTCTGTAGATGCCGTAGTGCTTTTAGTGGGGGACTTGCGTAGCAGTTCGAGCTTTGCTATGGCCGCAGGCTGGCCAGAGGTGGATTGGACTGTCTTTTTCGGAGGTAAAGTCGGTTTTTTCTTGAGGGATTGTTGAGTGAGCTCTGCAGATTTGAAACTGCCAAGCGATTTTGTATTCTCCAGAGACTTATGGTCAGAAGGGCCCTTCTTGGCGGAAAGTAATGTCTGCGTAGTACCATCAGGCTGAGCCTCAGAACTATTGGATTGCAAGGATCCCTCTGTGTTAATCTTTCTGAGATCTTTGGTGGCCAGTGATGCTTCAGCTGGCTTCACTATTGGCTTTGCCGGAACTAGAGGCTTAGTCTTGGTATTCTTGGGGGAGCTCTCAGAGTCTTCGGATTCTGACTTGCCCTTAATGGCCTGCTCCATTTCTGTAAAGGACTTGAAGGTGCCTGGAACAGGCTCTTTCAAATCATAGGGCTGAGGGCCTTTCACTGGCACCAACTTACTCTGCTGATAAGCGGAAACCGGTCGTACCAAATCTAGCGAAAAATCGATCTTGGCTGGGACCAGGGGTGAGTCTCTGGTTTGATGGCTGGCTGAAACAGCTCTTTCCAGGGGTCGTATGGGTTTCGGGGGTGGGGTGTCCTTAGATCTCCTCGTGGGTAGCGGAGGAGCTGGGCCCTCGGTTGGTCTCTTGGGCTTGGGCGGAGCCGAGTCTTCGGAGGGTCTCTGTGGCATTGGCGGTCCCCTGTTGTTCCTGTTAAATTTTAAGGTCGCTGTGTTTTCAAAAGCACCGTGGGAGGCCGCTAGCGTCGCTGGCTTGGCCGGCCGCTGGGGCTTGACCGGCGAGGTGCTATTCAGTCTCAGTCTGAGCTCATCAATGTTGCGCTGCAACTCGCGCTGTCTCTGGTGGTCCTCAGAGAGGTGCCGCTGCGAAATCAGAGACAACAGCGATAAGAAGTCGTTGACTTTGGTAGCAGAGGGAGACGTGGTGGACATGGTGCCTCTGGGCTGGTGGGTGGGATCAACAGCGAGTTTGCATACGGTGTCGCAGTTCATAGCCTCGCGGCACAGCTCCTAAGCGACAAAGGACTCCTACAGGAGACAGCAGCCACCACAGCCACCATTTGCTCTATATCTCCTTATATCTGCTTATATCTGCTTATTCTTCCTACAGCCATACTAATTTTTTACCCCCATGTCGCTTCCCGCACGCAAAGTGATCAAGTTCATAGCGCTCATATCTAGGGACGACAAGCCTTTATACATTCAGTCGTTTGAGCCAGACATACCCAAGAATGTAAACAACTTTTTGAAGTACAACTTCTTCTCGCACATGGCGTTGGATATATTTGCGTCGCCTGCAACGCTAAACCTCCGAGAACAGCAGCTGGATCCCAGTGCGTTGCTCTTGTTCATCCAAGACGGGGTGTCAGTGTACGGTCATGAAACCAGCACCAACTTAAAGATTGTCGTCGGCGTGGGGGTGGAAGATGACGAAATTGGGAGTGGAGAGGAGGAGGTAGCGGAGGGAGATGCGACAGAGAGACAAGGAAGTGAAAAGGAGGGCAAGGATGGGTCAGAAGTGTCTGATTCTGAGGGTAAAAAGTCGCTAGAAAGACTGGCTTCGTTGCCCGTCGCCGCAGAAAAAAGCCCCAAATCAGCGTCCCTAGAGAGCTCACTTAAGGACATCTTTTTGCAGGTCCACAAGAGCTATTTGCGGATCATATGCAATCCATTCACTAATTTGTCCGAGAACACAGACTCGATACTAAACTCGCCGTCTTTCGATAACGCGGTCAAAAAAATCGTGGAGCAGTGGAGCTAAACGTATGCATGCATTCATTATTTCTCTATATATCACTTTAATACAACATTAGCACCCCTCAAACTCAAATACTCCTGGTCCACGCCGGGGGGCATGTTGCGGATCACCTCCTGGTAGATCTCCACGTTGTAGTAGCGGAGCCCGTTGGTTGGGTTTTTGTAAGTGCCGGGCATTCCAGTTATATCACAGTAGTGTTTCTGAGGCTTCAAGCTGGGAGGAGCGGCTATGGAAGTGTAGGTAGGGGTGTCGAACTTGATGTTCTCCTTGGCCTGGAGATACTTGACTTCATCGCTTATGATCTGCTTGGCGGATTTGTAGCGTCGGTTGGTGGCTTTTTGTATTTTGAACGAGTGGGGCTTGGTGGTGACATAGGAAATGTTGTGGATCTCGGGGGGCAAGGTCGTGGCCCCATTGTGCGGTGGGTTGGCCATGCTGGTGGAGGAAGAGAGTTGAATGAAGGTGCGAATGAGGGAGTGCGACGTCTGGAGTAGGTGAGGGCCACATCCTTCAGCACAAAGTGAGCGCTCGCTCCTGACCTACTGAGCTCCTAAGCTGCGGAGCTATAAGTTAAAAGTGATACATTACCGTCTACTTCGACAAGCGACCGTCCTCGCTCTCTACAGGCTCAGCTAATTCATATTCTATTCGTCACAACTCTCCTTCTATCTCTACTTGGTCCTTCTATAGTTTTTTTCATCCTTTCGCCGTTCTATGTTCTCTTCTATTTTTCTCTCTTTTCTCCCTTGTGTCCCCTTCTTTCCCCTTTCTGCCTAGTGACAACATGGCTTGGCCTCAAGCAAGTGCCCATTGTCCAATTGTTCATCTAAAGTATCGTTTCTATCAATCTTAATCACCTTATCGGGGTTCAAGATGCGTCTGGGGTCCACTGCGAGCTTCAACTGCCGCATCAAGTCCACCGTGTTGATACCAAGCTCCAAGTCCAAGTACTTTCTCTTTCCAATACCAACTCCGTGCTCTCCTGTGCAAGTGCCTTCGTACTTGAGAGCTCGATACACCATTCTGTCGACTAACTCTTGGGCTTTGGAGTAATCCTTGGAGTTGTAGAGAAGAAGAAAGTGGCAGTTGCCGTCACCAATGTGCCCCATCACCGAAAACCGTGAGTTGAACCCGCTGCTGTTCAAGTCCTCGTTGGTGTCTCTGATCATCGCTGTCAAGTTTGAAATTGGCACTGCCACATCTGTAGTCCACACATGGACGTCGTTCTTGTCCTCCAACACCTTGGAACCGTACTCAATGGTGGACCAGAGTCCGTTTCTTCTGGCTGCCCAAAGAACCGCATTCTCCTGCTCATTGGAGGAAGATTCAAACTTCAAAATGCTGTTTTTTTTGGCGATACTCTGGATAATCTTCACCTGCTCCTTAATAGAATCGTTGGAGGGACCCCCGAGCTTAAAAAATAGCGTGGGCTTCTCTATAAACTTCTTGGTACCATCCCCGTGCTCGTTGACAAACGACATGGTGGTGGAATCCAAGATCTCGATGGCATTGGGGGTCAATCCGCTCTTTCCAATCACCTCTGCGGCAGTGGCGGCTGCGTCAGCAATGGTGGGGAACGTGGCTATACTGACCAATTCTTTCTTGGAACGTACATGGAGCTTCAATGTGGCCTCCGTGATCACCCCAAGGGTACCCTCAGAGCCAATGAAAAATCTGGTGGTATCATAGCCCGCGCTGGACTTTCTAGGCCTCTGTTTCGTCTTGACAATAGTGCCGTCCGCTAACACCACCGTCAAATTGACCACATTTTCCTTCATGGTTCCGTACTTGTAAGCATTGGTGCCGCTGCATGAGCTGGCCACCATCCCACCAATTTGGGCCCCCGGACCTGGATCTGGCCCAAAAATCAAGTCCTTGCCGTCTTCACGCCCGGTCAAAAACTCGTCCAAATCTTGCCATCCAACTCCAGGCTGAACCACCACATCCAAATCGTCGGGATGAAACTCTAAAATGGCGTTCATACTCGAAAACGAGAGCGAAATGGTGCGTGGGCCCCTCGTGTGAATGTAGTGACCCTCGAGAGACGTCAACCCCGAAGTAGGCACCACAGGTACCCGGTATTTGTGGGCAATCTTCAAAATCTCAGACACCTCGCTGGTACTTGTAGGAGTTACGATGATGCCAGGGTGCTGGTTATCGGGATCTGGCGGGTGGTGGGTACTGAAAAAGGAGTCTGAATGGCTCTTGAGTGCGTTGAGATCAGTCAGGATCCGCTCCTTGCCGACGATGGCACTGATCTCCGCCACTGCAGCACTGTACTGTTGCTCATTCGCATACTGGGGCGTATCCAAGAGCTCGAGAGGAGTCGTGGATCTGTCGATGGTGGGTGCACGGTTTTGGTACAAGGTGGTGCCCACAACACCGGCCGCTATACCCACGAAGCTGTAGAGGATCCGCAGTGACGAGCCTCTGTGCGAGGCAGTAGCAAGGCCCCTGATTCCTGGGGAACGTAGGCATCTAGAGGCTCTGGAGTACATTGTGTCTGCTAATAGCGGAAAACTGGACAAATCCCCGTCCCATGACTAATATATGTACTGGAGCCACACTAGCTACGGGTTGCGACATCAGTGAGGCGCTCGTAAGCCCCGTGAGGATCTCATTATCGCGGATCTATCCCGCGATTAGGCTCCAGGAAGAATAACAGTCAATGCTGATGGCCTTGAGTGTCTGGCAGCGTGCTTATTCGTTTGCTTGTTTTTCTCAGTTTACTGGTCTTCTATCCCTTCTTCCTTTGTAACACCTTGTTTCTCAAATCCTCGGCTCTTCTCACACTTCATCTTCTCAGCGTATCCTGGTCGTCTGCCCAATGTGACCCAATATCTACAATAATTCTCTGTCCGTGCTATTCCGCTATGCTTGTACTATCCCCATGCCGTGCCGCTTCTCATTGCACAATGGCTTGATTGGCAATACCTGCTCCGTGCTGCTGGGCAGCTGCAGACTGCTGCCCCTCTGGCCCATTCGGATCAGTGGCTCCTGGTGCTGGTCCCGTCCCTGGTGTTGCGGCATATGTCTGGTGAAACAAAGGACAGCTCTTATTTGTTTTGATATGCCCCAACGCTCCACAGGCGGTGCATCTCCTCGTTCTGCTATTACCTTTTCCAATCCCCTTCCCTCCAATAGCATACGAACCATCCGGAAGCATAACCGTATTGGCATCGATAATGGTACCGCCAGCTGCTGCTGCTGCGTGTAAGGCGTCTCGTGAAACCTTTCTGCCCTTGCCCAGTCTCGCTCTCTTCTCCAAATTGGCCAATTTCTCTTCCAACGCCTTCCGTCTGAGCCGGTTGAGCTCCTTGTCGTTAGTGGGAATGATATCGTCCACCTCAGCATTTCTCAAAAGATCATCCTCGATCTGCTTCTTCCTCTTGATGTACGCCCGAATAAGCACCGGGTCTTTAATAGTGGTAACACGTCTCTGCACGATGTTGTTCTCATCTCTGAATCTGCGGCTGATCTTGAGCACTGAGTTCATGTCTTTAAAGTCCTTAATTTGGGTCTTTTTCTCATCGATGGGCTTGTACTCTTTGTAGATACTCTCGAGATTATGTTTGTCGTTGTTGTCCACCGTGAGAGACCGTCTCTGGGCGTACCAGATCCGAGAGACTTCATCTTCGTAAATCTTCTGCAGCTGGGCTGCTGTAGTTGTTTTCGGTGCGTTCTCCGTATCTCGTGCAAATAGCGGGCTGAATGTATTCTTCTGGGTGGCCCGAAGAAACGAAAAACCTAAACCAATACCGGTTGGGTCTCCTTCGCCATTGAGTTGTAAATTGGCTTTTGTCTGGTTGGCGGTGATGAAATTCCGTGACGTGTTCCATGAACATAACTCCTCCTCCACGTCCTCCAAATCCCGTTCCTTTTCGTCCCGCTCCTTCTTCTTCTTCTCCTTGTCTTTCTCCTTTTTCGACTTCTCCTCTACAGGTGTCGCCGATGTACTAGCTTCCTCGCTCTCCTTTGGCACAGAGCCCTCCTTAGCCCTCTCTTCTTTTTCCTTCTCCTGTTCTTTCTCTGCTGTCCGGTAAATGTAGATGAAATCTTCTAGCATCTGCTGGCTGTGCTGCATGCTGTCCAAAAGACATAAATCTTCTGGGGTGATCATCGAACGCATATCTTCTTCAGAGGGTACCACTCCGTCGAAATTTTTCATCTTCCAAAACCCTTGGTCGTCACCTTGACGCTGATATTCCATGAACTCCTTCAACCGTTGCCGGTTCTGCATGTCATTCTGGTCAGGGAAATGGTGTGAGATATCTTTGACGGAGATCCTAGCCTCTCCTGTCTTGTTCATGGTCCGATACACAATGATCTTGAGTCTGTTCTTGGAGGTGTTGGTTATCTTTCTAGAGTGCGGGGCAGGAACTTCCACGGCCGGGAATAACTGGCCCACAGCAAATAAGTGGTTCATGTTCCGCAAGTAATGCCGTGTGTGGCTGCCCGCACCTTGCGACCGAATGAGCAAGAAATCGGTGGACCGAGGCTCGTGCTTGAATATGGGCGCTCTCACCATGTTGTTGTATAAGGTGGGAACAAAATCGCCCCGCGCCACATGGCCAAAGTTCCAGAATGGCGACCTATCCTCCACTCCAAGGACATGGGTTTCGCCAATGGTGGCCTTGGGCCGTACGTAGTCGTCCTCCTTCTCCTTGCGGTAGTAGTTAATGATTTTGGAACCCATGCCAAAATTGGAGAGAACCTGGGGGTACTGCTCCGCATACTCCATTCCCACTATGGTGCCAGTATCTGCAGCGCTCAAATCGGCGGTGGTCTGGAAAATTTCTTGTGACGACTTGCCCTTGTCCTTCTTCTTCTTCCTCACCTTCAACTTGGAGAAATTCATCAATGTTCCTGCCCGCACGTCAAACTTGGGCCTGTGGAAAGACCTGCATTCAGCCTTGGAAAGCTTTACTTTGTAGTAGGGTGATTGGAGCCTCAATGCAGGGATGGAATGGTCGATGGTCAAATTACTCAACTGACTTCTCACCTTGGTGTTGTAGTTCTTTTTCAATATCTCATATTCTTCGTCGTTGGAAATATTGAACTTCCTTGCCATCATCTTTTCAGTTACAGGAACAAGTGCCTTAGACCGCTGTTTCTCCAGCTCGGTCCTATCGGGAACAAAGAGCAAGTTGGGGTCGTTCATGTCCAATTTGAGAGTGGATGAGCCGATGTGACCATTGAATATACGTTCATCCTCCTCTTCCCCGTCATCAGGTCCCACTTTACTATCGGAATCAGGTGCAGCCACGTCAAGTTGGAAGAGTTTGTCTTTAGGCTTGGGCCTGTGGTTGTCGGGTTCGTCGCCTGCGTTAATGATCATGTCGTCATCCCAAGACGTCGTGTTGAAGATGAGGTCCTTGGGTAAGTCTCCAAAAATGTCGTTCGAGTGGTCCAGCGATAAGAAGGGAATCTGCTGTGGCCTGCGGTGGCCCTGGTGTGCCAACTCCTGTATGAGACTGAAGTCTGATGGAATAATTTCCACAACGCCATTTCTGGTACTAGCGCCCCTGTGCTTCTGTAAGTGAAGTTTCCGTGACCTGAAGAGTTTTCGGGTGTCTGGCGCAAGCTCCAAGGACACTTTTGTGGGGAGTAGCGGCTTCACGTTGTCCGACTGGGAGATAGGTGCCCTGAGGTAGTTGTAGTAGCGGGGAGTTGGAAGAAACAAAAGATGATTATTGTAGGGTTTATTGGGTGCATAATCAGGAAAGTACGGCTCCAAATACTTCTCTTTCTGTTTTTCTTCCATTCTTGCCACTATCTGCCTGAGCTTGGCCTTCTTGGCGCTTCTTCTCTCCTCCAGGTCAAGCCTTCGCTTCATTTCATTCTGTGCTGGCTCTCCTGTTGTGTACTTCTCTCCGTCGTCAAATATGCCCATATCGAGCCCATCATCTTCATTTAGCACGGTGTCCTGGCCTAGGTCGAACAAGTTATTGGAGCTTTTCTCGTTGCCACCGGCACTATTATCACCAAACATGTCGTCAAAATCGGCATCCGCTTGATCCTGGAGCTCGTGTTCCTTTCCCTCAGAAATTCCGAGGTTATTCCCGGCCCCAAAAACGTCGTCAAACATGTCCTCCGCCGCCTCGTTGGAGGCTTCTGCCCTGGTTTGTATGGCAGCAACTTTCCCGTTGCTGGGTTCTCGCTGAGACTTCTCGCTGCTTCTTGCTCTTTCCTCTTCTTCCTCGTCATCATCTGCCAACTCGTCGATGTCTTCGAAGTCAATGGCATCAGCAGCATGCTCGGTGTTTTTGACCAGGAAGATGTCGCCCATCTGGCCCGAACCCTCATGGACGTTGGTTGATCCACTCAAAACCTGATTGTATAAATCATCGCCTTCTTCGTCGGACAGATCGTCCTTTTTATGGCTCATGGCGATGAATTGGGTGCTGAGACGATGGTAGCAAGACCTCTGTTTGCTGGAGCTGGATTTGAGATTGATTGAGGTTTCCTGCACCCAGGCGCTACGCCAATGGCTGCGAAATGGGACGGAGCTGTTAGTGGGTGGTGATGATGGTCACGTCACAATAATGGAATTGTAGCTCGCGTATTGGGTTATAGGATAGGGCGAAGAATACACCGTGTCTATGGAGCTCTTCAGTTGCACAATTTGAGTAGGATTGGGTTGTACTCTCGTGCCCTGCTTACGGCTCAACACCGCTCACCGCTTACCACCGCTCAACACGACCCACTACTCTGCCACCACTAAGCGCTCCCGGACCTCAGCAAATCACTACCGTAACTGCTCAAATAGCCGCTGGCCTAATTCCCACCTGGACAGACTTCCACTCTTCGCCCTCGTTCCAGTCGTCTCACCCAGTCTGGGTCAGGTGACGCGCTAATCATCACATATCACGTGCGCTTATCAAATGCGTTTCTTTTCAGTTTTTCATCTATCGCTACATAGCTCCATATCTCTTCTCGTGGCTGCTACTTCCTCAAGAAAAATGGCTCCTCACGCCCTCCTTGGTAGCACTAGCCCTAGCTTGACTCCCAGCGTGGATGAAGGCAGTATCAAGAGTCCTTTCGGCGCCGTGGCTGATCCCCACGCTCTCAAGGGCACTTCCTACACCTCTGCGACCACCGTCATTGCCCAAACTGTTTACTCAATTCTGGGGAAAATTTTCTCCTACGAGACCTTGGGCTCTTCTGGATTGCTTGACGCCAACATTAGACTTTGGGCCGAACAGTACAGCAGAGCGAACTCTTTCGGTGTGGTGCCTTACTTCCACCAGCTTGAGGTCAGATCAGGCGCCTCCAACGCCATCTTGGGCTACTATGGCAAAAACGGTACCCATGGCCAGCCACTTGCTACCCTTGCAGGTACCAATGCTTTGACTTACATGCAGCCTGTTTTGGCGGCGGCTTCTGCAGACCTTCCCTTGTCCTTCAACATCTCTGCTGTGGACTTTGACTCGAGCTCCAACTCGCTCTTCTCCAACTACGCCGCCCCGTTGAGCGTCGCACGTGCTTTGAATTACCCAGTGATTAGCCCGGTAGACTCCTTAAACGGCTTGGAAATCCAGCACATGACTGTCCTCAACCACTACTTGGCCTCGCTTACCGGAAGACCCTCGTTGAATCTCTTTGATGGCCCTGAATTTGCCAAGACTTTCACCAAGTTTTCCAATTTGCTCTCAGTTGAAGAGGTGGGGAAGTTGTACCAGGACTTGTTATCTTCTACCGTCTCGGTGCCAACGAACCCTGAAGAAGCCGTAGAAGCTGCCTTGGCCAACTTGAACAAGTTAGCCGGTACCAGATACTCTCAGTTCGAGTACTACGGTGATGCCCATGCCCAAACCGTCTTTGTTATCTATGGTTCCCATGAGGGCACTCAGGTCGCCCAGGTCGTCTCCAGATTGGCGTCTGTTGAAAAGGTTGGTCTCATTGCCGTCCGCAGCCCTTTGCCTTTCAATTTCTGTAAATTTGCTGCCTCCATTCCTGCGCTGACCAAAAAGTTGGTTGTTTTGACCCCTGCCTCCGAGGCTTCTGCCTCATTAAAGGCTGATGTCACTGCGGGCTTGTTTTTGGCTGGTCGCTACCACTCGTTATCGGTGGCTGACTTTGCCTATCCTCCCACTTTTGTCTGGACTCCCATTACCATTGTCAAGGTTTTGACCGAGTTCTTGCCCAACATCAACCCTCAGGTTGTTCTCGGAAGAAAGCCTGTCAACTCTGCAGCGGAAGTCACTGCAAACAGTTCTCCCCAAGGTAGCTACTTGATCTACGGTAGAGACAACGGTAATTTGTTAGACACCGCCAATAAATTGGCCTTTTCCTTGTCCTTAGACTCCACCAAAACTGTGAGCATTAGAAACAAGTTTGACAATGTCAGTGGCGGTGGTTTGTTTCAGTCGCAGATTGTGTCTGGATCCAAGGGCACTTTGGCCGGTCCAGTTGATTCGGCGGACGTGATTATTCTTGAAGACTCCAAAATCTTGGACTCCTACGACGTTCTTGCTACTGCTCGTCCAGGAGGAACTGTTTTGATTATTTCCTCGAAGCCAATCAAGGAATCGTTGGAAGCAGACATTGTGGCAAAGTTGCCTGTTGAGTTTAAGCGCTCACTTGCTCGTAATCAGAGCAAGTTGGCCATTATTGACTTCACGATTGTCGAAGAATTGGATCAATTGAATGACTCCACCAAGGGTTTCTCAGGAGACTTTTTGATCCAGGTGGCCTTCTGGAACTCCGCTTTCCCTGAGTTGAAGGGCTTCATTGTCAACAAGTTGTTGCAGGCCAACGGTAATGGATTCGAGTTGTTGGGTGTTGTATTGGACAAGTTCATCAACACCGTCTATGAGAAGGAGGGAATCAAAAATGTCGCTGTCTTGCCGGAGTGGGTGGATTTGGAGCAAGAGCCGGTTGAAAAGAGCGAGGAGGGTGATGAAGAGGATGTTGTCTTGCCATTCTTCCCTGTCGAGACTTCGTTTGCCCCTAACCCTCGCAACCTAGTGGTCGAGAGTGAAGAAGCCGTCCACACAGGTTATGTGGAGTTGGCTACTAAACTCACCTTCCCTGAAGCCTTTGGCGTCAAGAAGGAGTTGAGACCCGATCTCCCAGTCAAGAACTATGTGGTGAAAGTGCAGGAGAGCAAGAGATTGACTCCTCAAGAGTACTCGAGAAACATTTTCCATATTGAGTTTGACATTGGTTCCACCGGCTTAACGTATGATATTGGAGAAGCCTTGGGCATTCACGGCCGCAACAACTCCGAAGAAGTTGAGAAATTTTTGGAGTTCTACGGTGTTGACGGCGATTCGTTGATCCAAGTGGCCAACAAGGATGACGCCTCGCTCATTGAGACAAGATCGGCTAGACAGACACTTCAGGAAACTGTGGATTTCTTGGGTAAGCCACCGAAGAGATTTTACGAGTCTTTAGCAACATATGCCACTGACGAGAACGAAAAGGCAAAATTAGAAAACTTGGCGGGCGCCTCAGGTGCTGCAGAGTTGAAGAAGAGACAGGATGTTGATTTCTGCACGTACGTGGACATTTTAGAAGAGTTCAAGTCGGCCAGACCAACATTTGCCGAATTAGTCAAGATCATTGCCCCTTTGAAGAGAAGAGAGTATTCTATTGCTTCGTCACAAAGGATGCATGCCAATGCGATTCATCTTTTGATTGTTGTTGTTGATTGGGTGGACCCTAAGGGGCGTACCAGATACGGCCATTGTTCCAAATACCTTTCAGACTTGAAAATCGGAGAGGAATTGGTAGTGAGTATCAAGCCATCAGTGATGAAGTTGCCTCCATTATCCACCCAGCCTATTGTTATGTCAGGGTTGGGTACTGGATTGGCCCCTTTCAAGGCCTTTATTGAAGAGAAAATTTGGCAAAAGCAGAACGGACAAGAGATTGGAGAAATCTACTTGTTCATGGGCTCAAGGCACAAGAAGGAAGAATACTTGTATGGGGAAATTTGGGAGGCTTACAAGGATGCGGGAATTTTGACCCACATTGGTGCAGCCTTTTCTAGAGATCAGCCGCAGAAAATCTACATTCAGGACAAGATCAGAGGCCAAATTGAGAATTTGACCGATGCTATTGTCAAGAAGCAAGGCAGCTTCTACTTGTGTGGTCCCACATGGCCTGTTCCTGACATCACTGCTTGCTTAGAAGATATTATTATTAATGGGGCCAAGCGTGCAGGAACAGAAGTCAAGGATGTGGCAAAGGAGGTTGAAGATATGAAAGAAGAAGGCAGGTACATTCTTGAAGTTTATTAAGTTATTTTAGGATACAAAACAATAGAATACACATCGTTAGTAGCACGAGGATCTGAAGTATCTGCATTGTTGGGTTGCTGTGATGCGGGCATCATCGCAAAAAATATGCTTGGGTTAGGAGTAGGCCAGCCATTTCTATCGATATGATCTACGGCATTCCGTGCTCAAACCAGCAGTAGATCTGGTTCATTTCAAGTCAGCCACTCTGGGAAAATATTGCTGCATCAGATGGGGGTCATAGATGGTTACAGATCGCTCAGGTGGCTGGCTTGCCCCATTTTAAAGTCTCCTCATGATGAAAATCAATAATCGGGGTATATCGCAGATCTCCGACTAAGGCCTAGGAAAATGAGATCCTGTTTACGACTTGCTTCTACAACTTATGTGATTATAATTTCTTATTGAAAGATCAAATAAGTATTGAAATTATGGAATAATGGAGCGAAAGGATAGGTGAATATGCAGAAATTAAGAATTAGTAAATGAAGCTCTGGGAGCGAGAAGTGATTATTATTGAAACAGGATGGATGCTTAGAGCAAGTTCAATAAAGGAACAACCAAAGCGACGAAGAGGGAAGCTCCGACGGCGTTGGCGGCACCGAAGGAAGTAGTGACACTTGCAGGACCAGCAGTGGAGGCGCTGACACTCTCAGGAGCAGCAGTAGGGCTGACACTCTCAGGAGCAGCAGTAGGGCTGACGCTCTCGGGAGCAACAGTAGAGGTTCCTACTGGGCCGGCAGTAGTAACGGGAATAACGGTCTCAGTGGTGAAATACTCAGTGTAGACACTCTCGGCTCCGTTGGAGGTGGAGGTCTTGGCAATTGGGTATGAGGTGGTGACGGTGGTCAATGGGCAGTAAGTAGTGTAAATAGACTTAATTCCCTCCACAGTGGTGGTGGTGACAACACCGGTGCCTGGCACAGCGGTCTTATAGCACTTGTGGTCCTTGCACGAGGTGATGGTGAGGACGGTGGTGTGGAGATCGGTCTCAGTCTTGGTAGACTCGCCGGTCAATGGGCAGTAGGTGGTGTAGACGGTGGTGCTTCCCTCGACAGTCTCGGTGGTGATCACTGGGGTGGCAGGCACGGTGGTCTCGCTGCACTTGTTGTCGGAGCACGAGGTGATAGTGACAACAGTAGTAGCCTTGTCGGTGACAGTGCTAGTGAGATCAGTGGCGGTTCCAGTGGCAGTACCAGAACCAGTTTCAGTACCGGTGGGAGCAGAAGAAGAAGGAGCAGTAGAAGAAACAGCATCGACAACGGCAAAGGCAGCAGAGTCAACAAGAGTACCATCCAACGACTTCAAGGAGTCAACGAAGGTGGATTCCTCATCGTCCTTGATCAAGTCGACCTTGGAGATGAATCTCTTTCTGAAAGCAGCAGAAGAGTTAGTGGCTGGGGTCTCAGAGACCAGCACCTGGTACAAAGGACCAGCAGGTTTTCCGTACAAGAGGATAGCTGGAACGTTGATGACTCTACCAGCCTCGGTGATGTTGGTGAAATATCTGGCGTTGTTAGCGATAGTGTAGTAGAACTCGACGTCGTAGTCTTCGAGGGACTCGAAAACAAATTTGGTGGCGAAGGCGCTGGGGATGGTGAAGGGACAGAGTCCGGTATCCAAGTCGACAGTGGCAACAGTGGTACCAGCAACGAGACAGTCAACCTGTTGGGCGACCGCAGTGGCCGCGAGAATAGCGAGGGATAAGGCAGAGGCCAACATTGTAGATATTTTCAGGATCGGTATTGAGGAGCCTCAAACGTAAAGCCAGCAGACGGTAAGTCTTATATATATTTGCAACTACGAGCCAACGTTGAGAGGTGAGGCCAATTTATTTTTTGGTTGCATAAACCTATTCTTGACCAGATTCTCAGGCATTATTCAGCCTATTGTTCCCGATATCCTGCAGCATCACGGTGCTCGGAGGGTTACGAGACACCTCGTTTCTCGTGTCTGGATGGATCTCAATTTCATCTGTCGTCCGGCCAATCTGGTGGGATCATCATTGCTGAATCTGCTGATGCCTTAACGAGTTGCAGCGTATCCATAAGATGATATTCGACGAATATCTCTTCACCTATGAAAAAGCCACCGCGGTGCTGGATCGCGCATGTAACCTCTATGGTTAATTGTCCTCCTAGAAGCTCTGCTCTGCTGGATTGGGACAAAAAGGCATATTTGACCAGACCCCTGCAGAATATTTTCTCCATTCCCATCCGTCCTGGCTCATTGGCCGCTATTCCGTTAATTTCCCGGTCTCGCATTGCCCCCAAAGGCAGAGTGCACGATTATGTCATACCCCAAAAGGTGTACCTCGCTGGCTGGGGCGCGATTTGATGCGTATTTCTGCAAAGTCCCTATTATTTCTCTTTTTTTCACCTATTATGAACAGAAGGGATGAAAATATTTTGTTCATGTCAACAACTTTAAAGCGTAATTAAGGAGCTCCGGTCAGGGCAAGATCAAAACACGCTTTAGTTAAAAGTTAAGGTTTGCTTCAGGGCAGAACGTTGCGCTTGCCAGCACTCTTTCGTGAACAATGTGGAAAATTATTGCGATGAGCTCATGAGCTCAACTTTTTGTAAATAACTCATGGCTTGAGGGTTACATTATGAAATTGTGTCCAGTTGGCAACCACCTCTAGTTGCTTTTAGTCAAGGTGTCTGGCCATCACTTGATTGAGCGACACCTCGTTCCAATGGGGAAACTTGACCAGCCTCCCAAAAAAAACAATTAAAAAACCCTGGCAACTCATGTGCGGCGTATATGCAAACCAAACGTGCCACGATAATGAAGAACTGCCTATTGTACGGGTTTCTCAGAATCAGCCCGCACTACGATAAGAGCCATTGTGAGATGATCTCGCGCTTGGTGTTGATGCCGTTACACGTGACGCGCATATTTTTACCAAAAACCAGGTCTTGGCTTAGATTCGTAGAGGCTACTTGAGCCTGGAAAGGGGCCTGACAATTCCTTCTATTACGAGCGCTCTAGTAGAAAATTATTGAGGGACTCTGCAGAATGTACACCAAGTTCCCCGTGGTGCCGGTGCCTTCAGCGTGCCTACATGCTGGAATCAGTAAACCTTCGCCCCCTATTGTGACTCCTTCTATCAAGTATCCTCTCTAATTTCCTCTTACTTGTCTGTGGCGCTCTTTGTTAGTGTCTTACTTAATGCAACTCACGAGGAGAGCCTTATAGAAAAGCCCCCCCCTCCATGTTGCGGTCTAGTATTGTTCTTGTTCAAACTTTCCCCTTTCGCTTCCATTGTTATTTTGAACTTGTGACAATAAAAATAATATCAGAAACATTCCATGGGATGCAGTATTAAACTTTGATCCTACTTAATAATCTTTTCAAATAATACGTTCCGCCACGACTTGATTCTCTTTTGCGTACATACACGGGACACCTCGGGGGGTTATCTATGTACATTTACTAAGCTATTTACATGACGATACTGACTTGACCATCCCAAAAGTCTGTTCGAATTGCTGTCCTATCCTCGTTTTACGTCATTCTCTGAGCTGAAGTAGTAGTAAACTCTCAATGTAGTCGAGCTTCACGAAATCAAAATTTCCTTCAATATGCTGCCCAATTTTGACCAGCTTGTTTTTCAAATGCCTGGTAAGGGAAGGGGTAACCATGAGTTGTGCCCCAATATCAGCAAAGTCGACTAGTTTGACCTTGATCTGTCCATTTCTGGGCATCGATTGTACGAGTACCAGAAACAAGAGGGGTTCGATTTGGCCTTCTCGTAATAGTTTGCAATATTGCTTCAAAAATACTCCAACCCAAAAGTCCCGCGAGAACCTTTGGAATTTTCTGTTTACGACATCACAGCTCTGAAGGTGGCAACTCATCAACGTGAGTTTCCTGGGGTCAATCCTGTGGTTTTCTACTCCTTGGTTTGCCTCCTTCAAAAGATGGTCTTCCATCATCCAGTGGTTAACCATATCGGCATACCGCCGTAATGGTGATGTCACTGTCGAATAGCCATCCACTCCTAAAGAATCATGCGGCTTGGGCTGCGTTACCAATTTGGCACTCGTAAGGTGAGGCAACAACTTGGATACGGTTTCCCAGTTGAGACTTTGATCTAGCAAATGGCTTTCCTTGGAAGCTTTTTTGATCTCTTCTAGCAAGTCCATTTCCAAATGCATATCTTGAGCACGGTAGATCAAGGAAATTTCGTTTTTTTGGGCAAATTTGGAAGCGGCATAGTTTGCACTGATCATGCACTCGGAAACCAAAAGCTGGGATTTCGATTCGCTGCTTTGGTTGGCGTTTTTGGAGATTTTCACAAGGGGGTGTTTCTCAAAGAGCCCCTTTCTGGTTCCGTCTATGGTTAATTGGTAAACATCGCCACTCAACAAGGGCTTCTCTTTGGTGTCCCGATAAGAAACATCAACAAAGGAGGAGTCCGTCTGCGGATACGGAATAGCGTCTCCGACCATAACCCTGATGTCCTTCAAGACTGTGGCGAGTCCGTGCAATCGGAAAAGGTTTCTGGTGTCCGGATTCGTACAGTCTTCTTCATTGTTCACATTGCTCAACACTTCGTTCACTTTTGAGTAGGTGAAGCCCTGGGGAAAGTTAGTGGCAAACCCTGCTCCCACTGCTGCAGAGTCCTCAATCTCCTTTTTGATTTGCGCAAGAAGGTTCGTATCCATCTCGCCTTTATTGGTAGTCCTTTGTTGTAAGTAATTTTCAATGTTAGACCTCTTCACCGCATATTGAACGACAAAGGTCCTGGCTCCGTGAGCCTGGCCCAAACCGGCAAGGTTAGACATAAACTGGGGGAGCATCATCAGTGGACCCTCAGGAAAGTACGTGGTGTAGCCTCGTTTCAAGGCAATTTTGGAGATGCTGGAGCTTGGAGTCACATAGGAGGTGGGATTGGCCACATGGATCGACACCACGTACTTGTCTGCAGTGGTCTCTATCGAGATCCCGTCGTCAATCTCATGGGCAGTCTCTGAGTCAATGCAGTACACCGGGGCATTATACTCTTTGCGTATGGAAGCAAGAGGATCTGACGGATAAAGGTCGCTGGGAACCTCCACATCATCCAACAACTGCCCAGATTCATCACCGAGATCCGTCGAAACTACCGTCGCCTTTGGTGCATCAATACCTATCAACTTCTCCCTTATGTCTTGCTCCTTACCCTTCAAGCTTAAGTCCAAAAACTGGTAGTACGTGTTCTCCTGGTCTGCCATCTCCAGCACAGAGTTCCCGGGAAGTTGGAGGGCATATGACCAGTTCGAAGGGTTCTCCCAGCCCCCCATGCCTTCCTTGATGGCACCTACCATCTGGAGAATTTCGTAACATCTTCCCTTGGAGAAGTCAAATGCAGGCTCAGGCCCTGACCAGATTGTCAAGTTTGCTGCGGCGGCCATGCTGTCCACCTCTCGTATCACTGATACCACCGCCGTCTCTGCCTGTGGATCTGCAGTGAAGTTCCCAACAACGTAGTCCTTGAGTAGCTTAATCACCTCTGAGTAATCTTCTGTCTCTTCTGTGGGCTTTCCCTGGAAGCGCAAGAGGACGTACTGACAGAAGTCATTTTTCAAAGGGCCGTCTTTCAACTTTGAGATTAATTGGGTCATTGTTGCGAGATTGTTGAGTGGTAAAATGGTCACACTTGTAGGGGGGCTGATCGAATTCTGCTGGTTGAGGTTCCAGAGTCGGGTTTGGATTCTCAAACAGAGTATCAACGCAAAATAGGTGGAGATGTTGCACCGCATATGACCGGCATAGAAGGTGGGAGGTTCTCTGCCCAAGTGGCCGTCTTCTCTATCCCCGAAGAATCTTTTCAAGCTAAAATTGATCGTGAAGTACTTTTTCAAGTCCTTGTCCAGAAAGATGTCCAACTCGGACGGTGATACCCTTTTGGAGTTCTTCCGGACACGCAACGGATAGGAATTCTTCACGTAAAGTGCTAATTCAAATATTGAGATTGTTCTGGGCGAGTTTACCAAATGATGGCCGTCATCGCCAAACTGGAGAGCTCGATGGATGAGCTCAAGTTGCGTAAACATCATTGGCATCTTACGGCTGACACTGATGGAAAGATCCTTCAACCCCTCACAATAGAGCTTTCTGGCATTATTGGGCACATGATATGTCAAAACGTCTGAATCGGTCAAGAGCTGTGATGAGGCGCTCGCCATGATGAGATTGTCACTAACGTCGGTATCGATATCCACAGGCACCACAGTCTCTGGGTTTTCCTTTTGCGGTGCTTTTTTCGCCGAATCATTTGGACTGGCAGATACCGATCTTGAGAACTCTGCATCGGGATACCCTATCGGAGCAACTCCCTTCCATTTGGTTTCCTCTTGCACGACACTTTTCAAAAAGGGTATATACACGTTCGGCACAGCCTTGGGAAACCTCAATTTGATCAACTCTCTGCCCCCAAAAACTATCTCGCCTTCCTTATTGACAAAGGTGTAGTATGGAGATGACAACTTGGTGGGGCACCCCACAATTATGTAAAACGCTGTGCTGTCGTTCGAGAGCGCTACCACGTCTCCAATGTCAAGTGGGTCGCCGTAGTTGGCAGGCGACATCGTCGCTGTCATGAGCAGTTTGCCTATTTTCTGAAAAACCTCTTCCATGTTCTTGATCCCGCTTTGCTTGCTCTCATTTACTAATTGATCAAACTTTTGGAGCCATTTGAAGGAGGGCATCTCGACCCTCTTGTTATTTCTTTCCCGGAGCTCAGCCTTAATCCTCGAATAAATGTCAGTATTGGTTCCGGACAAGTCCATTTCCCTGTTCGACGGATCTGAGAATTCGACCTTCTCATGTTGGGACACTTTGCCCAGGCTTCCATCGATCACTCCAGTTGGTTTCCTCTTCTGCTGTTTGCTTCCCACATTTCCAACATTCGCTCTCGGGATAGCGGTAGACCGTAGTCGAAACTGCTGGGTCTGACGAAGTACAAACCTTCGCTGAGGCAACAAATCCTGTTTTATGCTGAACATGTTTGTGCCTGCCAGGAGGCGATGACGGGCTGTCTGGAATCTGGAGATGAGTTTCGCAGTGTGTGCGGCGAAAAGCTAAGGCTGCGAAAAGACGCTGTCTTACATCTCCAGCTACTACAAAAAGACTGAGCAAGTAACTTAATTATTCTCTATGAATTACATCACCGAAACAACCGATGTACCGTCCTGAAATCTGGTGCGGAACACTCTGTTCGCGTTGGTGAACATCCCTTCCTTCAATGAAACAACAATGAACTGGGACCCTCTGAACCTCGTCTTGATCAAGTGACCGATGTTCTGAGTATGTGACAAGTCCAAGGCTGCGTCAACCTCATCAAGAATGTACATTGGTGCAGGCTTGAATTGCAACAATGCCATAATCAACGATAATGCAATCAACGATCTTTGACCCCCAGAAAGCTCAGCTAAACTCTCTTTCCACACTGGTCCGAGTTTTACTTTCACTTCTAATCCCTTGGTCACATCTTCGTTATCAACAGGCACCAATTTGGCAAATGATCCAGGTAATAAGTCAGCAAAGATGTTTCCAAAATCATCCGACACCTTCTTATAGGTTACGTCAAGCGTGCTTCTCTTGTATCCATTGAGTTTTTCAACCGTGTGCTCAATTTTTGCTTTATCCTTTTCAATAGTTCTGATCATTTGCTTCAATGAAACCTCCTTTTTCTCAACATTATCAATCATATTCATGATATTTGTGTTCACTTTTCTTCTCATTCCTTCAAACCTTTCCTCTAAAATTTTTACCTGATCATGGCATTCGTCGAGATTGATATTAGGGTACTGTTTGATGATTCCGTCAATGACATTTGAATCAACCACCCACTCGTGATTTTCAACTAGCTGGTCAAGGTGCGCTTTCAAATTTTTAGATGTAGATGATGATTTCTCTAGATCGTGATTCAATTTCTGGATAGAGAGTTTCGTATCATTCAAGCTTTGACTTTTCGTTTCGATTAATGAGGTCAATTCATTCATTTCTTCGCTGAGTCCTAGCAAGCTGGCCTTTTCTTCCTCCAATTCGAGTTTCACTTCCTCTATTTTCGTGGTGGTATCAGCTATTTGAAAGTCAACCTCGCTATTCTTGGTCGCAAGTTCTTGGATTGAAGTGGTGGCTGCTTTTTGATTTTCATTAAGATTGGCCAATTCACTCTGCTGTTGCTCAGATTCCATTTGAGCGGTTTGATACTTATCAAACTTATCTTCAAGCTCTCTTTCTTTCTGCTGGAGCTGCGTGTATAAAGCCTTTACTTCCTTCTCAAGCTTCTTCAACTTCGATCCTTTATCAGAACTAAACTCTTTCATATCGTTACTGATTGTATCAATCTCTTTTTTAAATTTATTCTTTGAGTCTTCATTTTCTGCCATATTCATCTCGAGAGATTTGATTTCTTCGATTGCCTCTTTATTTCTGCGAAGGATATCAGCAGATGGGCTGCTTTCTAGTTTTCTTTCTAAAAGACTCGTTTCATGCTGCAATAAATTGATCTCATTCTGCAAAGCCTTTGTTTTTTCACTCGAGGAGTCTGCCTGTCTAAGCTCCGCCTGAACATTGTCCAACTTCTGTTGCAATTCGTTTATAGATTCTTGAACTCTATTGTATTTTTGTATCTGAATCAAAATGGAGGAAGACACTTTTCTCGAACCTCCCGACAAATTGCCTTCCGGGTCATAAACATCACCTTCCAAAGTTATCGATCTCGTCCTGATTTTGGGGTCAAAGGTGACTACTTTAGCCGTATCCGGATCATCGCAAATCAAGGTACTTCCAAAAATGTATTCCATAGCCTTCTTCAATTCCGGGTCGTACTTAATCAAGTTTAAAGCCAAATCAACTTTTCCAGGTCTTAAATCCTTGGCAATTCTGACAGCGTTTGTGCTCAAGACTCTCGATGATATTTTGTCTAACGGAATGATGGTCACTCGCTTCTTCAATTGACCACGTTCTAACAATAAAGATGCTGTTTCTGCATTGTCAACAATGACATTATAAAGTCTCCCGCCAGCACATACTTGAAGCGCAAGTGCCTTGCTACTCAATGATTCGTCAAAAGAAAATAATTGTGCGGCAATACCCTTCACTGAATTCCGATTGAAATTGGCTGTAGGGTTGGAATAGTGAAAATCAATATTACCAACTTCTCTTCCAAGCTGATTGAGCTGACTGCTTTTTTGATAAAGCTCCTGCTTCAAAGTTTTCTCTTGTTGCCTCAAATCATTAATGACTTTCGGATTGAAACCATTGTCTTCCAAGACTTTCTCCTTCGTCTTGATTTTTGCTTTGTAACTCTCAATCTCTTGCATGATACTTTGGTTTTCACGCTCAGCATTGGCGAGTTTTGGTTTGTCCGATTTGATCTGTTGCCGCAAATGCTGGATTTTGAGTTTAGATTGCTCGATTACAACATTCGATTCGTTAAGCTTCCTCTTTGCCTCATTCAATTGAGCAAGATATCCACTATCCGAGGTTCCAGTAGCTGAAACACCCGTGGACAAGCTTGATAACAATTCTTCCTTTGTCAAATGAGCGCTTTTCAACTCGGATAATTCTTCTTTGCCTATATTATATTGCTTCTCGTAGCTCTTAAATATGTCGAGGTTGTTATTCAACTCCACTTGAAGCTGACTTATTTGAGAGTCCAATTTCTTCAATCTCCTGTTCTCGTCCTGAATATTATCTTTTATGATGTCCTTGGATGCATTCAACCGAGCTAATTCCTCACTGAGGTCATTCTCTAGCGTTTCCAATTCCTTGAGCTTTCCATCTTTTTTCAATTCCTGTTCCCTTTGCTTTTTCACTTGCTCTAGATCAATATTTAAATTGGAAATCTCGATATTCAACTTCTCAACCGTTGAATTGAGGTTCAACATTATGGATTCTCTCTCGTTCAAAATTGAGGAGTGCTCATCAAACTTCTTCGAGTACAAGACGTAGTCGTGAGCTGCGATAACTCGTGATAACTTTTCTAAGTCTGTTTGAGTTTGCTGATAGTCCAAATAGATTCTCTTTTCGTTACGGAGCTTCTCCAATTTGGGCTCTATCTCTTCTTGCAAAAGATTTCGTATCTCTATTAACTTCGCTTCTTTTTTGTTCATTGTCCGTTGGGCTTTTTCCTTTCTTTCTTCGAAGGTCCTGGTACCAGCAGCCTCTTCGATTAAGGAGAGAATTTCAGATGGCTTCATGTTTAACACTTTAGTGATCTTTCCCTGCATGATTAAGAAATTGGGGTTATTAATGTTCAATTGGACAGATTGAAACAAGTTTAGCACGGTCTGCTGCTGAGCCTTGTGACCATTAATCAAGTACTTTGAGTTACCACCAAGAATGATTTGCCTGGTAACGCTTATCTTTGGAAAGTTTTCGAATCCGATGGGAGACTTCGAGATCTCACTATTGTCAAATACAATCGTAACTGAAGCCTTTGTGACACCAGCCTGACCTCTTTTGTAGATCAAATCCTGTAGATTTGAAGCTCTGACTGTGGTCATGGAGGCGATTCCTAGAACAAAACAAATGGCATCCAAAATGTTTGATTTGCCTGATCCGTTCAAGCCTGTGATTGCATTGAACTGGGGGTCCCATCCGGAGATAACTGTACGGGTAGCATATGACTTGAAGCCATCTAGAATAAGCTCCTCTACCTTCATGTTCCAAGATGACTATTTATGAAGAGAAGGGCGTTAGCAGCAGAAGTAAATAGATCATAAACGCGTTCTTGGAAGTCGACTTCCCGATTTGGCACCAAGTGCGAGGGTGCGAAGAGCCCACTGACTGGTCTATGGGTCTACGAGAACGGGGCGGATCAATCGTGACTTGAACAACGAGACCACGGCTCAAAATAATACAAACCCTGTCGCACCTTTGCTAGCACTTATCGTCAAATTGCGGAAGTGTACCTTTTGAAACCTCAGCATTCCGCTTTCTCTACAACTGAATCGCCAAGAGTGTTCCTGTATATAGTGTATACACTGTTAAAATTAAACAGCAGCTCCGATCTCGACCCTACCCATAGATAGCACGGCCCGCTCCTTACCAAACATAGGGGTTTTATAGAGTCTATACATACCAGAAAGTGGCCGCTGTGTCTGTTGTTTTATTTATATTTGCATAACACTGGATAGCTCCGGATAACTTATTGTTCATAGTTGGTGGTCACTGACTTGTTTTTGGTCAAGCCGTTGATAATCACCACACCATAAAACTGGTTGAATGAAGAATGAGTCGTACAGTGGATGTCACTCCGTTTGAGTACAAAGAAGAGTATGTATCCCGGCTTGTATCCAAATTTCCATTATTTTCTAGTCTAGCGGTCATTCTTGACCGTAGTCTATTTCTGTCGGTGCTTAATACTAACTATAGAGCGCACAAATTGGATGGGCCAAATCCTTTTATCATACATAGAGCCAAGATATTTGTTATTGGTGTGATAACATTTGGGCTATTGGCGTTGAGAGCGTTTCTACTGAACCAGGATCCTTTCTACGTGCCTGATTTCAGTAAAGAGCCCACGGTCAACTTCTTTGACCTTGCAAATTATCAGGGCAGTGCCGATGCATGGCAACGAGATGAACGAGTCTTATTCTGCGTCCCTTTGAGAGACGCAGCCGCCCATTTGCCGATGTTCTTCGGCCACATGAAGAATGTGACATACCCCCATAATCTCATTGATTTAGCATTTTTGGTATCAGATTCGTCAGATGACACCATGGGGTCGTTAAAAGCCCATCTTTCTGTGCTTCAGAATGACCCCGATCCCTCTAAAAGATTTGGAGAGATTGAAATTTATGAAAAGGATTTTGGCCAAGTTATTGGTCAGGGCTTTTCCGATAGACATGGGTTTGCGGCCCAAGGTCCCCGCCGAAAATTAATGGCTAGAGCCAGAAATTGGTTGTGGACAGTGGCGATCAAACCTTATCATTCTTTCGTTTATTGGAGAGATGCAGATGTCGAGACGGTCCCCCCAACAATTCTTGAGGATTTGATGCATCACGATAAAGATGTGATTGTACCAAACGTGTGGAGACCATTACCTGATTGGTTAGGAAATCAGCAGCCTTATGATTTGAATTCGTGGCAGGAATCCGATGGAGGGCTCCAGTTAGCCGACTCATTGGATGAGGACGCATGTATTGTGGAAGGGTACGTCGAGTACCAAACATGGAGACCCCATTTGGCTTACTTGAGGGACCCCTATGGAGATCCAGAAGTGGAAATGGATTTGGACGGCATCGGAGGAGTCTCTATTCTAACAAAGGCGAAGGTTTTCAGATCGGGCGCTCATTTCCCGGCATTCTCGTTCGAGAAGCATGCTGAAACCGAAGCATTCGGAAAATTGTCCAAAAGAATGGGATATTCAGTGGTAGGATTACCACATTATGTCATATGGCATATTTATGAGCCATCTTCAGATGATTTGAAACATATGGAATGGATGGCTCTTGAAGAGGTTAGACAGAAAGAGGAAGCTAAAATTAGAAAGGTATATGATAAAGTTTGGGGTGAGGCATTCGAGGATGTGCAAGATCAATGGGTCAAGGAGAGAGATGACTTTTTGAAGAATACCGATATGACCGGATTAAGAAGAATCGACATAGAATGGCCAGATGTTGACAAGATTGATATCGATGTGAAGCAAGATCATGTCAAGGCGGATTTCAACCCTGAGTAAACAAAAGTTGCTACATCCTAATTTGTATAATACAACAGCAGAGAACAGTACAAATACAAAATGTAAGTAGCATGAGTATTTTTGAATATCAAAAGAAGCAGTCGATTCTAAATGGCATCGTTGTTCCGGTACATGTAGAACTGAAAGAAAATATAACTGTCCTCTAAAATGGTACCGAGTGAGCCTAGTAACCAGCTCAAGTTCAACAAGACGTAATGGGAGTCACTTCTATAGAACAAAATCTGCCCAGCGAAGAACAAATTACCGCATGTTGAGAACAAGAAGAATAATAAACTCAATCCCTCCACCGACTTTCTCTTATGGTTCTGAATGATTTGAGGAATTCTTGCACCCAAATATAACAAAGCGGAAATGTAACCGATGATCTGAGGGCCGAATTCTATCTTTGGGTCTTCAGGGGCCGGGTCTTCAAGAGGGCTGGAACCAGATAAGAGGTATCCAGCTAAACCCGCGCCAATGACAAAAAGAAGAGGTAAAACGTATTTGGCAAATATACTATGGGTTTCAGGATCCAATGCAATGTCGGTCAAAGTCGAGGACCTTCTTCTATGGTGATGGTGTTCATGGTGAGGCTGTACTCCGTGTTCAAGCAAAGGCTCAGCTTCGTTTGAATGGTGGTGTCTCGCATGGAGTGGGTGATGTTTCGGGAAAACGTATGTGTAGTAAATATAAGAGAAAATCATCAAGAAGTCGGCAAAACAGAACCAAACTGCAAGAAAGACCACTTCAGGGAGTAACCCTGCCCAAATTGACCCAGCAAGATTGAACAAGTCGCCCAAAAACCAAATGGTTATAAAACCAATGGCTATTCCTTCGGCCGACTTTATCCGCCATTGCTCAATGAGCTGGGGCATTAAAAGGACGATCCAGCACGCAAGACTAGGTGTTAGTATAACTAAGCAGGCAATGTAAGGCTCATTTGGCGGCTCATAGGACTCTGCTTGACGACTTACGAGGTGGATCCAAGAACTCCAGAGGTAGCTAAGCGCCAATGAGGCACTGATGGTGACTCAAGAAGCTTAAATACCATGGAGAGTGACATAGTGAATTAGAGGACAAGCAGCAGTTGGTCAGGTGTGGGCTAAGTTCGAGGTCCTCGATGATAAGCCTGACTGTGTGCAGTGCGCTTGTTCCCAATTGGGCTATCATGATAGGGCCCATATCAGAGTGGGCGGCAATTCTAGGTGCCATTTTGGTATTTGAAAAACCCTGAAGACTAATATGGATCAACAGAGTAAATGGAGGGTAGCAGGAGATGATTTTGGTAAGTTTGAGTGGTCGGTCTTCTTGGAGTGTTCCATGGGGAGCTCAAAACTTCGTGCCTGACGTACAGGACTGGCAAAGTGGTCAGTGATGTGAGAGACTATGAGAGCAGACGTGATCGCTCAAACACCCTCTCTGAAAAATGTAATTGGCCCGCACGTTGGGCTGCTACTTTCTGGCAGCCCTTTTGAATATATAATGCGTCACTTATATGGAGCTGTATCTAAATATATTTGGAAATTCCTTTTAAGTATATTTATGGCTACTTTTTACAATGTAAAATAAATCTATCAAACAAAACTTCCACACACTTACTGATAACAATGAATTACCAATCACCAATCACTCATCTCAAACTGCATTGCTTTTACTAGTATATACATATCTATCTTTGTTATGTCCATTCCTTTCTATTCCTTTATAATTCCACATACCTATATCTTCTCTATGAACGGCTGCAAACATTATCACGTGACGTATAACTGCATTTTCATCATAAATCTGGACCGAAAAATTTTCTCTTCTCTTTTTCTAACCCACATCAATATTACACACTAAAATGGTATGTTTAGCTAGATAAGACGTTGGAACTCCGCATGGATCTTATTTTCCAGTTCACGAGATAATAGGTTATGCACAAGGAGTGTTGCCATTCGTTCTAAAAGGAAACTCAGAGGACCCATTGTGAGTTTTTGACTAAGTATAAGGCTTTCCATTCAAGAGACCTGCTGATTGTTGTCTCTTCTCTTATGGCCTCAATTTTCACTGTTTCTTGTTTGTATCGTCCCAAGAATGTGTATACATTTCTTGTGCATAGGTTGAGTATCTTAAGATACTGTAGAGTAAGGTTTATAAGGACCGTTCGTTGACATTTTGATATCGAGAACCCTTTATAAACTAACTCAATGACACAGCCTGCCAAGAAAGTTGCTCCAGCACCGTTAGCTAAAAAGAAGACCTCAGTTTCTTCAAAAAACCCTTTGTTTGATGCCACTCCAAAGAACTTTGGTATTGGCCAAGCAATTCAGCCAAAGAGAAACTTATCTAGATTTGTCAAATGGCCCGAATACGTTAGATTACAGAGACAAAAGAAAATTTTGTCTTTGAGATTGAAAGTTCCTCCTGCCATTTCTCAATTCCAGTCTACTTTGGACAGAAACACCGCTGCCCAGACCTTCAAGTTGTTCAACAAGTACAGACCTGAGACTGCTTCTGAGAAGAAGGAAAGATTGACCAAGGAGGCAGCTGCCGTTGCCGAAGGTAAGTCTGCCAAGGATGCTTCTCCTAAGCCAGTTGTTGTCAAATACGGGTTGAATCACGTTGTTTCCTTAATTGAAAACAAAAAGGCCAAGTTAGTCTTGATTGCCAACGACGTTGACCCCATCGAATTGGTTGTTTTCTTGCCAGCTCTTTGCAGAAAGATGGGTGTTCCCTACGCTATTGTGAAGGGTAAGGCCAGATTAGGAACTTTGGTCCACAAGAAAACATCTTCTGTCGCTGCCTTGACCGAAGTTGATGCTGCTGATGAGGCAGAATTGGCTAAATTGGTCTCTACTATTAACGCCAACTTTGTCGAGAAGTACGAAGACTCCAGAAGACACTGGGGTGGTGGTATTATGGGCTCCAAGTCCCAGGAGAAGAAGGCCAAAAAGGCTAAGGGCCTTGACGTACAGTCGTCAAAGGCTTAAACTATGTACCATAATATTAGGAGAAGGTTAGTTTCACGTAGACCACCGGCGTTGGAAATGATGTTGCAACCAAATCGTGTCCGAGGGCTCAGCCCTGAGACCTAGCACGTGCTCATATGATACACGTAAAAATTTTCGTCGTGACCACTATGCCGGACTCTCACTGTCCTACTCACTTTTCAACCTTCGTTTTAGGGATACAATACTTCTGCTTCTAGCAACTTAATTGTCAATAACGGTATGTACTACCAGCTACTGGAGAGCTTCTGTTTGGGAAGCTATGTCGGAACAACGGAGGACAATAATCTATGTGTGGAAAGGAAAGCTACCCACCATTATAAATGAGGCACTGTGACCCATATTGAGACACTAGTCAGAGATGAAGGAAGCAAGTCTAAATGAGTGAAAGTCCATGCACAGCTTATTGAAGAAGAACAAAGTTGAATGAACTTGAATGGTATTTAGCGAAACGATGAACCACCTATCCGGTTTTTTAGCCCAGCCGGTACCCAGAACTCACCCCAACTTGCCCAGCAAATTACTAACTTATAGATATGTCCAAGTCTAAGAACCATACCGCCCACAACCAGACCAAGAAGGCCCACAAGAACGGTATCAAGAAGCCTAAGTCTAACAAGTACCCTTCCTTGAAGGGTGTTGACGCTAAGTTCCGTCGTAACCACAGATACGCTTTGCACGGTTCTGCCAAGGCTTTGGCTGCCGCTCGTGCTGCTAAGGCTTAAATGATTATTTAGTGTTCATTTATTGTAATAAAGCTTCATCTATATTTTTTGTAAGTGCTGTGTTCATTTAATTGTAATAAAGCTTCATCCATATTTTTTGTATGTGTTGGATCATAGTGCGGAGCTACCGACAAGTAGCGGGGATCGCACTAAATAAGCTCCATGTTCTGGGCATTAGCACTGTGTCATTCATTGCACGTACAAACACAGAAGCCGCTTGTGAAAATACAAATGGGTCATTGCTTATAGTAACACCATTGTAGTACAAGCACTATAATACAAGCAATTCCTTCCCATTCCCTTTTTACATTCTCATTTTTCTGTACCTGTTGAGCACCTGTTACAATGTACAACGTGATCAGCGAAGTAATTGAACCCGATGTGGAACCGGTTCACAACACCGAGGCACCTGATGTAATCGATGGTGATGTCTCAAAATATCCGACTTTGGGAGCGGAAGAAACTGCCAAGTCCCACCATCCGGTCGAAGCCACTGATGTCCCCATTGAGGTGGCTGCAAAATTAGAGTCCCCCAACGAAGATGTCATCTGTGTCACTGCACCACAGGAACCTGACTCGGCCGTTAAAGGGAGCAGAGATTTCGAAAGTCTTGAGAAGCCCAGGGTCTATATCAAAAATGTTGGGTACTATACGTCAGAGGAGGAATTGGAAGAGCTCTTCGCAGGCTACGACATGTAAGATCTACCGCTATTGAGAGCCTACCTCTCCATACTAACTGGCCCAGTGTTAGCATTATCATCCCCACCTCTACATTTCGGGGTCTTAGGTCTAAGAAGTACAAATCTTTTGGGGTCGGCTACGTTGAGTTCAAAACCCACAAAGATGTAGCACGAGCTGTAACTGAGCTCAATGGTACTACGTTGAACAAAAGAGTTCTAACTATCAAGCCCTACCATATCAACAGCTATGCTACCCCAAAGAAACATGATGCCAAACTAATTCATTCTCCTATTGAATTGATCAACAGCGACGAGAAGGATACACCTGAGCCCTCAAGACCAGACTGTCTGCCTGGTCTGGAGGACAACGAAGCAGAGATCAATCAAAATGAGGGAGAGGTCACCAACGAGAATGCAGAAACAGGCAAGGACGTACCAAAGCAGGAATTAAGCAGCAAAATTGAAGCAGAGGAGCTCAAACCCCGGCCTTTCTCCAAGGATACCATTTTCATCAACAAGGTTCCCTTCAAGACTACAGTGGAAGACCTCAGAGCCTTTTTCGCTGACTATAAGCCTGATCCCATCTACCTATTTGAGATTAGGTACAACAATAACCGTCGCAGACCGCTATCCATCAGTGGGAGAAAGAGAAGCGCATTGATCAAGCTCAATTGTGAGGAAACTATCTTACAGATAGCTCAGAAATTAAGCTCACAAAAGTTCTTGGGTCGGGCCCTCATTTTGAAACCAGCATATCTCAACAAGATCGAAGAAGTAACACAGATTGCTAACAAGAAGTACAAATTCATAACTGACGAGACCCACGATGAAAAGGCCGAGGCTGGAGTTGGGGCTGAAGCAGTAGAGGCCAAGGCAATCGAGGTTTGATTTCTGAATCGTGTAAAGGCTAGCAAATAGCATATCTAACCCTGCTCTCTTCTATAGCTATTACACACTGATCACAATCACTCGTATTCATTTATTAAGCACCCACTCCTACACTATGTTAACATTACCAATTCTTAAGCTTTACTTTATGAGAACCAAACTATGGAATAATTTAATCTTGAGTTTTTTGGGTACCACGTAACAAACCAGTTCTTCTGGCAGCAATCAAACCAGCCTTTTGACCTGGGACGGCACCTCTAGAAATAGTAGAAGCCTTACCAATGTGCTGATGGTTACCACCACCGTGAGGGTGATCAACAGGGTTCATGGCAACACCTCTGGTCTTGGGCCAAGAGTTTCTCTTGAGTCTGTACT
>JAJMSF010000024.1:0-168742 GCA_030558275.1 Chernovozyma palmyrensis
AGCGAGCAGAGCCCCACGCAGTGGCTCCCGCCGAGCAGGCGCCAGCGGAGCGTCAAACAGCCGCCGGCGGGCGCTCAAGGCGCCAACCCTTGAAACGTTGGCGACTGTTGCTGGGCATTTCTGCCCCTTGTGGGGTCTAAGACAGGACCCATGCTCAGCAGCGCTCGCTAAAATGGCGCGCGCTAGGGGCTCCGGGGCCCCGCTGCTCGGCAAATGCTCGCTAGAGTCTGGTCGTGCACTCACCAGCCTAGACGGGAATTTTTCATCTCGACCCTTGAGCAGCTCCACCACCCACCCGATCGGCCCACCACGCGATGTTTGCCCTCAGGAGCCCTCTCTTGGGCCGAGTCCCACGGCTCGCCAGAAGTCTCCACCAAGTGCCCAAGTTGAGCCAGAGCGAGCGGTTTGCTGTGAACGGAATCGAAGGGCTCTACTCAGCCCAGGGCTACCAGAAGGCATGGCAAGACTACCAGAACTACCTCACAATGAACCTTTCTCTTCACACGGTGGGCACGGAAAACGAGCTCAGGACCCCGTACCAGATTTTGCTCCACACAGCAAAGCAGACCACCGAGCAGCACGTGTTTCATTTTGCATCCCAGGCCCACAACAACCATCTCTTCTTTGAGCAGTTGACCGACAAGTCTAGCGCCGCCAAGACGAAGCCCTCGCGGTACCTCATGGAGAGATTGGCCGACCAGGACTTCCCCACGTTGGAGGAGTTCCGCGAGGAGATTTTGCTCGCTGCGGACTCGATGCTTGGCCAGGGCTGGGTGTTTCTTGTGGAGACCCCTGACAAGGCAGTGAAGATCATCAAGTGCAATAACGACGGAACCCCGTACTACTACGGGAAGAACCAGTCGCTAGACTTGAACGGCAGTGTGGACGAGGTCAGCTACTCTGTTTTGAGCGAACTCAAGGCGAGAGCGGCCGCCCAGGAGCGCGATTTCACCCTCCCGCTCTTGGCCATCAACTGCTGGGACCACGCCTTCATCAACGACTACGGCGCCTCCAACAAGGCCGAGTATTTGGCAAACCTCTGGGACTGCATCAACTGGGATGTGGTCAACAAGAGAGTTTTCCAATTATAACTGTAAATAGACATCTACTTAGGAGTGTGTAGGCCTTCGGGGATGGGAAGGTGGTGGCAGATACCAGCGGGCTCAAAAAGCTGAAGTCTGGCAAAATTCAGCATGTGGAGGCCTAGCTCCATGGAGCGAGCTGGCACCCAGCCTAGAAGAGAAGAGAGTCAGAAAAAATGAATTTTCGGTAACCAGACGTCACAATGGACACCTGCGAAGATATCGCTTTAATGTTCATTCTGCTGTTGTTTCCATGTTCCTATTTGGATTTTTGAATGCTTTTCGAGCTCATTGACCCGTTTTGGCGTGAACATTTGTACGCAGTTCCCCCTTCCAGGCACTACACCAGGGCAAGGGTCACCTTTTCGAAGTCACCTAGAAGCAAATCTTTAAGCAGCGTCGTCTCGACGTTCGAGTTGACGAGGCGCTCCAATTCAGAAGCTTTTGCGGCCACCTCGCCGTTCAGGAGCACAATGTCTCGCAAGGAGTCGTCCTCTGCCCAGCTGGTCCCAGGAACAGCCATGGCAAGACCCGGCAAGAAGTCGGCGTAGATTGCAATCTCCTCCCAGAGACGCTGGATCTCGCGGAATTGGCCCTTGGTCTCGGCAGTCTCTTGGGCCAGCAAGTTTTCCGAAACCTGCGCGTAGGTGTTCCTATGGAGCCCCTGTAGCAGCTCAGTTTTTTCCTTTATCAGGGCATCGAGGGCCAACAATTGGCGCACCTTGGGGCCCAATTCTCTCAAAGCGCTGGAAATCTGAGCACTGAGCGCTGCACTTTCGTGGTCATCCAGCGCAAGTGAGCGGAAGACACTGAGAAGCTTTGAGGTGCCGCTGGGGCTGGTGCTATCGTAGAGCTGGTGCAAGTTGCGGGAGATCGAGAGCTCGGCAGAAGTGGTGCCTGCATCCACATGGTGGACCGCACGGAGTATAGGGAGCACTAGCTGAAGATATCCGGCGCTTAGAGTGTTCGATTTGACAATTCGTGTGTGTTGCTGGAGGAACTGGCGCACATAGAGGGCCTGGTGGAGAGCGGGATCAGTCGCAGGGGTTTCTTCGGGGGTCGATTCGCTCGGAATCGGCACAGAGAGAGTCTTGACCACCTCCTGGTACTGTTCTGAGATTTCCGCCTCTGTTCGGGCCTCAAGGTCCTTCAATTTCTGGAGATACACGAGCGTGTCGAGTTTGTTGACAAGGGACGTAAATAGCGCCAGGTACCTGGCCTCTAGGGGACCCGGAGGAATGGGCAGCGGGATTTTGCGGTCCGGGTCTGCCAGAGAAGTAGCTGAGACCATTCTAGGGCGTGAGCAGGTATCAGCTTCTGCAGTTGTGGGGTAGAGGTGAAGTAAAGGCGGCGCAGAGTTAGCGTGGAGCTAGCGGGAACCGCGCCTGTCTACCCCTTTGGACTGGAGAGCGAGCAGACCACAAGAGCCCTTTCCATTTAGCCAAAAGAGAAATTGAACTCTTCAAAAAATGGTAGTCAAGTATTGGGCACTTGGGTACCATCCTGGCCAACTTTGAGCCCGTTCTTTCCAAGAGCGTAGCTTTAGAAGAGCGTCTCGCGTCCCTTGCGCCTTGCCCATGTCCCGCAAGTCGCCACAGAGCCCCTAAATTAGCGGGCAACGACGGCGCAATTTGTGCGAACACATCTCCAGCAAGAACACTCCCCACCCCTTAGCTGCCCACGATGTCGGGCCTACTCAAGAGCAAATTGCTTCGAATTGCCTCCAGTGGAATCTTTGCCTCCTTTTCGCCGGAGCAGCTCTCCCAATGCCGCCGCGAATTGTTGTCGTTGCCCTACGAGTCGTTGGACCTGCTCGAGGTGTTCAACCTTCTTGAGCTCCAGTTCTACGTGTCGCTACTCACAAACCACGACGTTGAGGCCAAGGCTTCGCTCGACCGATTATTAGACCAATTTGGATCGTCCAAGTCGCAGAGGATTAAATTGCTCCAGTCGTTGTACCTTGAGGCCATTGGTGAAGAGCTGCAAGCGGCGGAGATCTTGGGGCAAAACTCAGACGAATTGGAGCTCTCTCGACGTCTCACCACCTTCAGTCGAAAGAAGGACGCTGGAAACGATCTGCAGGAGCAGTACATCTCCAACTTGTTATTTTACCTTGATCTTAACCCCTCAGACGTGAAGACGTGGTCTGAATTAGGCCACGTTTACTCACAAATCGGCAACTATGACAAGGCCATCTACTGCTTCAAGGAGATTTTGCTCCAAGACGCTTTTGCTTACAATATTTTCTACCTAGTGGGGCTTCAGCACTACTATTTATTCCTTCAATTGGAGCCAGAAATCAGAAATAAGAAGGAGAAAGTGCTACAGGCGGTGGAAGCGCTCTCCAGCGCACGCAACAACTTCTTGAGATCGATAGAGATCTGTGAGGACTACCAAAAAGGCTGGCAGGGAGTACAGACCATAGGGCAGTTAGAGTTTAATTCTAAGGTGGCTGGGCCCTTGAGGCACGACAAAACAGTGGGGAAATATTTGGAAGAGGGCGAGAAGTTGGAGGCTATAGCGAGAGCGAGGTTGAGAAGTGAGGATTGAGCGAGAGAGAAGGGGGTGAGGTCTGAGATGAGAGGAAGTGGTTCGAATGGCTCTAAGATATGGCCAGCGATACCACTGTCTATGATACGCTAATCTGATCTATTGTAGGATATGCTAATCCGAATTGTAAGATAAGCCATGTGCACTGATCGATTTTGAGATAAGCACGAGCACTCAGGCAGTTTGCCAGCTGAGCCACTAATCTTCGTGAATCCATTCATCAAACCAGTTCTCAATTCTTCTGTAATCTATAACAACCATAATCTACACTGATCATTCATCATATGTATTCGAGTATATAAGCCGACATTACTCTCGGACGTTTATTCTCCAACATTTACTTCTCCAACATTTACTTCTTTCCACATCCACAAGACTTGGTACCGCACGTGCAGTCGGAACCGCAATCACATCCCTTAACATCTTCTGGGCCCTGGTTGAGAATCTTAGACATCATTGTAGTGTATTGTGTATTTTGTGTTTTGTGAAGAGAACAGCAGATGGAGATCTGGCGCTGTATTTATATAGCGCCCTCACAAAGAGGGCCGCAGATAGATGACCCACGCGAATTTCGCTGCGGACTGAATGCAGGAAGCGATTCGGTGCGAGGTTTTGGCGAGAGGCTACGGCAAAGCCGATGCGGGAGCCGGGACGGCAGGACGGGCAAGGGTCACGGGGATCTGGCCTTGAGTTGGTGGCGAAAAGTGCTGAGTGGCCGGCGGCTAGGTGCCATCGAGACGGCACCAAAGGCTTAAGCTACCTCTGTAGGCACTTGAGGAGCCACTGTCTGGCGCTACTGCCGGCTCTTGGTGCGGTCATTTCGCCGTGGGGCGTAAATGGCCCCATGATCATTCGCTCTGATCCCGCACCGAGTCGCGGCTCAGGCTTCCGTGCGGCTAGTGCTCAGGGGTAGCGAAAACCTCGCACAGGGCCCGTAGCGATGGATTGCACTGGAATCGCTTGGAAACGATGCAGGCGGCACATTTCACGCGGGCAGTCCACGGGAACTCAGCGGCGACTGGGCTGGAATGGTGTGGGGGCAGAGGTGCGATTGGCTGTACAGGGATCGCTGCGTGATATTCGCGAACCACTCGCTAATTTTGCGCCCCCACCGGCTCTCAGAACCGGCCCCAAGAGAACCCATCTTCCCCATCCCTCGTGGTGGTTCTGAGCTGGTTCTACACTAAGCGACCCCAGAGTCCTGAACCGAGACATGAACCTCAGGGCTCAGTACGCAGCTGTTCTGGCGAGTTGGCGCTGATTATCTACCGAGCATCGTCGTTCTTGCCCAGCTTCTCAATCTGCCCAGGCTTTCAATCTGCCCAGATATCTCTACATTACTGTAGGCCTCTGTGAGAGCTCAGATTCCTTCCCGCCAACTACACCTCTTCGTCTGGTGCTCTATTCTATCTATTATGAGCTCAAAGGAAGCTGAACTGGCTAGAACTCCCCCTTGTAGTTCAAATCATCTCTCTCCAACATCTCATCCAAAATGCCACTAGCGGCTGCTACCAATCCCAAAAATGGTCTGGAGGGATCCAAAACCTTGGACAAGTACTCGGGGTGGTACTGGGTTCCACAGAAAAACTTGTGGTTGTCTAACTCCAAAAGCTCCATTCTCTTGCCGGACTCGTCTTTTCCGACAAACTTCAAGCCTTTCAGCTCGATCTGGTCAATTAATTTGGGGTTGACTTCGTAACGGTGTCTGTGTCTCTCCATAACGTGGTCCGAACCGCCGTAAATTCTTCTCAAAATGGACTTCTCTGAGCCCTCCACAAATCTGGTCTCGTGAATACCCAATCTCATGGTGCCTCCCAACTTCACCTGGTCCACATCGGGCATGTATACCACCGAGGCGATGTTCTCGTCCAACTCGGGCTCAAATTCCATCGAGCTGGATCCCTTGATGCCTAAAACATTCCTGACAAACTCAATGACCGCAATCTGCAACCCAAGACATACTCCCAAGTACGGAATGTTGTTCTCGCGGGCGTATTTGGCCGCAGAGATCATTCCCTCGATACCTCGGTTACCAAAGCCTCCAGGAACCAAAATCCCGTCCGCCTGGCACACATGGTGCCATGCGCGGTGGTAGTCGGACAAATTGGAGCTCTGGGTATCCTCCTCCAAGTCAGACGACTCCACCCACTCGATCTTGAGCTTGCGGTTGCACTTCATGGACGCATGCTCCAAAGACTTGATCACAGAAAGATACGAGTCCTTCAACTGGGTGTACTTGCCCACAAGGGCAATGGTGACAGTCTCATAGGAGTGGTCGTAGTTGGCGGTCAAGTTCTTCCATCTCAGCAACAAGTTGTCGCCTCTGGCGATCACTTCCTTGGAGAAGCCCTTGGGGTCGATGGCCAATTTCTTGGTCAAAAACTTCATCATGCGCTGCTCTTTCAAGAGCAAGGGCACGTGGTAGGTGGTGTTGACGTCGTGCACGGCGATCACCTGCTCAGGGCCCACATGGCAAAACATGCCGATTTTTTCAATGGTGGCCACCTCGAGCAACTGCTGGCATCTGCAGGCAATCATGTCTGGGGTTAAACCGAGCGATCTCAAGTCTTTGATGGCGGCTTGCGTGGGCTTGGTCTTCTGCTCGCCATGGATCACTGGGACGAGGGACACGTGGATGAGGGCGAAGTTTTCCTGGCCCACACGGAACTGGAACTGTCTCAAGGCTTCAACAAAGGGCGCACTCTCGATGTCTCCCACGGTTCCTCCTAATTCGATGATACAGACGTCCGGCTCAAGGCCCGACGCGTCCACTGGAATCTTCGCTACCCGCTCAATCCAGTCCTGGATCGCCCCAGTGACATGGGGCACCACCTGGACCGTTTTGCCGAGGTAATCACCCTTTCTTTCACGCTCAATAACATGCGAGTAGATTTTTCCCGTGGTGATGTTGTGGTCTCTAGTCAAGGTGATGTTCAAGTAACGCTCGTAGTTCCCGAGATCCAAATCCACCTCTCCTCCGTCGTTGAGCACAAAACACTCTCCGTGTTCCAATGGCGACATCGTTCCGGCATCGATGTTCATGTAAGGGTCGATCTTGATGGACGTGACACGAAGCCCCAACGTCTTGAACAACAACCCCGTGGACGAGGCCAAAACACCCTTTCCAATTCCGGAAATCACACCACCAGAAACAACAACGTACTTCATACTTCGAAGATTCAAAAAGTCTTTTTTCGTTTACAAAAAGAGCAGAAACTGAGTGTAGGGACTCCCTAACAGTTTAAGCAGTGTATGGCCAAGGGAGTTTGTATGGGAAACTCCTGTGGGAAATGATAAAAAATGGTTCCAGCTATCTTACAGTCACACCACAGTAATTCTGTGATATATAGCCCTCTTAAATAGCTGATTTAAGGGGGAGGGAAGGAAAAAAAGAGAGAAAGAAGAGAGGCGAAATGTCTTTGAGTGGTGAGACGAAGGAGGGATGGCTCATCGCGACTGGCGTGCCGACTGCCTATTGCGGAAATAACTAGAGCGCGTCTGGTCGCCTTTGCTTAGGGCACGATGCGGTGGTTTTCCAGCTGAAGCAGTGGCCTGAATTTTAACCCCCTACTGGAAAGTGCTGCTGCTTTAGACACAGGCCATTCTGCTCGAAAATTGCAGCTAGAGCACGGCAGAAGGGGACTGTCTGTCTCACGTAACTGAGCCATTACATGCAGGACTCAAGTTTGGAAGCGTTAGCAGCTCATTAGGGCAAATTTACGGAGCAAGACGCTAAGTTAGGGGCTCAGTCGCTAAGTGCGCCGTTCTCTAGGCCTATCTCCTACACCGTAGAGGAGGATGTCAGCTGCCTTATACACCACCAGGAAGTAGCTTCGTCGTGGCGGTACCTTGGCTGCGTGATATTCTCTGCCAAGTTGCAGGCGAATGTGTCCAGCGCAAGGGTGCGAGAACGGCATACGCAGGGCAGAAGGTACAATGGTCACCTGGATCGTCTATAATGCTAAATTCAGTGATTCTGGCGTGCTGTGTAAATGCAATAGTAGAAGGCTGGTGGCGCTGAGGAGGAGATTAAGTAAAGACAGCTCATTGGGGCAGAATCGAATGAACACAAAGGATCGATTCAGCGATTGTCATAGGCCTTCAAGACTTGCATAGCTTTGAGATCACACAATTGAAGGTCTGGCTCCTGGTTGACCCGTATTCCAGCCTCATGAAGTGCTCCAATCACCCATAATTACCACCAATGAGAAAGAATCCAAGGCCTTCCCAGGACCTGGTTCTGTCCAGGACTCCCAGCCCATAGCTCCTGCGTTCCTGCCGAGACTCCCGGGTACCTGCCCAAGAGTCTCGACACTGAGACCGCACCATGCGACCTCACACAATCTTCACCCCTCCTATTTGGTCGGTGCCATCCTCCGCCATGAGGATCTGCGCCTTGCCCTGTTTGACCAAAACCTTCAATACACGCACCAATAGGTCGTACTCCAAATTTCGGAGCTCGTTGGGGACTCCTGAGTCCGACAGCTCGGTCAATTCGTACACTGTGAGCACCGAGCTCAACTGGCCTGTCTTCTGAACGAAGGCGTACAAGATCTGGGCCCACTCGCCCAACGACTTCCAGTAAACAAGAATTCCAGATTCGGGGACTTTGGGGTTCTTGAACTGCGCCTTCTGCTGTTTGATGAGATGGCTGAAGATCAGCGACCGGAAGGAGTCGTTGACCGAGCGATTGATGGCGGTGTTTTCAAAGAGCGGAGGCACGTCATCGAGCTCGAACTGCGAGTAGAGAATTTTTCCTGTGGGCGATAGCGTCGATACCTTGTAGTGTTCACAGTAATCGAGAATGATTTCACACCAGCTGTCGAGCTGGTTGGCGAGGACGGTGGCGTTGGGCTGTTTGGTGTAGAAGGGAATGAAGGAGTGGATCTTGGGGAACTTGAACTCCTCAGACATCGGGGAACGGTTAGGGTGGTCTCGCTCTGGGAAAGGGTTACTCGGCACTAGTACTGGGCGCTGTTAGTGGGAACTAGGTACTGGTAGTGGGCACAGGGGCGCTGAATGGGGCGCTGGATGGTGATGGCGATCTGAGGCTGGGGGACTTATGTGCGCGCCTTCGGCTAACCGAAGACGCTAGTAGAACTAATTTTCGACTGTTCTACCGACTGGAGGTACTGGCCTGGTAGTGCTATCTTCCTTCCACCACGAACACTAGCAGTTAACTCTGCCAAATTTCCGGAAGCTCTGCTCCAGCGAAAGCTACTCAAAATGGCTTTACTTCACCAAACCAGACGACTAGTACACTGGCCACGGCCATAAATTCCACGGTATCCCCTCACTACTTCACTTTCACTCCAAATCCATTCCTCTTACCTAAATCTACACTTCTCTGTATGAAACCGTGATATTAACCAAACTTAAAATACATATTTGACTTAAGCTTCAGCCATGTCTCTCAAACGACGGATGGTGGATCTAACAGTGGCGGCAGCAGCGGTAGAAACAGTGTAAGCACCACCAGCAACGGTCTTGCTGCAGGACTTACAGTTCCAGATACCAGCGGCACCTCTCTGCACAGTTCTCTTACCACAGAAGGAGCAGTCGTATTTGGCGTGCTGTTGGACTTCCAACTTCTTGGTCTGTCTTCTCAAGGAAGAACCGTATCTGACACCGAATTTACCGGTAATTCCAACCTTCTTAGTTCTCTTAGTCCTGGATAGTTAGTATACAAAAAGGCAATAAAATGGAGAAAATAGTGCATTGGCATGGAGATTGCTGGTCTTGGGGAGTGCTGGAAAAAGGATGGAGAAGCGTCGAAAAAGCAGTCAACTATCAGCGAAACTTTCCAAAAAAAATCTGATATGCTCTTGCGGGCCCATCGTGTCTTTCGTGATGTTTTCTCCAATTTTGACCGACACTCTTGAGCTCTTCTGGGCTTGCTGTCCACGGTCTACTTCTTCAGCAAAGAACTGGCTAAAGTTCAGCCACGATCACGGTCAGCCCACCGTTGGCTCAAAGTACCCAGACAGCTGATAAAATCAGCGTCCTAGCCTCATTGACGCCAATGCACTTTTCATATGGTCACACGTACATTTTGATTATCTGTGTGGAAACAAAAGACGAAAGCTTTCTCTTCACAAATTGTTTTTCAGTGGCAGGGCACTGCGCTGGCGGACGTGCGAGTGAAAAAATGAGAAAAAAACGGCGAAAAATCATGTGACCAGGGCTTAAGCCCTAAAGACTTAGTATTTGGTGCGGCTATCGCGAGTCTGTGGCTGCTGCAAATTGCAACCACTGGCCCAAGGCCGCAGAGCCCCACAGATACAGCCCCAGCTCAGAACGAAAGTTCAGAAACGGCCGATAATCAGCCAGAACGCCTCAGCCAGTACACCCAGCGGTCAGAAAGCAAAATTCAGAACAAAGTTCAGAGAATGAGCGCCGCGGAGCCTGATCCGTGGCTCCAAGTGCGCGAGTTCATCAAGAACCCAGGGTCGAGATGTAAGTTGCACCAAAAGGCTAGTGGAACTTGAGGTAATTGTGACACAGAATAGAGCGGAGCTTCAAAATTTCCGTTGCTTTGTCTTCACGGCACAGCTAACAACAGCCTCTGAGTCAGCGTCGTCATCCTCTGGGTCAGCCACTGGGTCAGCCGCTGGCTTGCACTCCGACCCAGGACCTGGACCTCCAATGGGCCAAAGTTTCCTACAAACACAGTATCTCATCACATCTGAGGACGATACCAGGGCCCATTGCAGTTACAAAGGCCCAAATAGAAGCCCTAGACCGAAGCTGCAGAGGAAATTCATAGTAGCCACTGGTCCCCGGAGAGTGCAGAAGATTCACCAAAACCTGAGCAGACTTCTCCAGAGGGCGTACCGGGAGATCATGGCACAAATATCCCTCAAACCACAGCATCTAGCTCTCCATGGGCCTAGTTTCAGGCCCCTTTATCTACAGGACAGCTCCAGAGTACGAGCCCTCCATGCGACAGATAGAGAGCAACTCCTGCCACGGCCTGAAGGTTCCCCAAACCACCAACCCAGAGCCTTAATTAGAACCAGGGAAAGCTTCAAGAAAGTACCCCAAGCGACTGCCACCTTCAGGTTCCTTAAGGACGACAGCGAGAATGAGTCCAGGCGTCAAGGCGCAAAAAGACAACACAGAACTCGCAGAGGACCCGGTGGCTGTGGCTGGGCGTACGGCTTTCAAGAAGCGGCTCGACGTTCCAGGAAGTTCAGCAAAGAGATCCAAAACAAAACTGTCAGGGAAGCTGTGGTACAGGCCATGAGATTGGCCCAGTATGAGCCTTCTCTGCTTGAGGGCGAAAAAATGGAGAAGAATAGGCTACGGGGAAGACAGGGAAAGAGCTCCATTAGCGATCCAGAATCTAACTTTTCAGAGCCCAGTCAGACAACAGGGCCCATCCCACCCATCCTAACCCTAGCCTCCGGCCCAGAACTGTCATTCAAAGCACCAAGTTTGTTCCCTAAACTCCATGACTTTGAAGGGCTCAGCGCCACTGCAGTTATCCCAAGCTCTCTCCTCTACCCACCCGCTCTAAACTTGGTCCTTGACAAGAGCACGTACATTGCTGGAGGGAATGTGGGAGTAAAGAGCCCTGAAACGCCTGGCTCCAGCTCCGTTCCTATGTTCACGTGCCCCATCTCCTCTGGAAAATCCATAGATCCCAAAAAGGTGTTTGCTACCAGCGCTGAGAGAAAGCACCCAGCCAAAAGCAACCGAAGACTAGAGTACCTTGGCCGCCTCTCGCGGACTGCCAACATTCGCTGCTGCGATGTGGTCACCTACCTACACTACAGAATGGCCCAGCAGAAGAGGATGACTGTGCGGGAACGAGTGGAGGAGCTCCGGAGCCGTTTATTGCGCGGTAGAGAATAACTGAAAGACACGCGAGAGCAGAGCTATGGTCTTAGTGGCAGAAACTCCTGACATGTGCTGACCAGTTCAGCTATCCTTAGCTGTGGCCGATACGGCATGATCCCAAGATAAACAATCACCCAGGAGAGGAGGGATCAGTTCACTAGAGCAGGATTGGTATCTAAGCACGTCAATAGTGCTGAGATTTCAGAGCAGGGCTCTTGGCGAACTGCTGTGGAGCCCTCACTATAGCCAGTGGCTCATACATCCATAAAGTCTGTAAGCTTTAGTAAAAGCTTCTTATTGTAAAGCTCTCCAAGTGTAAGATACTGGTCGTGATAGCTGAGTTTTCAGGGGCTGGGCGCCGGCCTAAACCGCTGGCGGAGGACGTGGGAAAAGACGCGCATCGGTATCATTCACCTCCATCTCAACGTCAGCTTCGTCCTCGTCGCCATTGTAGATCATTCCGCCAAAGACAGCCGGCTGGTGAATCTGCGGGGCGTTATGACCAAAAGCGGTCTCCTGTGCACCTTCAGACGCCTCCACCAGCACCTGACGGTCCTGAAGTTGCTGTCGCTGCTGCTGTACCTGCTGTTGGGCCTGCTGGGCCTGCTGAATCTGGCGTAATTGCTGCTGCTGCCGACGGATCCGGTTCTGATGGTGGTTTCGGATGAGAATCTGGAAGTGCTCGCGCATTTCTCCAGGCGCTATGTTTCCTGTGATGTCTCCCGCGTTCAATTCCGGCGGGAAGAAGTTGCTGGGCTCTCGTTGTCCGGCCCAGCCGTTCAAGTCGTCGTCCGGAGCACCGACACCATTGAGAGCGCCTGGTCCGCCAAGAACCGCAGTGGCAGTTGCTGGCTCCAACTCGAGCGTGGCGCCCGTCAAAAAGCGCCGTCTGCGCTCATTGGCGATCGCATGCATGTCGCCCTGGTCCAAGATATGCGCCGGGTTCTCCTCCATGCTCTCGGTGAGGAAATTGCGCAACTGATTGACGCCATGGCCTGAGAAAACGCAGAAGGAATTGCGCTGTACTTCGGTGAAATCTGGCGGTGGCTCGCGGCAAAATGCAGTAATGTCGTGGCGCAAAAAGGCCACGATTCCTGTAAGCAGAAGATGTGTTAATTTTGGGCAGTTCTTCAACAATAGATAGATGGGCCCGATGGTGAGATTCGAGCAATACGAGAGATGCACGCGCTCCAAGCAGTCCTGCTCGCCACGGCGGCGCACAAACTCCAAGATGCCGTTATCGGAGATGAGGATGCATTTGACGAGGCCTATGCGTCGAAGTTTGGGCAAATTGGCCAACTCCACCAAGGTCCAGTCGGTCAATTGGGTACAGCAGGCCAAATCGATGTACTGGATTCGATGACACGACCTCACAAGCGAAGCCACGCCGAAATCCGTGATGAGGCTGCAGTGGCCCAAATGAATGTAATGCAAGCTCCTGCCCAACTGGGCGAGCGCCCGGAGCGAGGCGTCGGTGATCTGCATGCATTTGGACAACACCACGTTCCTCACGCGCGGAGCATACGCCACCAACTTCTCCACCAACTTGTCGGTGATGGCATTACAGCCTGTGATGTCGATAATGCGCAATTTCTCCAAGTAAAAATCCTCGGGAAGAAGCTCGAACAAATCATCGGTGATTTTGGCCGCATTACTGATGCGGAACTCGCGCAATTGGGTCATGTAGCGGAAAATGAGCTTTAAATAGCGGTCAGAGATGTTGGGGCAGTTGTGCAAGTCGATCTCCACGAGCGACTTGCAGTTCTCGTACATTGCGAGGATGCTGGCGTCGGTGATGTTCTCGCTGTTGTTGAACTTCACTCTTTTGAGCATGGGACAGGAGGTCAACAACTTGATGATGGCTGCCTCCGAAACATTACCGCAGCCCGGAGCATAGAGCCCCTGGAGCCGCGTGCAATTTTCCGCAAGCGCCTCGATAATCTGGTCTTGGATATCAAGGACTCCCGTCAAATCAATGGACTGGAGCCGCTCACAACTTCGAAGAGTGGCGGTGATGGGCCGGTAAGTCAACTTCGTGCAGTTTACGAGAGTTAAACGTTCCAATTTCGGGCACCCCACGAAGAGTTCGAGCAACGAGTCGTCCACCAATTTGGTCATGAACGAAAGATTGAGTCTCTTGATGAACAAGCGGTAGTTCCAGTGGGTTGTTGCCGGGTCCATTTCCATGATCTGCTTAATTTTCTTGAAGGAGGCATCGTTTTGCATGTTGGGCCGGAACCAGAGGATCTCGATGATGAGGTCTGCGAACTCGTGGCACACGGTCAAGAGCGAGAACAAATCGCGGCGGTCGAGGTGGTGGAAGATCTGGAGGAGAATCTCCGTGGGCAATTTGAGCAAGTGCGAGCGCGAGTAGTTCAACTTCTGGATCTCACTGCGCTTGCTCAGGTCTGCCGAGAGCCTTCGTTTGGAGATGATCGACGTGCGGAGGTCCTGGTAGTCAAGCTCCGTATCGGTGTCCATGTCGAAGGGGCGGCTGAGAGGCGCTGCTGGGGGCTTGAGCGACGACATCTCGTCGGACTCGTTGGTGCTGCTAGGGGAGCTCATGGTGGGTGGGAGGAAATGAGGGGTGCTCGCAGAGCCTGGGAATACAAAGGGAGTGGGTCTGAGGTCACAGCGGTCACAGCAGCGACTTATGAAAGTTCCAAGAAACTGCGGCCAGACAGAGCAGTTGCCGGTAGCACGCGCTGGGCTTCGGCCTGTGCTCAATCAGCGGCAATGGGTGGCAATCAGCGCCAAAAAATGACCAGAGTCACCAAGGGGCACAGAAACACAGCGGGGGTTGTTACTGAGTGCGGAGGAGGCCTCTCGTGCTCTAGGGGCGCAAGGATCAGGGGGCGGTGGACTCACCACAGAATCGAAGTCGATGGCAACAGGAACGCGACTGGGGCCAGCTCAGGATTCAGCGTAAAAAAGGCGGGCGATTGACAACTGAAGGAGGCGATTAACGCAGACACAGCCTGAGAACGTCGCTGTTGTCCAAAGAAGGCGTGGTCGTCGGTGGTAGGGCCCTTGCTTAGCGGGAGGGGCCCCAATTCGAGCGGAGCGATTGTTTTTGAGTTGTGCGGACTCCTGCACATGGCACATAAGAAGCCGTTGGAGTGGCACGGGGGAGGTGATGGGTGGCGAAGGAGGCACTTTCAAGAGACGAAAATTGCAGGGGAGAGACTAGCGGGAGAGGAGGAGAGATGGTGTAACTTTTGTAGAATTTGGCCCTTGGGCTGGTGTTCTGTTGCATCTCTCGATGTGCTGAGCGCGCTAGCCACCCAAGGCAGCGAGCAGAGCACGCAGTGGCTCCAGCCGAGCAGGCACAAGCGGAGCGTGATGCAGCCACTGGAGGTGCTCACAGTTCCGGCCACCGGCTACTGGCTGAGGTTCCGCTCCGCTGGCCACTCCGTGGAGGCTCCTGCGGAGAGCTGTCCCCCTGACGGGGGTTCCAGTCCAAGCGCAGCGAGCAGAGCACCACGCAGTGGCCCTCCCCGGGTAGGGGCAGCGGAGCGTCGTGGATCTCAAGGGCCCAGACACTCAGTGAAAGCGAAACTCTGCCGGCGACAGCTCGTCTGCCAAGCGCAGGCTGTAGGCAGCTGAACTCTAGGCCTAGGGACTGGAGGACCCCTTCTAAAAGTGCTCCCTCCTAAGACCCATACCCAAACCTCTACCCCCTCCATTGCTACACCTCCGTGTCTATTTGTATTATTCTTTTGTGCACCCAGCACGCTGGATGGCTTCTATTTACTGAGGCGGTCAGCGAAAAGCGGCTTCTGCCTGGGCGCCGCCCCCGGGGCCACCACTGGCCCCACCCTCCGCACCACCCCTGCTCTAGCACCCCGCTCCCTCAGAACAACGGCGCCTTCTGGCCCGGCCCCGGCGTGCTCGGGCTGGAGTTGTAGCCAAGGGCTGCCGAGCTCAACGAGAGCTGCTCCAACTGCTTCATTACCGTCAGATCCTGCTGTCCCTGGCCCTGGGCCTCGAACTGACCGTACGAGGCGTACTGCTGTCCCTGGGGAGGTAGCGACTCCTGAGCGTAGTACTGCTGCTGGTTCAGCGGCGGAAACAGCCCGAGCATCGGACCAACGGACATGGGAAACTGCTGGTACTGCCCAAATTGGGCCCCCGGAAACTGTTGCTGCGGGGCAAACAGTGGCACCTGTCCCGGCACCTGTCCTGGGTGAGCCCCATGCTTTTGCTGCAACTTGTACTGTCCCCCGTGGGCCTGCTGATGGCCCTGGGAATGCGCTCCCTGCGCCAGGCCGCCCAGACCGTGGCCGTGGGACCTGCGACCGCCGCGCTTGGTTCTGCGCCCGTTGAGCGACGAGGACCGCCCCAAACGAGCACTGGAGAGGCCCACCTCGTCCATGAGCTTCTTGTACGGCTGAGCATTGCTGATATTCATCTCCAACAAGAGCCGGCGCACCTGCAGAAACACAAAGTTCTGGTACTTGACGTTCGCCGGCGCATCTGGCGAGTCCACCACCGCTAGCAACGCCGGGTTGGAGAGGATTTTGTAGAGGAACACCGGCCCGGACGAGTTCTCGGAGTTTTCGGCTAAAATCGCCTCAAGAAGCGCAGTGGGCACGGGCGAGAGCTCGGGGTCGGCCTCGTTAAAAGCGCCAAAGATCTGGTCCATGATGCGGCGCTTCAGCGCCGGATCCGCCCGGCTGTTCAAGATCTTGAGGAGCGTCATGTGGGCCAACTTGTGGCAGCAGTAGAGCGCAAGGTGCGGGAGAAAGGCGTCGGTGAGGAGAGAGAAACGCGGCTCGCTCGCCGGGCCCTCGGGGCCTGCAACGGCCGTTTGCCACCCGCGGAACGTCTCCAAGAACCACGTGATCAAGAGAGACCCGTTGCTGTTGACGATCAAGTCGTCGGCGTACTGCACCACCAAGCCCGCCACCACCGCCACTTGCTCCGGCGACACGATGGCCGCGCCACCGGTACCGCCACTGGTGCCCGCCTCGAGGATCGTGCGGATGCAGCGGGCGCCAAAGCGGCCGGCGCTGATCTCAAGGAAATTGTCGGCGATGACCTCGAAAATGAAGTCGTTGAAGGGGCTCCCGAACTTGAGACAGCCCTGGAGCACGTAGTTCCCAAACTGGTCGTTGAACAACTTGACCGCGTAGGGCTTGAGACTGGCGGAAATGATGTACTCCTGCTGGTAGTCGTTCAGGCAGAGGCTGATGATCTTCTGGATGGCCCAGGTGCCGTTTTTGTGGGTGCCCAACTGGCTCAAATAGGGCGCTATTTCCTTGACCATCATGAGCTTGACGAGCGGAGATTCCACCAACGAGAAGAGCCGCTGCACCACCGTGTTGCCGAGGTAGTCGTAGCACAACTCTGGGAGCTCGTCGAGCATTGCGAGCGAGAGCTGCTCAAGCTCCAACTGCGACGGGAGCGGCGGCACGGGCTCGGCAGAAGACCCTGAGCCCTCCTCAGCGGAGCTGGCCGGAGACAACGCCTCCTGGTCCAAAAGCTTGCGCAAATCGCGCAACTTGGCGGAGTCGAACTGGCGAAGCGCCACCGGGTCCGGGAGCGGCCCGAAGGCGTCGCGGTAGCTGGAGCGAGGGTACGCGATGCTGGTGGCAATGAGCGCCTGCACTTTGCGCATGTCGAGCCCCGCTCCGCGTGTGAGGGTGCGGATGTGCCGCACGAGACTGTCGCCGACGGCCGCGAGGCCGGCGGACTGGCGCGAATCGGCGGGCTCCGCTCCACTGGGGGCACCAGCAGCCGCGGAGACGGGCCCCGGGGTCGTGCCAGGGGTGGTGGCGGAGAGAGAGCCCGAGGACCCCGACCCTACCGCCCCAAGCGCCTCCTCGTCGACTTTGGCGAACGCCACGTAGAGCACCACCCCTGGCATGAGCTCCAAGTGGTTGAAGCTCGCCTTGAGACCCATGGCCGTGTCCACCGTGGCGCACTCCACCAAGGCGATGCGCGCAGCGCTCGCGGGCAGCACGCGGATGCTGCGGACAGCCAACACGCGGTGGCTGCCCAAGGAGCTGCACACGAGCGCCCACATCTTCTGCGCATCCACAAACTGCGGGAGGTTGTCGAACAAAAGAAAGCGCGTGGGGGCCATGTTCGGGTTCTCGAAGTTCGTCACGAGACCCACCGCGCCGAAGTCGAAGTTGTCGTGCAAAACGGGCCCCTGCGAATCGTAGACGGGGCCGCCCGTGCTCTGCGAGAGCGAGAGGCCCATGGTGTAGGAGGGCGCGGGAAGCCCCGGGAGCTGTCCCTGCGCTGGGCCCTGAAAGCCCTGGAGCCCCTGGAGGCCCTGGAGCCCCTGGAGCGGAAGTTGTCCCTGCGTCTGTGGCTGGGCGTCCTGGGCCCCAAGGAACGACCCGCCCAAAAACTCGGGCGCCTCCATGCTGAGCGAGGCCTCTGCCAACACCGGCGTGACCCCAGAGTAGGTCTGGGCCCTGTTGCGGGAGGAACCAGCTGCGGGCCCCATGGTCCCGAGAAGCGTGTCCAAGTAGCCGCCAATGTCCGTGGGCTGGGAGGCCAAGAACGAGGCCAGAAGGAGCCTCAGGTGGTCGATGCTGTAGGCAGCGGAGGCGGCGGTCTGCTGGTTCGACACCGCCCCCGTGGTGGTGTACGAGCGATTTCTGGGGGCGGTGCCGTTGACGGGGGCCAACGTTGGGCCCACGGATGCGGTGGCGGCTCCGGCGGTGTAGTTCCCCGCCGAGGCCGATGGCGTGAGATTCAGGTGCGCCAGGTGCTGTGCTGAGAGATGAGGGCTTAAGAACGAGCCGCTGGACGCTGAGTGGATGCTGGCAGAGTCCACCAAATTGGGCGACCCTCCGCTCACAGCGTCGTCGTTCCAGATCGAATTGGTGGAGAAGAGTGACCCGGAGCGCATGCGCCGGGAACCGCCGGCGGTGCCGATGCTGGGGATGTCCACGGCGACAGGGGTCGAGGGGAGTCCAAGCGAGATGTAGTCCATGGTGGGGAGCCCCGAGGGGTCGTGCTGGTGGGATGGGGGCGGGGTATTGATGTAGTGGCCGCTGCTGGCCCCGTGCATCGACGGGAGCGTGCCGGACCTGCTCCTGCCCTCAGCGGCGGGCGTTAGGGAGATGCTCGGTGGCGAGGGATGGGGGTGTGACCTGTTCAGCATGGCGTGGGGTGTGTCAGAGGAATAGTGAGGATCTGATGCGTGGGCCTGGTGTAGGGCCTGGTGTGGGGCCTGGTGTGGGGCCTGGTGTTGATCTGGCAGTGCTGGTAAGCCGATGATGGAGTCTGGAGCTTGGTTGGGCTCTGGGTACGAGACTTGGCACTGTGTTCTTATTGTTGGTTCTGGGTGCTTTATGCTGGCTGCGGAGTGGGTTATGGGGGTGTCAGGCTGAAATTCCAGAGCTCTGGAGTGTTGGGGCGTGCTGAATGGCCTCGTGGTTCTGACTCTCAGTGGGAGCAAGCAGAAGCTGGAGCGCAGGCGACGGAAAGCAGGGGCTTGTGGCTCTGGCTGGGTCTATACGCGCAGAGAATGAGCAGCAGTGCCGACGAAAGTTGGAGAAATTTGAGGTCTGGCGACTGGATAGCACCACCGGTGGAGAGAAAATAAACGAACGTTGAGAGCAAGGCCAACAGTACGCGAGCGAAGAAGGCGGCGGGCGCAGGCAGAGGAGGCGGCAAAGAACGCGGTACGGGCGCGAAAATAGGGGCCGTGTAGCGAAGCCACGGGTGCGACCAGGAGGTGAGAGCAGGAGGTGCGAGGGTGCAAGGTCTACAGCAGGAGCCAGAGGCAGCGAATGTCGAGGATTGGCGGAAACTGGCGGAGGTACTGGGCCAAGGAGCTGGGGTCTGATGTTAGAGCCACGTGAGGCGGTCATCAATTCCGGGCAGCTACAGGGGGAAGTCCCACACGGTGAGTGGGCAGCGAATTGGGCGGTGAGAGGGCTGCGCATTGGCCGGTGAATGGGCAGCGAATTGGATGCTGTGCCCAACTGTCGCTAGACAAGGCTTCGTTTTCCAGGCGCTGCGGCTTCGGAAGACGAGGAACGCTAAGCGAAGGGACCGCAGCACGAATCGTCTGAGCTTCATAGTCCACAGAGCTGGCACTTCCTCGACCTTTGCGGTGAGCAGGAGGAAAGCTGTGCGAGCGCGAGCTCAAGCCAGAGCCCATGCCAAGCCAGAGCCAATTGTCAGAGCTCTAGCCGGGGCCTCAGGCTGAGCGTCGCTGGACTTTGTTCTGGCCAGACCCAGATCTGGAGCCCTGTAGAAGGCCCCTATTCGCGGACTGAGCACGGGGCAACTGGCCGCTCTCTGCGGCTGGAGAGCTGGCCACGAGACTCAGCACTGGCCGGGAGCGGCAATTCGGGAATTGGTGAGCGACTAATGACGAAGTGGCCAGGGCTGCAGTCCGAGACTGGGGTGCTATGGCCAGCGCTTCTGTCTTGGCTTCGCCAGTCGGTCGTGACGCTTAGTCGTTGGAGCTCCTACAGTTCCTACAGCTCCTGCCACCGTGGGCTCGGCAGACCAGCACGGCACGGAGCAGTACGCCCAGAAGGAAGATTTGAAGCTTGTACATGCGCTCAAACCTCTCATCCTCTCAAGAGCAGATCCAGCCCAACTACGGCTCGGCCCTTATTAGCCATTATGCTGTACACTCCCCGTAGAGAGCTCTAATTCTGGTGGGACCTGCCGGCGGCTACGGCCCGCTCCGCCAGCCACTACGTGAAGGCTGCAGCGGAGTGTCAAGCTACCGTCAGGCGCTCGACCTGAGGGCACCGACAGTTACGGGTCCGCTCCGCTGGCCACTCCGTGGAGGCTCCTGCGGAGGACTGTTTCCCTGCGGGGGTCCTAGAGCCTCGAGCGCAGCGAGCTGAGCACCACGCAGTGGCTCCCGCCGAGCAGGCGCCAGCGGAGCCTCAAACAGCTGCCGGTAGGCGCTCGAGCTGAGGGCACATGGACGGCGACGGGTCCGCTCCGCTAGCCACTCCGTAGAGGCTCCTGCGGAGGGCTAAAGCGCGCCTTGTTTTGCGCACTCATCTGGCCCTTGGACCACAAGAGCCAGCGGAAACACCAACAGCCAGCGTCGACTGAACCGAAGACACTCGTAGCGCCGTCTGAAACTGTGAGGGAAATCGAGACCTGAGCCGAGAACAGAGCCGAGACCAGAGCAGACGCAGAGACCAGGGAGCGAGCCAGAGCACAGAGCTTAGAGCAGAGCAGCCAGCGAAGACCCAGAGCAGGCCCCCAGAACATCCAGAGCGTCCCGAGCGAGCCCTGAGCTGCGACTCCCCCACTCTCTCAATCCAACGGCGTGAGCACAAGCATCGAGGGTTTCCAGTTGACCCAGTGGCCCCCCCAACCATTCCACCCCAGCTCCGCCAATAGCTCCTCACCCATGACCTCCCTCCCCCAGTATCTCCAGACCACGCTCTCGAGTATCCAGCGACAGGACGGCGCCGGGTTGCGGTATGCGCTCACCATCAGCCCCGGCGCCGCCGAGGGCACCGCCAGGTCGCAGTTCCACGAGCCGTCCGAGTTCGACCTCTACCCCTTCCCCGAGAAGTTCCGGCCCGTGGTGCGAAACTACTTGCGCCTCATGAAGTCTGTGTACATCCTCAACGACATCGACAGCTCTTTCCGCGAGTTGAACGAGATGGTGATGTCGCTCAACCGCGCGGCCGACTCCCAGACCAACTGGATCAACCCGGCGCTCATCAATTCCAGCACCGAGTTGATCAACGTGTACCGGGTGAAGCAGAAGACCAAGCCGGACGAGGAGCCCGACCTTTTGGACATAGACGCGGCGTCGTCTTCCGTCAACTCCAGCACGCTCGAGAAGTTGGCCAGCACCATCAACAGCTCGTTCAAGCTCTCGCTCAACGACAAAAACCTCGACATGTCCCAGTCCAAGCGCCAGGACATCTACTTCTTCTTGGGCAGCCTCATCAAAATATACTTCCAGCTCGGCAAGTTGGAGTTGGCCAAGTCGGTGGAGAAGGCGCTCGTGGGCACGCGCTTCGAGTTGCCGCCGCTTGTTGGCCCGCTGGTCACCAAGAAGTACGCCGTCGTCTACCTCTACTACAGCGCTCTCTTGGCGCTAGACGACTCCAAATTCCGCGCTTCTCAGGAGAAGCTCCTCCAGGCCATGGACATCTTGTCGTACTACGGTGAGCCCAAGTTGGTCCGCAAGCTCCAGGAAAAGATCTTGTTGGTTCTTGTGCCCTTGCGCTTGTACAACGACAATCTCTTCCCCAGTCCCGCGCTCTGGGAAGCCTTTCCGACCCTACGGTTCCTCTACCGCGACAGGTTGTTTGCCGCTATCAAAAGGGGCGATTTGTTCGCTTTTAAGGACTTCCAGCACCGCTTTGAGCCCGTTTTGTTACGCAGGCGCTTGTTCTTGTTGACTGAGCACTTGCAGAGCCTCTGCTATCTCCAGTTGGCCAAGCGCACCGCCAGGATCGTGGCCGAGCGCTCGCTGGACTCGGGACACATCGTGCCACTCTCTGCCTTCCAGGTGGCGCTAGAGTTCTCCTGCGGCCGCCGCGAGTCTGAGGGACGCTTCGTTCCTCCGCTGCCGGCCCTGTCCTACGCCCATTCATTGGATGAGGTCGAGAGCATCTTGGCGCGCTTGATTTTCCTCGGAAACATCAAGGGCTACTTGTCCCATAGCAGCAGGTGCATTGTTTTGTCGAAGACCAACGCGTTCCCGAAGCTGTCACCGCGCTAGGTGGAGCAATTCCAGGTTTTTGGAACGCCCTAGGGGCCCTGCAGCTTGTCTAAAGCGACTGGTTGCCCCTGGATATTGGGGGGCTCTACCGTCCCAGCTCCTGACCCCTGTCCCTTAACGCTCCGCTGGCCACTTCGTGGAGACCCCTGCGGGGGGCTGTCCCCTGCTGGGAGCCCAGCACCGAGCGCAGCGAGCTGAGCCCCACGCAGTGGCTCTCGCCGAGGAGGCGCCAGCGGAGCGTCAAGCAGCCGGCGGCGGGCGCTCAAGGTGACCACACACCGACTCCCTTGTTCGCTCCGCGGGCCACTTTGCGAAGATCACTGCGGGGTGGCGTCGTTCAAGAATCAGAGCGCCGTACTTCCATAGAGGCGCCAGCGGACCGACACCGAAGAGCGAGAGGCACCGCTGAATCATTTCTGCATATACTTATCTACACCCAACATCAGCTTCTAAAAATCCCCCCAATGCCGCTAGAGCCTGTAAAAAAATCTCTATAGTCATCTGAGTACCTAATATACTGCATTATGCCCTTAAAATCACTAAAATCGGTCCAATTTTGCTCTTTGCGTGGTCTTTTTAAGTCTGAGTTGAGAGTATGACATATAAGATTTTGGCCCTAAACTTCCACCTTCTACCCCCGAGCAAAGCCAGCAGAGCCTACGCCGGGGGCCACCGCAGGCAGAACCAGCGGAGCATCAATTATCTGTCAGCAAACGCCTCAGGTCTGTATCCCGGCTCAGGGTGCGCTCCGCTGGCCACGCCGTAGAGCTGCCCGTACCGGGGCCCGGACTGTACAGGCCTGTATATAATTATTTGCACCCAAACCACAGCTCAAAGCAGTGACTCCAATTGCACCTTAAATTAACGAGTAAACATTTCAGAGCCAATATTACCGTTGAGGCTGTATTTTGACACTGAAAACACACGAAACAGGCTCTTTTTGGCTGTTTTCATGGGCCTCCTTTCTCCAGAGGTAAGGGTACGGCATATAAGCCATTGCCTGGTAGCCCTCCCCGAGAGCCCTAGGACCTCGTGACGGCCCGAGTCGGTTACTCCCTTACTCTCTCGCTCTGCTGGCCACTCTGTAGAGACTTGAAGAGGACTGTTCTCTGCGGAGGATCCAGCTTCGAGCGCAGCGAGCTGAGCCCCACGCAGTGGCTCTCGCCGAGCAGGCGCCAGCGGAGCGTCAAGGCCACCGGCGTGCTCTGAGTCTCTGAAAGTACTACAGAGAGAGCTGGAGCGTATATAAAGGGACCGAGAGATTCTGGGGTCAATGGCCCGGTGAGGTGTAGGCGATCGGGTGAGCAGAGCTGTGGCAGAGGGAAGTGTGGTCTCGGGGATAGCATCAAGGCCGGGGATCCGAGGAGAATGTGAGTACTCGGAGGTTTGGAGGGTCCCAACAGCATTGCAGCTCATTCGCCTCATGGTTCCTGGTTCGGGTGTCTAGCGGTGGTAGGAGGAGGGGAGAATGCTCGCTACGATTAGCGGGTTGCACGCTATTTTTTGCGCCTATACAGCGCCTTCTACTGCTCTAATCACATCCTGCACACAAATGAAAATTTTACTGAGGCCACAGCAGCGATCTGACCCGGTGCTTGCCACCAGCACCCACCAGCAACGGATTCCGCCCCGAAATCCTTGAAATTTTTCTCAGAGTGTCCCCAGGACCTATCGACGCAATTCTTTCCACAATAAAATCACCGCTCCACCATGTCGTTCGTGAACATCTGCCGTGATAACACGGACCCCTTCTACCGGTACAAAATGCCTCTCATCCAGTCAAAAGTCGAGGGAAGAGGTAACGGAATCAAGACCGCAATCTTGAACTTGGACGAGGTGGCACGAGCCCTCGCCAGACCGCCATCGTACGTAGTGAAGTACTTCGGGTACGAGTTGGGGGCCCAGACCACCGACAAGGGCCGGTACATTGTGAACGGTGCACACGATGCCAGCGAGCTCCAGGACTGCTTGGATGGCTTTATCAGCAAATTCGTGTTGTGCCCAAGCTGTAAGAACCCCGAAACCGAGATCCAGATCAAGGAAAAGGGCGTGTTGCAGAGAGACTGTAAGGCGTGTGGAAACATCTCGTTCTTGGATCCTCGACTCAAGCTCTTCTCGTACATATTGAAGTCGGTTTCTGTGGGAAATGGCGGCAAAAAGGGCAAAAAGGCCGCCACGGCTAGCGCCATCGGTGGTGGACAGTCGATCACTGAAATCGCGCTGGGCCAGAAGGCCGACGCCGAGGAAGAGGCGGGCGACGACAACGAGGAGGACGACGATGCATTGGCTCGCAAAATCAAGGCGGAAGCTGCTGCTTTGGAAACGAAAAAGGTGGAGATTGCTGACGATGAGTGGGCCGTGGATATGTCGAAAGAGGCGATCGAGGCTCGTGCCAGGGAGCTCGAGGGTCTTTCCCTTGGCTCAGAAAACGCTGAGCAGGCCAAATTCAACGAGTTCGGTGACTGGCTATTGGCAGAAACGAACGGCTCCAAGGAGGACTTGCCCTCGGATGTCGAGATCTACAAGAAGATCGTGGAGTTGGAGATCTTGGACCAGGCAGAAACGGTCCAGGTGTTGGCACAGGTCCTTTTCGATGACGATATCGTGTCTCAGATCGAAGAACATCTGGGTCTTTTGGCCAAGTTGATCAACCACAATGAGGAATATGAAAACGCCTTTTTGGGTGGCTTGGAGCGCTTTTTGGGCTTGGAAAAGCCCGATTTGATTTCCGCCGTGCCCAAAATCTTATTGACCATCTACAATAACGAGTTGGTCAGCGAGGAAGTCATCATCGCATGGGGCTCCAAGGTATCCAAGAAATTCGTGCCCAAGGAAGTGTCCAAGAAGGTGCGCAGAGCCGCCAAGCCGTTCGTGAAATGGCTCCAGGAGGCAGACGAGGAATCTGACGACGAGTAGCTGAATCTATGACCACGTGAGTTGTGTAGGCGGTAGCAGCTGGCCTATGGCTTTTGTTGGGTCAATCTTTATATGCTCCTGCATGTAATATGGGTGCAAATTGCTTTCTTGAAGGGTTAAATCTGGCACCAGGAACTACTAAATGTAGTATTTTCATGCTTAAAATGCTTTAAATATATACTTGTAACTTACTTATGTATTTAAATATCTTTTTATTTCTGTCTTGTCCGAGTTAAAGTGACTGATATAAGCGCCCTGCATATAGCACAACAGTGACTTGGCTGGCGAAGGTCTGGGCCGGCACCACTTGACGAGTCCTGGGTCGAAAACCTCCAAAAAAGATTGGAGCTGTCACTGGGCTCTGGGATCTTCTGATCCGTCCCATATAATGCGGGGGAGCCTGGCGCCTCGAGCGGCGCGAGCTGAGCACCACGCCGTTGCTCCCGCCGAGCAGGCGCCAGCGGAGCGTCACCGAGAACCCTCGACGGCCTCATAGATTCCAGGGCTTGAGTGCCCGCCGACGGCCCCATCGCCTGTTTGCCGGCTACTTCCAATTTCTCTAATTAAAACCCCTTTACCCGACCCTACGTAGCTCAGAACATAGCCCACGCCTGGCGGACTCTACCACTGGACCCAGCCCAAGTCGGGACACAGTTCCACTCACACAGCACACCTACAATGACCGCCGCGGTGGTCAATTGGTCGACTCATCCATTGATAATATACACTACCTCCTTCCTTGAGGCTTCGAGCTGGGGCCCGATGGCGGCATGTTCGAGTTGCCCCTGCCCATGAAGTTCTGCATGTTGGGCATTGGTGGCATGGGCATTCCCGGCATCATTCCCATAGGAGGCATGGGCATTCCGGGCATCATTCCCATCGGGGGGCCGTTTTTCCCACCTGCTCCGCTGCCCTTGAGAAGCTGTGCCATGAGCTTCTGTGGGTTAAATTCGCCCCGAAGCTTGTCCTGTTTGCAGCAGTACGCTGTCCAGGTGAACTCGTCAAATCCGTAGTTGAAGTAGTCCGAAATGTCGGCTCCTGGTATCCTCCAGGGCTTGCTGGCGAGGGTCTCAAGGTCCACTTGGGTCAAGGGTTTGCCATCCAAAGTGGCCACCTTGTTGACGTCTAGAGCGGACCCCTGGTCTTTAGACACGATGGTGGTGGTAACAGAGTCCTCTGTTTTTTCAGCAGAATCTTCGCTGGGACCGCTGGGGCCACCGGTAGCTGTCGATGTGCTTGCCTTAGGGGCACTCTCACCGATCACGAACTCGATGTCGTCATCGGAATCTGAGTCCTCAAGCTCTTCACTATCGCCCTGGTCCATTCCCTGGTCAACAGAACCGGCCCTAGGCTCTCCACTGCTCTCCTTGGTGTCGCCACCATCCTCTGACCCCCCGTCATCTTCGTCCTCCCCAGCGCCGTCATCTGTCCGCCGCTTCTTCGTTGTGTGCTGCTCAGCCTCATCCTCCGATCCGTAGAGATACGCGTCCTCGTCTTCTATGGCCTCGGACATCGTGTGCTCGTTACTGGCGTTGCTGAGAAGAAGAACGACGCTTCTCTGGCCATGCCGTTTGTCTTGGATAGACGACTGCATATAAAAGCCTGCACATAGATATCTTATAAATGTAGTTGTACTGCACACAACCCCTGTTCTTAGCCTGCTAGCCCCTACCCTTCGATATTTCCATGCCCCTGGTCTCGGGCACCCCTAAAATTTCCCGCAGAAATCTCGGGACTCTGCTGGATAATGTACTTCATTTTTACACTCGCACATCCGGCGGTTCCTATGTATTGATGGTCACACGACCTCCTATAACCTCCCAGCGGTCCTCCCTTAGTGAACACATAGCTCCTAGGGTCCCCACGCCCCCAAAGGTGTCAAAAACTCCCGAGTGTAGCGAGCAAAGCCCCACACAGTGGCTCTCGCCGAGCAGGCGCCAGCGGAGCGTCAAGCAGCGGCCGGTGGGCACTCAAGGTCGCGCATTCTGAGGGCAGCGGCAGCATTGATCGCTCTGCTGGCTACTTCGTGGGGGCCCCTGCGGGAAGCCGCCCCTGCGGGAGCTAGCTCATCTAGCTATAGATTAGATAATGTCGCCAGAAGCGTAGGACTTGCCCTTGACAAAGTCCAAGCCCTCGCCGTTGTAGCTGGTAAGGCTGCTGACCTCCACGAAGGCGCCTTCGGGGATGATGGCGCCGTGTTCTCTGGCCCATCGGGTACCCAAGGCCAAGTAGTCGCGGCGGCAGGTGGATGGAGTGTCGTTTTTGGCGCCCTCTGCATTTTTCAAAGGCGAGAACTCCTCGGCTCTCTCGACTTCTAAGCACCCGAAGCGCTCCAATTCAACCGAGGGGAACACATCGAAAATGAACTGCTCCAATTTGATTCCGTTGGGTTCCTCGGGCAGCACCATTGTGCCATCAGGGCCCACACAGGTGATCTTCTTTTTGGCAATGTGGAAGGGTAAAAACTCCTGCGACAGGATCCACACGGGCACCATTCTGAGCAAAAGGTCAACTGAGTAGTAGTGGTTGACGATGTTTGCGGCTCTAAGGAAGAGCTTTTCTGGGTCTGAGGGCTCCGTTTTGGTGGCCAATTCGGGTGTGATTTCCGAGTATTCGATCACGCACGGCTTGTTCAATTTCTTGTCCAAAACAATGAGCCCAACACGCTCGTTGGCGTCTCTTTTGCGCACCACTTTGGTGGCCAAATCGAATTTTTTGGCGATGGCATAGCCCAAAAATACTGGGTCGGCAACCTTCACCAACTGGTTGTCCACACAGTAGGTGTGCACATGCTGGATGCGCTTGGCCCGGAAATCGTCCAAGATTCCGTTGTCAAGGAGCGCCTTGTAGAGACCCCCGTTACCATCGGGAGCGCTCGTAAGTTCCTCGGGGCTCTTGAGCAACATGTGCCGCCCGGAGAGGTCAAAACAGGGCAAGGTCCCCTGGTTGAAGAGCGTGACCTGGGCAGGATCAAGTCCGAACCAGTGGTGGCGGGAGAAAAAACTCTCAATAGGGGCGCGTGTGGGGCCACTGGTCATTATGTACCAGCGGATAGTGGCAGGGGCATCTTCGGAGGCGTCAGGGCTGAGTCCTTCGTTTTGGCCCCACTCGCGTGCCAACTGCTGGATCTTGAGAATGCGCTCGGCCTGGACCTGGAAGAGCGATTTCCCTGATGGGAGGCCCACGTCGTAGCAGCCTTTGGGTTCAGAGGACCCGAGACGCGTGCCCTGGCCACCGGACATGAGAATGACCGCCACTTCGTTGCGGTAGATGGCACCGAGTCCGATGGAACGCCACGTGTTCTTCGTGGCATCGTCGATGTCGATGGTGGACGAGTACGAGGACTCGGGCAACTGCGTGAGCTCCTTGGACAGCGCTGAGGAGGCAGACAACTCGATGGCGCTGGCCACGTCAGCGAGCAAGTTCTGGGGGCTCGGGATGGCACCAAGCTGCTCGGTAACACGCGCCTTTTGAGCCAACGAGAGATGCTCGTGGCCCTGGACGTACGAGAGGGAGTCTGAGGTCATGACAAGAGGGGGCAGGGGAGTCTGTGGTGCTGGATGTTAGGGGCTCGGTGGCTTTTAGCTCTGGCTCTAGGGTCGGGATCTGGCGATCTATGGCCGAAAAATTCAGAGAAGAAGCTGTACACGTAAGCTGAGGTCTCGCTGGATTCTGCGATCTGGGCCTGGTCTGGACTCGTTCTGCTCTGGCGCTTCGGTTGGCGGCTCTTTGTCGCCTCTGGCTGTGCCTGGGCTATGATCCAGGAGGTGACACAAAATCAACACGCGAAGCTCCGGGTTCTTGGCTGCGGCAGGCCGAGAATGTCGGGCGTGGTAGGTGGCGGTTTGCGCTGGCGAAATCTCAGGCTCCTGGCTCGTGACAGGCTCGGGTCCGTGTGGTGGTGTTTTTTGCGTTTTCTGTCCTGTGCTGGCCTTTTGTACCGCCCAGCCAGATGTCCCCCCAGCGACAGAATTTCCTCTTTCGTCAAATTGCGCATCTTTGTAAACACGCGCTGGATCAAGGGAAAATCTGCATGCAGGCGCCTGAAAATCCTCCGGGCGAGAAAGGCGCCCTGGGCCGTGGGTATTAATAGAAGCCTCGTAATGGCTCCAGACCACAACAGAGGCACGTGGTCTTGCTGGGCCTGTGCTTTTTCGCCCCTGCGAGGGAAGGGGCTGCATAATTTTGAGAGCCGGTGACTAGCTGATATTCCGTCCCGAGCGCAGCGAGCACAGCCCCACGCAGTGGCTCTCGCCGAGCAGGCGCCAGCGGAGCGTCCTGGGCCACCCGCACAACCCACTGATCCCAAAGCTTGAGATCCGCTGACGGCACGTCGTCCGCTCCGCTGGCAACTTTGTGAAGACTTCTGCAGGGGGCCGTCCCCCGTTGATGTTCCTGTATATGAATTTGCACCCAAAAATAAAGGCCCATTACTCGCCCATAATCCTCTCAAAATGGAAATTAGAAGTCCTGGTTCCAATAAGCTCCGGTTTGGTTATAACTTGATTTTTAAAATACCAAATTTGACTTGTTTAGGTGCTTTTTGCGCATGTCTCTCGAGCGACTGAGGTAGCGGTACGGCATATAAGTCATTGGTCTACGGGTAGTTGCTCGCCAGAGCAGCCTCTTCAGGGTCTCCTGCTGGCCTAGAGCTCGTAATGGCTCCTCAAAGTCTACCGGGACCTGGAGACGTAGCCAGCTTTTGAATAATTCGGCTTTACAGTGAGAGAAGTGAGATATTGGCTTCTATTAAGGTCTAGAGAATAGCGAGAAGTCCGCCGATGACGGCTCCCAACGCCATGAGCCGGGACACCAAAAGGGCGCTCGCCTCCGATTTTTTGGAGTCCGAGGAGCTGGAGCTTGTGCTGGAGGAGTCGGAGGTGCTCTTGGAAGACTCTGAGGCATCGGTGGCGTCCGAGGCGTCTGAGGCATCGGTGGCGGAGGAGGAGCCGCTCGACGACAGCGAGGGCGCGGAGCACTTGAAGTTGTGGCCCTGGATTTTGCTGCTGCTGTGCAACTTTTCGAAAGGCTTGCAGTCGAAGTCCTCGGAGGTAGACTCGAGGGTGAAGTCCCCACTGATCTTCTCCAATTTTGGCAAGGTGAAGCTCTTGAGTGCACCTTCCACATCGAAGGCGCCCTTGATGGTCTCCAAAGAGGCAAAGGTTCCCGAAATGTTGTGAAGGTCTGTGTTGTTGAAGAGGGTCAATTCGCCGCCAATCGAGACCAATTTGGGGAAATCGAGCTCGGTTACTGCTTCGTTAGCGTAGAATTGCAAGTCTCCACCAACTTGCTTGAGCTGCTCGAACTGCACCAGGTCGAAATTGTTGTAGGCAACATTAAAAGAGCCGTTAACAGCGGTCAAATTGGAGGCCTTGAGCTCGGTAACGTCCTGGATGGTCAAGTTGGCCGCCCATTGAAGCAGCGAGATGTCCACGCTGCACTCGTCGCTGTTGAAGGTCAAGATCAATGCGCTGGAGGCAGACTCCAACGCCGAGAGATCGATGGTGGAAATGTTCTTGTTGTTGTTGAGGTTGAGCGAGCCGATCGTGGAGAGGCCCTGGAGGAACTCGTCCGCAGACAGCAACGCCGTATCGCTCAATTCGAGCGTGCTGATGTTTCCTATGGCGTTGAGGTTAACGGTGGCAAAGGAAGGCAACGACACCATGGACAAGTCGTTGATGGACGCCAAGGAGTTGAGGTCGAGCGAGTTCAACTGGGTGAGGGCATTGACGTCAAGGGACCCGGAGATCTTGTGCAACAGGCCAAGGCTTATGGAAACTACCGACGACGAGTTGAACACACTGAGCTTACCGGCAATGTCCTCCACACCGCTCAAGTCAACCAGCAGGAGCTCGTCTCCGGTGATCTCAATGGAGCCCAGGAGTGTAGGACAGGCGCTGAGCTGAGAGACGTCTGAGGAGGCGGTGATTTTGGTGGAGAAAGAGCATGAGGACGAGGCCCTGGTGAGCGAGAGAGACCCAAGAAGAGGGAAAAAGGCGGCAAACTTCATAGCTGGGGGGAAAAGGATACGGAATCGCCATTTGCTGCCGACCACCAGCTTATAAGGGCCAGGCGATGCCAACAATGCCTTGTGTTTTGCAATTGTTTGTCAATAGGCGCTTGGGATTTGGAGCCTGGGAGGTGGTCTGGATTTTGAGCCTGGGAAATGTTTGGAGAGGCGCCTTGGGGATGGGGGCCCGGTCTATGAACCAGATCTGGCGAGTTTTGGCTCACCTTCCTCTGCGCCTCTCGCTCTCTGATCTCACCCTCTGCTCTGATCTCACCTCTGCTCTTACCTCAGCTCTCAGCTTCTCCCTGCTGCTGCTTTGTCTTTCTAATCACCAGCACCGCTCGACGCCCTCCTTCAGCACTGCCAAATTGTTCAGCGGCCAAGGTTCAGAATCTGAATGCAGGGGGCTATTGTTCGCTGTTTCAGGGGATCTGTCCATTCGCGCTGGGCGCGTAGCGGCATGTAGCGAGCAGCAGAAATTTAGCGAGAGGACCAGGGAACTTACGAGCACGAACACGGCGCAACCACCTGGAGCAACGCTATAGCTCTCTGTACCGAAACTACCTAAAACGTAAGAAGGCATCCCGTTTAGTCAAGCACTCATTTTAGGAATATCTGACCGCCCCCTGCGGCTAAGATGAGAGACCTGTCCGTAGCACCGAGGCAGGCCGCCCCTCAGCATTTTGGCACCGGAGCGCAAAAACTGAAATTATTTTACATTTAGAAATAGACGGAGCGGTGTTTATGAAAACAGAAATAAAACTTTCAAAATGTGGCTTTTGGCCGGTCCATACGTCACGGGCTTTCGCCCGCCATGTCTCAAAAGAGGCTGTTACTGGGCTCCTTTACTTTCAAAAGTTTGAAATTTTTTGCGTAAACAATTTTTGTCAACTTCCTTCTGGAATTTAATGCTATGTAAAATTTATCTAAAATCAGTTTCGCCCTGGTAATCCTCTCTACTCACCAAACCCGCTGTCTTCTTCTATTCCTCCGTCACCCCTCCCGACATTCTGCCAACACTCCAACAAAAAAACCCTGCCCAAACTAAAACACTCTCACATCCTAACCCTGCTCCTCACCAATACACCTGCCCTTTTGCTCCCGTAGTTCCTCACCTGGCTGCAAATTGCAACCCATCGCATCAAACATATTGCACCTGCATATACCCTATTTCCCACATCACTTCCTCTTTGGTCTGTCTGCACTCCCGCTTTGTACATAGAAAGCACCAATAGGGCCGCGTCTGCATGCAAGTGATTTGAATTATTCCTAATCGGGATTATCCTGCACCTACATCTTCTCTTGGTCTGAAATCAAAACAAACCTCAGGCCAAGATCTGCCCAGCACCACCTCTGTAAAGCAACCAAAACGAACTGATTCTGCCCTAATATTGCAGGCAGTGTGATACCTAGCAGCCTGAGGCCATTTTGCGAGCTTTCTCGAATTTTTACCTCCCCTTATTCTTCCCTAGCTACACTGCCCAAGCGACCAGCTCCACCTCAAACAACTGGTGCATAGTCTGCCGCCACAAATGTCGGAAATTGATCACCAAAGCGCTTCCCGAGAGCCTTTGGATGGTCTAGACGAAGGTATGTGTGAGATGATGATCAGAGGCCCTGAGGGGCCGTGAGAGGTCATGAGAATAGATAGACACAGAAGCATCAGAGTGCCTGGGGGCAATTCTGGCGTCTGGGTCACTGTCGGAAGCGCTAGAGTTCACAAAACTCGATCTAGGAACATCCCCCTGGTCTGCAAGAGTGGATTTCCAGGCCTGTGATTGTCCTGACCTCTCGATGTCTGGACTTCTATAGACCCCAAAGGGATCCCAAAAGTTTCTTCTATCTCCTGACTTTTCCCCACCTTTACCACTCAGCCTCTACCATACCCCTCTTCTACTAACTCCAGCCCAAAAATCCACAGAGTCTCCCCCCGGAGAATTCAACTCCAGCTCAGAAACCTGCGCTAGCGATGAGCCCGCCAACGGGTCGCTGTTTGATCGCAATTTCGATTTTGATACCTCCCAAGACGCTGTCAAGACCATCCAGCTGTCTGATTTCAAGTTTTCCACAGAAACCCCGGTGACTTCAGCAATGAACTTGAGCGACAAACCGCTGGTTCTTTCCCCTGTTCGTTCCTCATCCCCAGCCCGTTCCTCGTCTCCAGCCCGTTCCGCCTCCCCCAGCAAATCAATAATGAAGAAAACACAGTCGTCCACTACTATTGGATCACCCTCACGAAAGAGTGTCGTTTTTACGAGCCTGAACCCTGAGGTGCACCTCTACCGGAAGGAGGAGGTCACTGAATCAGAAGCAGAGACACAGCTGCCAGGTCCGAGCTACGACTGGCAGTCGCTTCCACACGAATCCTCCGATGAAGAGGCCCCCCCGAAGCCCCCACCACACACAAACAACCAGCTTCAGGCCATCGAGAGCTCGGACGACGAAGTGCTTCCGGAGCCTGAATCTTTGAGCCACTACGCCCGCCACAGCACAAGCAATTTGTCGTTGAACGAAAAACTCGACATTTTCTTGGGTTCTGGCGCCGCCCATAACGACGACATGGACGAGCACTTGAGTGCTCTCGACGTCTCTAGGGCGTCCCAAACCACATCCAGCATCCACCACTTGTCGCTTGGGCTCCAGGAGCACCGGGTTGAGGAAATGGAGAGCCCGTTGCACTCGTTGTCTCGATCCGGTGACGTGGAGTTGCGTTCTGGAGGAACCTCGCGGTCGTCGCTCCAGTCGTTGCGCGATGATGAGCGCGTATTGCCTTCCGAGCCCGGACAGGCGGTCCGTCGTAGCGTTCAATTGAACGATGGCATCAAGGGCTTTCCTGACCACATGGTGGAGGAATTGGCGCAGGAGGAAACTGCAAAGGGCGCCGAGGAGGCCGCTCCTGCTGGCAGTCCCCAGCTACTTTTTGGAGCCCAGAACCTCTCCCCAGGGGACCTCGAGGCCTCGCTCTCGTCGCGCGAGGATTTCCACGACTCCTTCGACCATCTGTACACCCACACAGAGCAGAGCATTTTGGATTTGTTGCAGCGTCTGGAAGCACTGGGCGTGCCGGAGGAACGGGAGCCTTTTGTGAAGCAAGAGGACGGAACAGTGTCTGGAACTCCGGTGACAGAGCGCCCAAAGACTGAGCACCCAGCGGTCGACATCCCGGAGATTCAGCACCGAGAGACCGCCGAAGCATTGGCGGTACCAGAGGCTTCCCCTGTCAAGGCCGAGGATGTGTCCTTTGTGCTCAAGAGCGAGCCGGAGCTTGGGGGAACCGCGGCCGTTCCTGAAATCAAGGCCGAGCCTTTCCCCGAGCTTGTCACCGTAAAAAGCGAGAGCCTCGAGCCCGCAGGACTGGGCTCAGCTTTGGCTCCAGAGCCCTCGGTGCCTGTTCCTGGGACCTTTCCCGAGGATAAGGCCCCAGAACTGATCACAGAATTCCCACACTCTCCCGCCGGCGATTCCTTCGACCAGTCGGCGCAGTTTTCCCTCCGTGACCACATCGACAGCGACTGGAAGTTTGAGGACAGCAACGACGGCGACCGCGAGGACAACGACGAGCTCACGGTGGGGACCATGGCGACGGTAGCGTCGCAGCGGGCCGAGGTCTCAGGTGCCAGCGGCTCAGACGCCGATGCCTCAGATGTCGGCGCCTCGACCTCAGACTCCGGCGCCAGTGGCCCCCACCTCGTGGCCGGTCCATTGCTCGACGTGGACCTCTCCCCCAATGTCTCCGGCGAGCTCCAGCGAGACGAGTCCACGAAGACCTTGGCCCCGCCGAAGCCCCCGTCGGAGTTCAGCAGCCCCGTGCGTGGCGTCGACTCAAGGGCAGCGGTGGAGCCAAGGGCAAAGGTCGAGCCGAGACCAGCAGAAAGTGTCGCGAAGACCGCCGCTGATTTTGGAATCTCCAGCCTACGCCCTGAGCACCCGGACGAAGCGCTCGCGAATTCGACGAACGTCGCCCTCGACGACGACGTGACGCTCCCTCCGATAGAGACGCACGAATCGTTTGCTGAGCTCACGCATCGGCTCGCGCACTCGTCGCTCTCGTACGAGGAGTCGCTCTCGGCTGAGAACGACCGCGACACGGCCCCGACGTCGTTCCTCGCGATATGGCGGTCCCAGGAGGCCCGCCGTGCCCCCAAGAACACGGAGCCAGTAGCATACGACCAGCTGAGTGTCGCCGTGCCCGTAAAAATGCAGCCCGCAAACTTCCGCGAGGTCAACGTCATCACACGGCGAGTGGTGAGCCCCGGGTTCGACGAGTGCAACGTCTCGGGATTCCTCCCCGAGCTCTCGCAGGACCTGACGTTCGGGGGCCACTTCCGAGGATTGGTGGCCGACAATTCGACGCTGGAGACGGAGGCTCCAGACACCCGCGCGGTGTTGGGAGCGGACACATTGGGCGCATCGGCGCCGGATTTCCAGACGCTGTGGGCTCAGACGGAGACCCTGTCCCACGGCGGACACTTGCAGCCGCTGCGGACGAGCTTCCGGCCCGTAGTGCGCCGTCTGCAGTTCAAGGTGCCGTCGTTTGAGATCCGGAGCTCGACAGTGTCGTCGATGCTCCAGTCGCCCCGCGATCGCTACAACGAAATCTTCGCGGACACTGTGGCCCAGCCTACGATCAAGGGCCAGGGAATGCGCACGTTGCCGAGCATGGACCGCGAGGACGTTCAGCGCATTCTCAGTGCCAAGCAGCGGCTCTCTCAGGACGAATACTCGCGGCTCAAGTTGCTCGGAAGCAAGCGCAAGGAGGCGGAGACAGACCCGCAGCTTCGGTACGATGAGCTCCAGCAGGCGGCGTCGCTCCACAATGCCGACGACGACTGCACGTTTGACAGTGAGCGGTCCGGGGTGGTGCCTGGGTCTGCGCCTGGGGCTGGGTCTGGGGCTCCAGAGGGCCCTGGGCTTTTTCCGAGACCTGCGGGGCACAGACCGGCGGAGCCACAAACTGCCGCCGTCTTGCCGCTTCTTGCGCACGAGTTGCTCCAGGAGCCCAGCGCACTCGACCCCCAGCGCCTGTACTTCCAGGGCCCTGAGCGTGGCGACGACGCTTCGGTGATCCACCGGACAGCGGAGTTCCAGCCGCAGCAATTCCCGGACCCCGACCCGGAGTTGATCAACTCGCCTGTGCAGGACATTTTCAAGACACCGCCGACGGCTGAGGGATGGAGCGAGGGCCGTGAGGGCAAGGGGGTGACTGTTCCGGTCTGGGGACTTGGGTCCCAGGGGCTGGATCCGGGGGGCATTCCAACGCTACCGCTGGGGCAGCCTCAAGGGTCGGACGATGAGATCCGCGACCGCTTGTTGCACTACCCCCCGAAATCGCCGCTGAAATCGCCCGCGAAGTCCTCGGCGACCTCCCCGGCGAAATCTCCCGCGAAATCTACAGACCCTGCCACTCCCAAGGGTCACCGCAAGACGCGCTCGCCCATTAAAATCGGCTCGCCGATCCGCCTCGTGCGCAACGGCGCCGGGATCACGGCGGTGGAAGTGGTGCTGCGGCTGGGCTCGTTCACGGGCCACGACCTCAGCCCCGGGAAACTCCGCGCTGAGGCTCGCCAGGACCCTGGGGCTCTTCCAGCGCCCTCCGGCGAGGGTCTGTCGAGAGGAGCATCGGGAGAAATGCCGGAGACGCTCTCCGGGTCTGTCGTGGGCGGGTCGTTCGGCGGCGGGTCGCTCGGTCCTGGGCCCCAGGGCTCACCTCGCCTCGCCACCGTCAACGTGCCCTCTGTTTCCACCCGAGACAGCGAGGCGACCGCGGCATTTCGCTTCGATTACCGCGGCGCCGACGCCCCGGACCCCCTGGGCCAGTTGCACGAGCGGGGCCGCCTTTTCTTGCGGGTGGTCGGGCTCAAGAACCTCCAGTTGCCCCAGCCCGAGCCGGAGGGCGCGGAGTTTACGCTCTCGTTGGACAACGGCGTGCACTGCATCCGCACCCCGAGCTACAAATTGGCGGGCGGCCACGTGGCCATCGGCAAGGAGTTCGAGTTGATGGTGGGCGACTCGCTCGAGTTCATTTTGACCATGAAGGCCACGTACCAGAAGCCCAGCCGCACGCTCCGCGAGGTGCACGAGCGCAAGGTTGTGAGGCCTAAGCGGCGACTCAGTCGGCTCTTGGGCAGCAAGGAGATCGTGACCACCACCAAGTTCGTGCCGGTGGACGTGGAGGACCCCTGGGCCCACAAGTTTGCCCAGGATGGGTCCTTTGCGCGCTGCTACGTCGATTTGGACCAGTACGAGGGTAAGATCACGGGCAAGGCGTGCAGTTTCGACGTGACTTGCTTCAACGAGTGGGAGGAGATCGTCGACAGAAAGACGGGCGACGCGGTGCGGTGCAAGCCGTACCGGATCGGGCAGCTTGAGGTCAAGATGTTGTTCGTTCCGAGGACCAGTACGCACGAAGTGCTCCCCTCGAGCATCCGGGCGGCGTACGAGGCCATCCGGTCGTTGGGCGACGAGCTGACGTTGTCGCGCGAGGGCTACATGCACCAGGAGGGCGGAGACTGCGAGGTGTGGAAGCGGCGCTTCTTCAAGTTGCAGGGCACCTCCCTCATCGCCCACAGCGAGTTTCTGCACAAAACAAGGGCCAAAATCAACTTGGCCAAGGTGGTGGAGGTGATCTACTTCGACCGGGACCGGGCCGCAGACCCGGGCTCGGTGACGGCACTCGGCCCGTCTTCCGCGCGCAACTTCAGCAACGGCTTGCTCATCGACAACTCGTTCAAGGTGCGCTTCGGGAACGGCGAAACCATCGATTTCGGCGCCCCGACCCCGGAGGAAAAGAAGCAGTGGATCGCCTTGTTGCAGCTCATCATCCACCGCAACAAGTTCCGGGTCCAGCCCTGGGTCAAGCTCATGGTGGAACGCAATGCCGAGCCCGAAGCCCAGAAATCGTCCCGCATTTTGTGAATCGACGCCGTTCCGCACAGCCGTAGGCAATGCCGCCGTGTGGCCTGGCAGCGTAGCACAAAGCCCCACGCAGTGGCCCCCGTCGAGCAGCTACCGTCGGGCGCTCAAGCTGCGGCCCCTTGGACTGGCGGCACCTGTTGTGACGCTCCGCTGGCCACTTCGTGGAGACCCCCTGCGGGGAGCCAAAACTCTGAGTCTCCAGTTGCAGCGGGGTCGCTGGTTGGCCCCAGAGCTTTCACGGGATCGTTGTTCCTGTATATAAACGATTTTACTCAAATATGACTCAACCGTAACTGCACCAAACGCTTTTCAAAGTCATAAATAAACATATCTGTATAATTATTGTAAGCTGAAAGCTCCATTTTGCTATTAAAAACGCCATAATATCCCCATTTTTGGTCTTCTGAATGGCCCTTGGATGCCTGAGGTAAGGGTACGGCATATAAGTCGAGCACAGCGAGAAGAGCCCCACGCAGTGGCTCTCGCCGAGCAGGCGCCACCGGAGTGTCGATGAGCTAGCGGCTGGCACTCGTGCTCTACAACTGGCGGGATGGTGGTCCGCTCCGCTGGTCACCACGTGGAGTCTCCTGCGGAGAGCTATCCCCTGCGGGGGCGCAGGATTCCGCCAACCTGCATACAGTATTTTGCACCCAAACCACAGTTCAAAGAACTGCCACCAATTGGGCCTTTAATTAAGAAGTGAACATTTCAGAGCCAATTTTGACCAAGGAAACTGTATTTGACCTTAAAAACACCAAAAAATTGCTTATCATGGCCGTTCGCATGGGGCTAATTTCTCCCGATGTAAGGGTACGGCATATAAGTCCTTGGCCCGGATGCCCTCCCCACAGAGCCCTAGGTCCTCGTAAGGCCAGGACCCGGTGAGCTTCTCATTCCGTGGGCTAGCTGAGGGCATCTGGTTCCAAGCGTAGCAAGCAGAGCCCCACGCAGTGGCTCCCGCCGAGCAGGCGCCAGCGGAGCGTCGTGGACTCCACCGATCATCCAGAGGGCCCTTGAAACCGGGGGCCAGCGCCCGCCAGCGGCTCTGGGTCCGCTCCGCTGGCCACTTCGTGGAGACACCTGCGGGGAGCTGTTCCCTGCGGAAGGCCCAGGATCCGAGCGCAGCGAGCAGAGCACCACGCAGTGGCTCCCGCCGAGCAGGCGCCCAGCGGAGCGTCACCGATGCCCCAGCAGCGCCCTGGGCAAAGAGACGCTCCCTACGATTCAAAATTCAGCTCTTCGATTCTAAAAAAATGGCAGGGGAAGGAGAGGGGAGGAGGAAAGAGGGCGGAAGGCCGGGAGGGGCCTTGGGGTTAGGCTCTGAGAGGGGTCCGCAGTCGGTGGTCTAAGGCCTCCGGCCGTCGTCGTCGTCGTCCAACCAGCCGCGCGCGCGCTCGATGGCGCGCTCCCAGCGGCGCCAGTTCTTGCGCCGGTCCTCGTCGGGCAACTGGGCCGAGAACTCGCTGTTGCCGTCGCCGCTGATTTTGGCGATGGCGTCGTCGAGGTCCGTCCACACGCGCTCGGCCTCGTCCTTGAACGCCAAGCCCGCGGCGATGGCGGCGCCGAGCGCGGTGCACTCGGCGATGGCCGCGCGCTTGACGGTCACACAGGGCCCCAAGATGTCGGCCTGGATCTGCAACACCTCGTCCGCCGCGGACATGCCGCCGTCCACCGCGAGCGTCAGGAGCGGCTTGGCCTCGCGCTGGCTGGAGAGCGCCTCCTCCAAAAAGTCCTCCGAGCCGCCCGCGTCCGAGGCCATGGCGCGGAGAATGGCCCGCACCTGGAAGCACACGCCCTCGAGCGCCGCGCGCGCGATGTGGCTCGCCAGCGTGTACTGGGACATGCCGAAGATGGAGCCGCGCGCGCCGGCGTCCCAGTAGGGCGCGTAGAGCCCGGAGAATGCCGGGACGAACACCACGCCGCCCGAGTTGTCGACCTGGGACGCGAGCGGGCCCACGTCCTTGGCGTTCTCGATCAACTTCAAGTTGTCGCGGAGCCACTGGATGATGGAGCCGGCCACGGCGATGGAGCCCTCGAGCGCGTAGTGCGGGCGGCCCGCGTCGCCGCCGAGGTTCGGGAACCAGTAGCCGAAGGTGGTCAAGGTGCCGTGGTCGCTGATGAGCCGGCGCGTGCCGGTGTTGTACAAGAGGAAGCAGCCGGTACCGTAGGTGCACTTGGCGGCGCCGGGGCGGACCGCCAACTGGCCCACCAACGATGCGGACTGGTCGCCCAAGCAGCCGCAGATCGGCACCCCCGTGATGGTCTTAAGGATGTCGTACGCCTCCTGGGTGATCTTGTTGTGGAAGCCGAGCGCCAGGAGGTTGGGCGCGGCGAACGAGCCGTAGTGCTCGGAGCTGGACACGATCTTCGGGAGCGCGATGCGGTCCGGGTCGATGCCCCAGAACTCAAGCAACTCGTCGTCGTAGTCGAGCGTCTCGAGGTCCATGAAGTAGGTGCGCAGCGCGTTGGTGACGTCGGAGACGAACGACTTCTCCTTGGTGAGGTTGTAGATCAACCACGCGTCCACCGTGCCGAACATCAAGGAGCCGGTGCCGCGGTCGTACTCGTCGCGGATCACGTCGTCGTTGTCCAAGAGCCAGCGGAGCTTGGGCGCCAGGAAGTACGTCAGGAGCGGGAGCCCCGTCTTGTGGCGGAGCTGCTCCTTGCGCTCGGCGTCCACCATGTGCTCCAAGTGCTGCACGATCTCCTTGGTGCGGGTGTCGGTCCAGGTGATGCCGTTGCTCAAGGGCTTGCCCGTGCGCCGCGACCACACGATGGTGGTCTCACGCATGTTGGCGATGCCCAAACACCGCACCCGGTACTTGATCTTGAGGTCCGGGTTGGCGTTGATCTTGCGGAGGGTGATCAAGCACGCGACGAGACACTGCACCGCGTTGGCCAAGATGTGCACGGGCATGCACTCGGCCCAGCCGGGCTGCGGGAACCGGAGGGTGGGGCCCACGCTGGCGGCGTTGTTCTCGATCTCCACGTTGTCGGTGATGGAGATGGCGATACCCTCGGCGGTGAAAATCGGCTCGTTGTGGCGCATCAACGACGACCGCCGCCGGAACTGGTCCGTGTTCTTGGACTCGGCGGGGGCCTCGGACGCCAGCGTCAGGTACTCGATCTGGTGCTTGGCGAGCTCGCTGCCGTCCTGGCCGAAGAGGATGGCGCGGGCCGAGGTGGTGCCGATGTCGATGGTGGCCACCACGGGGTGCGTGGGGGCGTTGGAGTGCCGGCGTGCCATGGGAGGGGGGCAAAGGGTGGGGTGGCTGGGGAGAGTAGAGAGGAGAGGGGAAACAGAGAGGGGGGGTCCTGGGGTCCTGGAGTCCTGGGGCGGGGTCCTGAGCTCCTGGGTCCAGAAGTGCTGAGGTCCTGAGGTCCTGAGGTCCTGAGGTCCTGATGTCGGTCCTGCGTGGAGTCCTAAAGTCCTGAGGTCCTGCGGTTCTGAGGTCCTGGGTCCTGGAAGTTCTGGGACAACGCTGGGGGTGCTGTGTCCAGGCGCTGTCTGTGTCTGGGGCAGGGCTCTGGCTCTGGCTCTGAATGCGCTCTTGCTGTCGCTGGGGGTTGCTGCTCACTGCTGGTGGGCGCTGCTGACGACTGCTGACGGCTGCTGACTGCTGGGCTACGTCTGAACGCTCGAACGTCTCTGACTCCGAGAGGAGACCTCGACGAACGGCGGATCGCTCGACCGCTCCGTTGCTGCCAGGCGAGGGGAGGCTTGTGCAGGCGACTGAGGCGGGCAGCGCGACCGGTGCGGCCCTCGGAAGTCGAGCGCTTGGAGGCGCGGGGCGCGAGCTGAGCGGCTAGAGGCAAGCGCTGGGCACAGCTCTGGGAGCGACCCAGCGGGCCCGCACATTCCTGCGCTCGCAGAGTCCTTGTGGGCGCACCTCTGGGCAGAATTGGCTCTTTCTCCGTGTCCTCCGGTGACGGGACGCGACTCTTCAGATGCTCTGGTGCCGCTGGGCATCCAAGGCGGGCCGCTTGGCGTTCGCGATGGCGCCGTTGGCCCTGGCTGCCGGTTGCGCTGCCTAAACGGGCGACCTGCAGCGGAATTCCAATCGAAGAATCGACGACAGCAAGACACCCAAAAGCCCTTGCTGCTTGCTGGAGCCGACTGACCGGATCCAAGCAGTAGTTAGGCCATCACACAGCGCCAGTGCTGCTGGTATCGACGCAAATCCCAGCGCAGATTTTCAGATCTTCTAAATCTCTGCAAGCTTCTATTTTTGACAGCCTCTGAAAGGGTAATATTTCCGAGCGTGGGGGACAGATATTTTGCAGATCCTGGGGCTGCCCCATGGGCACAGCCCTCCGCAGGAGCCTCCACGGAGTGGCCAGCGGAGCGGACGAGCTGCCGCCAGCGGGCGCTCACGACCTAAAGCCCCACCGTGTGGCCCATGACGCTCCGCTGGCCCCTGCCCGGGGAGGGCCACTGCGTGGGGCTCTTCTCGCTGCGCTCTGGGCTCTAGGCCTCCCGCAGGGAACAGCCCACCGCAGGTGTCTCCACGAAGTGGCCAGCGGAGCGGACGAGCTGCCGCCGGCGGGCGCTCACGATCTGGGGCTCCACTGTGTGGTCCATGACGCTCCGCTGGCCCCTGCCCGGGGAGGGCCACTACGTGGGGCTCTTCTCGCTACGCTTGGGGCTCTAGGCGTCTCGCAGGGAACAGTCCCCCGCAGGGGTCTTTACGGAGCGGCCAGCGGAGCGGACCCAGAGCCACCGGCGGACGTTTGTCTGCGGTCCTAGGGCCCTCCGGGTGAGCGGAGCGTCAGATTGCTGAGAGAAAGCCAGTGGCACTTGCTCCGCTGTGCCCACTTCTGCGTGCAATCAGCAAGAGCCCAGGCCATCGCGGTGGGAGCTACCAGCTCTAGGCAACTACAGGGGATCTTTAGTATGGGCTGGTTCTATGTTAAATAAACTTTGTGCTAGAAATGAATGCTGAGAGGTCCAGGGAGGTGCCGAGTTACCACTGGCAGTGGCTCGTCTGCTCTGGCTCTTCTGCTCTGGGGCTTCTGCCACTGGGAGGGCCTAGAAAGGGGCATAGTGGGCTAGGCGCTAGCGGTTCCAGCTAGCGGTTCCAGCTAGCGGGCTGTGTGTTGGGATGGTAGCATATCCTGATGTGAGAATATCATTTGAGCTGGATCTAGGGCGGGGTACCGCCTTCTGGATCCAGAGAACTCCTCTATATTGGGCTCCGTCTAATGCTCTGGTCCACTAAGCTCCAGTACTGTGCCTTCCACTCTCTTCCCATCATCTCTGTGACCCTAGGCCCTCCAGGGCTCCCTAGGGCTATGCTCGACTTCGCTCCCCTACGGAACATGCCCCCCGGTATCTTCGTCACTGCAGTAGTCGTCGATGTGGATGACGGAGGAGGAGTCGCTCGCACTGAGAAACTGCGCCATCTCCCCCGCCGGCGCATCGCTGTAGCTGATGTTTGCCGCTAGAGGGTGGCCCGCGCTGTGCTCTTCAGGCGATTCCGCTAAAATTTCTGTTAATGTCTCCGTAGCTCCCGCTGGGGCTTCCGCTGACTCTGAAACCCCCGAGATGTCAGCCCCCTGGGGCCCAAGCTCCAAATTCTCAAAGATCAACGAGCTGTCGGCAACTTCGGCCACGCTGCGTGGGTCTAGGGGCGCGCCCTTGGCGGGCGAGAAATTGCTCACGATGTCCGTGAAGAGACGCGACGTCTTGTGGCCCAAGGTGTCGATCTGGGGGTTGGACGTGAGGAATTTCTTGATTTTTGCGTTGTTTTCATCGAAGTTTTTGCCCACGTCCGAGATGAGACCCCGGAGGCGTTCGGGAGCAGCTTCCGGGAACATTCGCTCCGTCTGCGTGTGCAACTTGTTGAGGTACCCGTGGAGGTTCTGGTTCGTTCTGAGCCACGAGGGGCCCGTGGGTGCGCTGGGTGTGGCCGCCGCAGTGCCAGGGACACTGGGGCCGGTGGCCACGGCAGGTCCTGGGCTGGCACCGGCAGCGTCGGGGCGGCTGAAGATGGTGGACGCCCTGTTCTTGAGCACCGCGAGCTTGGAGCTAGGGGTCGACCCTTGGCTGGCGGCCCCTGAGGCGAATTCTCGCGATTTTGCCGCTGAGATCTGGCCCGCCAACTGGTCGAGCTCGTGCTTTGCGCTCTGGACCTGGCGCTCGAGGTCGCTCAATTGTCGCAGCTTCTCGGCGTACGCATCGGTGAGCTCCGCGAGGGTCGCCACGGGTTCTGCCACAGGCTCGACGGAGCTGGCGGGGGACGGCTGCTGTTGCACGGGGATGTACACAGGGAGCCCCGTCCTCTTGAGGAAGGCGGTGGGAGGGTCCTCGGGGGAGAAGTCGCTGGTGTGTCCGGGGGCTGTGGTTTCTTTGGCTGGGGACCCTCGCGTGGGCGATCTGGCGGGCGATCTGGCGGGCGATCTGGCGGGCGATCTGGCGGGCGATTTGGCGGGCGAGAGTGAGAACTTGGCGAGGCCTGTGGACGCGCTAAACACTCGCTGCGGAGTGGCGGGCGCTGGTCTCTCGGGGCTGGCAGGCGGCTCCGAGGGTGGTGCTGTGGGCAGAATGGGCACGGACTTTTTGGCGAGAGACATTGCGAGAGCTGGGGCCGGGGTATGGACAAATCAGCGGAAGGTCAGCGCGGAGCAGCTCAGCGTCAGGAGAAAAGCGGCCCAGGATTCGCACAGGATCAGCGGAGGGAGAGCGCGGGTTTAGCGTCAGATCAGCGCCGGATCACCGTCAGATCTCCGTCGGATTAGCGTAGCGAGCAGGGGCTGCGGAGCGAGATCCAGTCACTCGGGCCACCTGTCAGCGAAGAATCTGCAGATGCTCGCACTGCTCCCAGTGGCACCATGCCCTGCCCAACCCGAAACAGCTCCCAGACCATGGCCCAACATCCGGCCCGCGACCCGCCAATCAGCCGCCGGCTGCTGCTCATGACATTTCCGCAAAGGGACAATTGTCAACATCACGTGACGCTCTGCTTATTGTCGCCATCTCTGCGCATGCTGCTCGCCCCCGCCAGGGACCGTCCGCGCACCGCTCGTTGATTGCGCTCTCGCCTCTGTTTCTTCTTCGCCAACGCTGTGCCTTCCTCAGAAATCCCCGCTACTGTTCCCACCGTAGCCTGCCGATTGTCCGCCGATTGATTCCCCAGCCCAGGCCCCACCACCCGTCCAGGCCCTAGCACTAGCCCAGCCCTAGAACCAGCTCAGAGTCTCCGCTCCAGCGACCCTCAGTCTCCAGAGCCTTCCAGCCTCAGCCTCCAGAAGCCCGGCCCAGCCCCTGCTTGTCCCCACCACTTCTTCCCGGAGCGTCCCGCAAGTCTTCCCGAAGCATCCCCCAGTTTTCCGTTCCCCCACTTCTCCATGGCCAGCCTCGCTAAATTCAAGTGCTTCGTCACTTCTTTCCTCCTCGCCTACGCGGTGTACCTCTACGCCTACAAGTGCCCGGCGTTGGCCGAATCGCCCGTGCAACACGTTGCCGGCTCGGTCTTCCACCCGTTGTCTCACACCCACAACCAGCTCTGCGAGAACTTGGACCGCGGGGTGTCTTTCGTGAACCCCTACGTCCAGGGCGCCGCCGCCAAGGTGCTGGCCCACATCAAGGCCCTCCCCATCTACTCCAAGTACAAGGTACAGGACAAGGTGGACGTGGCGCACTCCAAGCTCGCGCACGCCCAGGGGCTCTGGCTCCAGCACGTGCAGCCCTACGTGGTGGTCGTGTTCCAGTACTTTGAGCTCCTCGAGCGCTTGGTGGTGGATCACGCCATCGAGTACTGGGCCGCGGCTAAGGCCTTCTACCACAAGGAGGTCGCCCCTAAGCTCAAGCGCGAATAGGCGTGTCCTGGTAGGCCCTGCGCTCTCGGGCCTGGTTCACGGGCCTGGCTCTCGGGCCCTGTGTTCTGTGGCCCTATGCTCTGCGGTCCTGTGCTCCCGGGCCTCTAGTGTCGCTATCTCCAGGCGTCTGTCTGTGATATCAGGGCCTGACCTCTGGCTATGACCCCTGGCTATAGCCCCTGGCGGCCACCTCTGGCTCGGCTCTCAAGACCCTGCCAGGACGCCAGGGCCAAGAGCCCTCGTTTGTATTTTGTATGTGCTGAGAATTACTGAGAGCCTGTAGGTCATAGCGTCGTCAGCGAGTGCCAGGAGCTGTCACGACTCTGCCTGGGTCTGGGTCGCTAACGTCTAGAGGCCCTATAGATCCCTATATAGTTGAATAAATTGTTGAAAAAGAGCGATATTTCTGGCTATTTGACACTCTACTCCCTCTACATCCAAAGCGAAGGGCAGAGAGACGAAGGAGACGTCTGTCCCCGGCGGGAGCTAGCGGGGAGTCCTCACAGATACTAAGGCCACTCCAATGCTACAATTTGGTCCCTGGAAAGGTAAAACGTAGGCAATACGCGGTTCTATTAACTATACACTGTTGGTGGAACAAATGGCTTCTTTCAGCTTCCTTTGCGCCCAGTAGTGGGCACTCCTGTCGGCTGCTACTCGCAGCCTCTCACTCTCCCCAACCTCCAGCCCCCGTCTTGGCCCTCGCTTTGCCCCCCGCAGGGGACAGCTCTCCGCAGGAGCCTCCACGGAGTGGCCAGCAGAGCGGACGAGCTGCCGCAGGCGGGCGCTCATACTCTGGGGTCGCACCCTGTGGCCCACGACGCTCCGCTGGCGCCTGCTCGGCGAGAGCCACTGCGTGGTGCTCTGCTCGCTGCGCTCGGGGCTCTAAGACCCTCGCAGGGGGACAGCTCTCCGCAGGAGCCTCCACGGAGTGGCCAGCGGAGCGGACCAAGAGCAGCCCGCCTGGCGCTGGCCCCTGCCCGGAGAGGGCCACTGCTTGGTGCTAGCTCGCTGCGCTCGGGACTTGGGAAAGTAGAGCACTCACTCGAACTCGGGGTCAAGCTCGGGGTCAAGCTCCGGGTCGAGCTCCTCCTCGATCTCCACCACCTCCTCGATCTCCACGACCTCCACGTCGGGAGCGTCCGTGGGCTTTTCTGTACCCGAGGAGCGCTCCGTCAGCTGGGAGGTGGCAGGCTGCCCCTCAGCCTCTGGGGAGGGCTCTGGCGCTGTAGCCTCTGGCTCTGGTGAGGGCTCGGTGGAGGCGACCCCCGCCTCGGCCTCGGCCTCCGCCTTCGCCGCAACCTCCCGCTCGGTGCTGGTGCGCAACTGGAACGCCACATTGGCCCTGGCACGCACCAACGCCAAGTACTCGCCGTTGTCGTTCAGGAGAAACTGCGTGTGGAACATCACCTCGCGGAGATATTTCTCCCAGCCAAGGAGCCCCTCGGGGGTGACTCTGTCGCGCGAAAGCTCGCCCTCATTCGCCTCGAGAAGCTCGCAGCGGTACGAGGTGGCGGCGTCAAAAATCTCGTCGCGCACGCTGAAGAGCCGCTCCTTGATCTCGTGGAACTCGCGCCACGCGCGCCAGCTCTCGTCCTCGAACCTCTGGGTCCAGTCCTCGTCCTTGGCCCGCGCCGTGCCCGCCCTCACCTCTTGCTCCTCCTCCTGCATCGAAAGCAACGCGTGCAACCGGGCAGCAAACTCCTGCACCGTCAGCTCAGCGAACGACTCCACCACGTCGATCACTTCCTGCAGGAGCTCAAAGTAGCGCGAGAGAAGCGCCGCGTTGTGCTCCGTGAGCTGGTGGCGAATGGCGTCGATCTGCTCCCGCACGAACTCGTGCGCCTTGGCGATCGCATCGCGCATCTGCTGCCGTGTCACGTACACGTTGCCCTCGAGCTCGTCGTCGTCGCTGCTGATCACCCGCCCGTACTGCCGCATGAGCGCGCTGTCCTTCTCCACGCTGGCGATTTGCGCGTTCATCTCGCGGTACGCCGCGTAGTTGGCGCTCTGGATGTGCGAGAGCCTCGCCAGCACCCACGGCTTGATCTCGTGCTCGAGCTGCTGCTCCACGTGCGCCGCCATCGACCGCGCCACGTCCCGCTGCGCCATCTCGCACGTGCGCTCCACCTTGTGCCGCCAGTAGCCCAACTCGGCCTCGATTTTGCCGTGGCCCGAGGTGTCGAGCTGCGCGCTGGAGGTGGACGCAACGTCGCCGCGGTCCTGGACGACGGTGATCGTCGACGTCACCCGCACCGTGTACGGCGTGTCGGAGTCGGAGTCGTAGCCCGAGTCTGGTGCCAGGGTCTCGGAGGGGCCGCTGGCCTCGGGGGCCGCCTCGGGGGCCGCCTCGGGCTCGTCCACAACGTTGGGCGCCGGCTGGGCCGCGGGCTGGGCGCTGGGCTTGTCGTTCGACTCAGCGCCGGCCTGCTCCCCCGCCTCTGACGCCTCCCCCGTGGCTAGGCCCTCGCGGACAACTCCCCCGAGATCCACCCCGAGCTTCGTGCCTCCGGGCTGGAAGTTGAGCAAATTCTTGAGCTCCGCGCGCAAAAACCGCTGCTTCGCCCGCCACTTGGACGCGTAGAGGCCGTTGCCCTTCGCGTACAACTCGTCGAGAGCCTCGCGGACCCACGCCGCCACCGACGCCACAGCGACGTCGACCTTGGCCGCCCGGAGCAACTCCGCAGCGCGAACCGTCACGGGGTGCTGGCCAACGTAAGCGCTCACCACGGCGTACCGTGGGGCGAGATGGCGGCGCGCAAACTGCCGCCCCTCGGTGGCCACAACGTGCGCAAAACGCCGCAGCTGGGCACAGACGGCCGCCAACGCCCAGCGGCCGGCACGCAGGAGCTGAAATTCGGCCGCCTCCGCTACCGACACAACCACAGGGTGCACGGACGCGACGTAGTGGCGGGCCACGAAGCGCCAGATCTGCACCAGCCGCGTGCTGACGATGGCCCACGCGCTGGCAGCGGCCCGCTCGGAGACCCGTGCGACCGACGCCGAGAGCTGGTGCTGTCGGTCGAACTCCACGGCCCGGTGCGCCGCGTGCGCCGCGAGCACCTGGCCCTGGGACGCGAAGGTCCGCACCAGTTGCTGTGCGCTCACTGCGCGCTCGGTGAGCCCGTAGCGCTCGTCGAACGACGCCCAGCGTCCCACTGCTGGCACCACGTACCGAGCGTAGACCGGCGCGGCGTACTGAGCGTAGGCTGGGGCCACGTAGTGCGCGTAGGCGGGCGCCACGTGGTGGTGGAGTCCGTAGCAGGCGACGTCGTTGAGCGACGGGTACGTCGACAACTCCCGCGGGCGGAACGCCAACGAGTGCACGCTGCTGCCGTCAGGGCACACGCTGTGCACCAAGTGGCTGCCGTAGAGCGTGAGCGAAAAGACCGCCGCCAAGAGCCACAACGCAAGGGCCAAGGGCCGTAAAGGAGCGCGCCGCTTGCTCCTGGGAGTCTGTGCGCTCGATCCAGGGGCCCCCTTGCCGCCTGTGGCATCAAAAGCGTCCGATCCATCGATGGGGAGTCGCTGGGTGCGCCCTGTAGTCTCGTCCCGTGCTCCTGGTGACCTCAGCCCTGGCGACTGACCCTCACCCTGAGGCGGCACGGCTCGCCGTTGGCCCGTGCCTCTGGGTGGATCAGCTCGAGAATTTTCGGCCATCGCTGGTCCTGAAACTGTCGACAGATTCTGTGCCTTCAATTCAGCGCTGACAGTGCGCTGGGTCGGGGAATCTGCGGTGGTGACTGCCTTACGGTGGCGCTGCCAACGGTGAGATGTCATTCTGTTGTTGTCCTGCAGGTAAGTGTTGATCTGTCACGTGATGATGGACGGCTGACCCCCTGCCCATGGCCGAAGGGTCTGAAGCTACTGGCAGCAATTGCTGAGTGGCAGGTGGACACCTTTGTCAATTGCAACGTGACGACTGTCTGCGAGCTCTGCAAGCTTTAATTTGTAGCTAATCGGCTGCTCGTCTCTGCTTGGGTCAGGCTGGACATAACGTACAGAGGCACATTTCGGCATGCTTCAATTGCACTAGTGAATCAATTTAGATCAGTTTGGTCTGGTAGTGTCGATTTGGGTCGATTTGGGTCAGTTTGGCCATTTTGGTCCACTTTGGGTCTCTTTGACATATATGGGCGTCAGACCTATGAGGTACGGCATATAACCAGTAGCCAGACTAATGGCACGGCCATATACCAGCCGTAGAGTGGTCATAGTTGTGAAATTTCATGCCTTTAGGTGCAAGGTCAGGCCCCCGGATTGAACAACGCTATGGTAAATCTGTAGCTCTGCCCTGGTACGAGCCCGTGATGTGTCAAAGTGCTCGCTATTGTTGCTGAGGCTCGCCAAATGTGCCGCTAAGCACGACGCTGGTGGAAACCTAAGGGCACTGCGGTGCACTCTATGATCCGCTCAACAGAAAGCCGAAAATGACCATTGCTATCGGATTCCTTAAGATATAGCTTCATACTTTTTTGGCAGGTTTCAATTTGCAATTAAGCGCTCGGAGTCGTTGCCCGTAGGCTCGGCCCAGTCTACGGAGAGTGCTCGCTATCTTAGCGGTTTTAGGGGTCGTGGGATACGGGCACATTACAAACCCATTTCAAGAGCTAATTGAGCAACAAACACAGTTGGCCTCGTTAATGACCAAATAGTAGGCCCTCCATGGTCATGGCCGTGATTTCGAAAGGCGGCTCCGTCCAGATGCTCAGCTCCGTCCAGATGCTCACGGCTGACCTGAGTCGCTCAATGTCTGAAACCCAATCAGGAAATGCGCTTTGGGGAAGCACCTTTGGCGCATCAAGGGCCGAGTTCGCAGTGAGCGAAGGGAAGCCAGTGAGTCCGGAAATGGTCTTTTTCGCTTCGAGCTTTGCAGAAATTCTGAAGCACCCCAGTGGTCCCTGAATCAATTGGCCACCCGTGGATGCCTCTTATCGCTTGCGATAACGTCGCCAGTAGCCCCTGCGATAGCGAAGGGTTCTTGTGTGGGAGTACCCCAAATGGGGCACCAAATGAGACGAGCTGGATATTTTTTGTAAATCATTGTCGAGCGCATTACTGGATGAAAACCTCCGCTTTGTCTGGACGACCTTTGTTAGCCCTGTTCTGTGCCTCTCTACAAATTGAGCGCTACAGGCCCAATATCGGCGTCAACAACTTCAGAAAAATTCCAGCGGTGACGAAGTGACAGCACCAATTCGCTAAATCTTCAGGCTGCTTTGTTTGAATTGGGCGACAGGCGACTGGCTCAAGTTCCAGTTTCTCTCGGAGGTGCGCCCATTGCAACCTTAAAGTCCGAGTATGAGGGGTCCGGCGATAACGGGGTGCGATAAGACACGGGCACCAAGTGGCGAGATATTGAGGCGAAGGGCAGGAGTTTGGCGACCAGGTGAGGGGCCAGACATCGGAGGAGGCGCTATAGCGAGGGGTGGTCTGAGCATCGCCAATTTGCCAAAGATAAGCGACCCCTTTTTGATTATCTGTCCTGGTTGTAGAGGTGCGGGAAGACATGAAGCTGGGGAATGGACTGGATCACCGGTGACATTCAGCTGTCAGCGTCGTTCCCAATGACAACCGCAAGGATATGGGTGCTAAAGGCACACCAGTACAAGCCTCGGGCTTGCGCTCGCTGCGCTTGAGCTCGTGTATCGTGGTTGGTCGTATCTCGGTCCTCTCGTCCGGCCTGATGGCCCAGTGTGGGGCTCACCGCTCCAGAAACTTGATGCGCTAGATCTGAACAGCGGTACCGGCAGCTAGTGCATCCCTGCAACCGGCACTCAAAATACATGGAGCAGGAACGAGCAGTGTATGACACCTCGGACAGCGGGAGGTTGCCATCTTGCGGGGGGTTTCGCAGTCGCGAGGGATAGCGAAGTGACAGGTCTAGAGAATTGGACGGGCGTGGGCGACAAACGGCTCAAAAAGCGACTACGACTGACAAAGCTGGAACTGGAAATTACTGGAGAGTGAAGGTCCGAGCTCCTTCCAAAGCAGTAGGCCCTTGGGCACGTTCGATTCCTTCCACGAGCGTTCCTCTCATCACATGGAGCATTCGGGTCGCAGCTCCAGCACGCCGCATGGCAGGTTTTTTTTTTGTTTCTTTTTCAGCAAACCACGCGACGTGCGATGATAAACCTCCCCTAACGGAACGCTGCGATTGGCTGAAGCGAGTCAGGTCCTTGGCATAGCAAAAATGTTCGCTAACAAGGCGTGTACATATCAAAAAGGTCATTTCTATTTCTTTTCTTGATTTCTGGACGAACGGAGAGCATGCTCATTGGTCGATAACAGGCGCGGCGGTGGCAGGCAGAGGCTGAGGGCAAGGGCGCATTCGGGCCCAGGCTGGCAGAGTGCTCAGGCGGTGCTGACATCTCGCGCCGCTGGGCTGCAATGTCCGGTAGAACGCTGGACCTGGGGTTGGGCTTCTGCCTTTCTTTGGCCTTTTGGGCCCTGGCATTGGACTATGATTCCTGCTGCTGCTGCTTCTCCTGGTTCTTGTAGCACACCGGAAGCCTCCCGTAAAGGCTCATCGAAATGGCTTTGGTGACTCTTCGGTGTGTCCAGCACGGGTTTGCAGTACCGCGCGCCCGCGCTAGCGGGATGTAGTCATCGCTTCCGCCAACTGCTCTGGAGCCTAAGCAGACTCTGCTTTCTTGGGCTATCAATTGCCCTTAATTACGCTAGATGCCAAGGAGACTAAATCTCCACGTTCCCCTAAAGTTCGCCTACATACTCCCAAATTGTCGCTGAATTGGCACCAAATTGCCGCCAAATTACCGCTTTGCGGGAAGATGTAGCCCTGAATGGCCCAAAAGGCTCCAGTTGCCTCCCTGGGAACTTGCCCCACTGAACAGCACCAAGGGTTATCAGTATGAGTGCCAGCGATGTCCAAGCTATCGGTAGCAGTGCCTATTCCATCCCGATAATAAAGACTTGTATTCTGGGCATCCGGGCTCGTGTGCGCCGACCTCTGATGTTGGGATGCTCTGGGATTGGCTGCGAAGGCTAATGCGTCTTTATCTTAGCACCCAATTAGGAAGGAGGCTCTCACATCGTCCCCTTTCTTTTTTTTGCTCTGCATTTGCGCTTGCCCGCCGGAACAAAGGCGACCCACCTCGCACTTTGTGTCATATGATCGTCGCTTGGGTACGCCCTGGGCCCTTCCGCCCGTCGCTATATAAAGGGTCGCGATTGTCCGCCTCTCATCACCGTCTACGTTTCTTGCTCCTTACGTTGCCTTAGATTTCGTCTGCTACCTCGTACCGTGTGCCAGCTACCGCTACACACACCCCCATACTCCAGCTTCGTCTAGTCTTCACTAGCACTGCTACTTTGCTGCTAACCTCCCAGTTCAGCCCCTTCTAATTCTACTATAGACCTCCAAATTTTCCCAGAAATGGTTTCCATCACAGAACAAACTGCTATCTTGCAGAAATATCTTGATCTTCCCCAAAACGGTAAGGTTCTTGCCGAGTACGTGTGGATTGATGCTGAGGGTAACACTCGTTCCAAGTGTAAGACCTTGGACAAGCGCCCCACCAGCGTCGAGGACCTTCCCGAGTGGAACTTTGACGGTTCCTCCACCGGCCAGGCTCCAGGTCACGACTCCGACGTCTACATTCGTCCTGTGGCTTTCTACCCTGACCCTTTTAGAAAGGGTGAAAACATCATCGTTTTGACCGAGTGCTGGAACAACGATGGTACCCCTAACAAGTTCAACCACCGTCATGAGTGTGCCAAGTTGATGAAGGCCCATGATGATGAGGAGATTTGGTTCGGATTAGAGCAGGAATACACTCTTTTCGACCAATACGACCAGGTTTACGCCTGGCCCAAGGGCGGGTTCCCAGCTCCTCAAGGTCCTTACTACTGTGGTGTCGGAACCGGAAAAGTGTATGCTCGTGATGTGATCGAGGCTCACTACCGTGCTTGTTTGTATGCTGGTGTGGATATCTCTGGTATCAACGCCGAAGTGATGCCCTCGCAGTGGGAGTTCCAGGTGGGTCCTTGTCGTGGTATCAACATGGGAGATGAGTTGTGGATCGCCCGTTATCTCTTACAGCGTGTTGCTGAGGAGTTCGGTGTCAAGATCTCGTTCCACCCCAAGCCTTTGAAGGGCGACTGGAATGGTGCTGGTTGCCACACCAACGTGTCCACCAAGGAGATGAGAGTCCCAGGTGGTATGAAGGTCATCGACGCTGCTCTCCAGAAATTGGCTAAGAGACACAAGGAGCACATGCTCTTGTACGGAACCGATAACGAACAGCGTTTGACTGGTCGTCATGAGACTGCTTCCATTGAGTCTTTCTCTTCGGGTGTGGCTAACAGAGGTGCCTCTGTTAGAATCCCCCGTTCCGTTGCTAAGGAAGGTTACGGATACTTCGAGGACAGAAGACCTGCCTCCAACATCGACCCTTACCTTGTGACGGGTATCATGGTGGAGACTATTTGCGGTGCCATTCCCGACGCCGACATGTCCAAGGAGTACGCCAGAGAATCGTCGGATTAAGCCTCTCACGCTGATGGAATCAGCTCACGCTGTGGCGCCCAGCGTCGCGGCTATACACATAGCTCTAAATTAAAAATTGGTACACAGAAATGTAGAAATGCGGGTTTTGGTCATGGTCTGGGGTTCCAGGGCGGGTTCTTGAGCAAAAGCCGGAAAGCCGGCGACGTCACAGTCGTGGAGAAGGTCGAATACTGTCACACAGTGATTACTAGCCCATATTCAGCATAGCCTCAGGTATTTAGAATGTCGTCTCAGGTAGCACGTAAAGTTTGTTGTCATTCAGGGGAGCTTTTTCCGGCTCTTGGCGATAGAGCCGTGGGAACTTAATTTGCACCCAATCTCAAAGCCAGGACGGAGAGCCTTGGAATAATACAAATTGACTGATTTAATACATTATAGATAGCATGGGACCTCGAAAACGCTCGCGTTCAATTGTAGATAATTTCAAGCGATTTTGGGTGTTTCATGGTCACATCACCAGATAGATTGTTTGCTTGGGTGTATGGATGTTAAATATAATTCCTTCTCTGAGAAGTGCAGCATGGAGAAAAAGGTACCAAATTCTAGTAAAATTTTTAACATGCTAACTTATACCTGTAAATGTTAATGATCTGGAGAAATTGAGAGGCGGGATTGCTTGATTTCTCTAGATATCTCTGAGGAAGTGGGGACTTAGCCGGTATGCCTCGCTAGAACAGCAGCCTGGTTAGCGGCATTTAGCGAGGAACTTAGCGACTGCCCCAGCGTTCAGCGACGAAATGTCGCGAAAAGCATACGCTGCCCGCTCACCACGTTCAAGGAACATAGGACAGCCTCTGACTAATCAAACCTCTGCAAGCTGAAACCAGCAAAAGTCCCAGAATTTGTCCACCACTTAGCAGCATCAACCAGAAGTCTCCATGCATCCCAGTGCCATTTCCTGCCCCTGCCACCTCCCCTGTGCTGCCCGGCCTCAATCTGAGGGCGTGCGCCCACCACCAATTGATATCGAGCGCCAATTTCGCCTACGATAGCACCCCCGTCTCGCTTTCTCCATAGCGCTACAGCAAAATGACGATCGAATTGGTACGTACGAAGAGCCTTCCCTCCGTGGGGGCCGTCCAGGGCAGTGGGCGAAATTTTGAGAGGCCTGCGCCCTCGCTAGGGCTGCACGGCCGTTCTAAGGCCAGGGGCTGCGGGTAGCACCGTCCTTGTGGACTCCTCGGGGAGTCTCCTGAACTGCAGAAACTTCTGGTGCACAGGAGAGAGTCACCCTGGGCCATTGCGGCCATTTCCGGAGGCTTCCTGAAGTCTGCGCCACTTTGGCCTCTCCTTAGGGACCCAGCTACTGAGTGGAGGCAGTTCCCGACAGAGACGGAGGCCCCTGGACTCGGACGATCCTACAGACCCAGCGTTTCCAACTCCCAGCGGCTGTACCACATTACACATGCTGGCTACTCTGTGGAGATGGAGAACTGCCCTTTCCGCCCAGCGGAGCCTTCCGAGCGCAGCGAGCAGAGCCCCACGCAGTGGCTCCCGCCGAGCAGGCGCCAGCGGAGCGTCAAGCAGTCGCTGCCAGGCATAGTCCCCCCTAAAATTAGGCTCCTGGCCGCCATTTCGACCCCAGTACTAACCGCAGGCGCCCTTTTCGGTGGACAGCGCGTACCTCAGTGACCGTAAGAAGGAGATCCGCGAGAAGATCATCCCGTGGGAAGGTCTTGCTCGCGCGGGAGTGATCTCCGAGGACGACGCCAACAACCTCAAGATTTTGGAGCGGCAGTCGGCGGAAAACCGCCGGGCCACGGTGTTGGCGCAGCTCGAAACCTACACCAGCACCGTGGTGAATGTTTTGAGCAAGGTGGCGGTGAATTCGCGCGAGGAAGTGGTGCGCAGTGTGTTGGTGTTGGCCAACGACTTGCTCTTGCAGGTGCCGCAGTTTGCGGACGGGCTCTTGCGGCTCGGCGCGTTGGACGAGGCGTTGCCCTACGACGCCTTCGTCAAGCACTGGGCCAGCTCCAGTGTCGATGTGCAGGTTCTCGCCGCCTACAACGTCGTGCTCTTGTTTTTGCGGGTGGAGGCGGTTGACGAGACGGTGGCGTCTGCCGGTGGGTCGGAGAACGGCCCCGGCACCCCCAGCACCGAGCTCGTGGACCGCACCTTCACGCTCCTCTCCTCCGGCGTTTTCCTTGGTCCCAGCGCCCACGCCAACACCCAGTCGGTGGCGGTGCAGTTGCTCCAGGAATTGCTCATTGTGAAGCGCTACCGGGCCGTTTACAGCGGCGCCCAGCTCGCGGCACACTTCCTTCCTCTCAACACCTTGCTTCTGCAGCTGGCCCGGTACCCGAACCTGTTGGGCCTCCAGGTGTTGTACAATCTCCTCGTGGCCACGTGGGTGCTCTCATTCAGCGGCTCGACCAACCGCACGCTCCTCCACCACTACCCGGAGCTCATCGGCTCTCTTTTGGCCATTGCAAAGGACTCGATCAAATTGAAAATCGTGCGGGTTTCGGTGTCGATTCTCAAGAATTTGGTGGCGGTTTCAAGCAGCCAGCACGAGCGGTTCCGGGTGGTGAAGTTGGTGTTGTTTCAGGACGGTCTCAGCGCCGTTCGCACGCTCCAGGAGCGCAAGTTTGCCCAGTCCTCGAGCGACGAGGAGCTCTCGAGCGACTTGGCATTTTTGAGCGACAGCTTGACCGAGGTGGTCCAGACGAAATTGACCTCGATGGACGAGTACGTGACCGAGTTGGAGAACCCGGCGTTGATCAGCTGGTCACTGCCCACCCACAAGTCGCCCGAGTTCTGGATGGAAAACGCGGGCCGCTTCAAGGACTCGTCGTACAAGTTGGTGCGGCGGATTTTCGAGGTTTTGGGCGCAGAAACTCGCACCCTGGACGCCCAGGGATCTCTGGGACCCTCCGCCCTTGCCAAGGTGATTCTTTTGAGCGATTTGCAGTTCTTGATCCAGAATTTGGGCTCCGATTTGGTCTCGTTCATCAACGAGGAGCGCGCCGGCGCCTACAAATTGTTGATCATGGGCTTTTTGGAGAACAACGACGGCAACAGTGAGCTCAAGTACCAGGCGTTGAAGACGGTCCAGTTGTTGGTGGGCCACAACTTCTAGGCAAGACCTTGTACCGAGAGCCAGACGCCTCCCGAGCCAGCCGCTAGGGCGACCGCCAGGCCCAGAGCTCTGGGGGGTGTATGACGCTCCGCTGGCCCCTGCCCGGGGAGGCACACTGCGTGGGGCTTTGCTCGCTGCGCTCGGGCAGAGGCTGGTGAGCCAGGGCCAGGGGCCGGGGGAACAGGGCGACGGTTTCCGGGTCCGTGAGACCACTCAGAAGGGCAGTGCCCTAATTTTAGACTACAGTGAACGTTGACATTGCCACGATGTAGAGCACAGGGCCAATGGCGCAGCGAGAGCTAGCGACTGGGGCAGGCGACGCTTAGAGGCCGGGGCATAGAGAGCAAATGACTATATGCAGTACACGAAGGTCAGTAAGGGCATTACTTTTGAGCCAATAGAGTCAAATTCTGATATTTTTGGAGGGCAGTGAATCCGAAAGTTATTGAGGTCTGTGTTAGGAGCTTTTTGGGGAGAAAAGAGTCATTTGGGCTGGATTTATGGGAGAATAAGGAAGAGACTAGTTGTTATATACAGGAACGGAAAAATCTTGGGGACTGTAGGGAGGCTTTGGCTAGAGCTAGCGCGCGATGTCGGTAGCAGGGCGGCCCTGGGCGAGCGCCGGAGACTTCTCTCAGAGGCACAGAGCCCCGCAGGGAACAGCTCTCCGCAGGAGCCTCCATGGAGTAGCTCACGGAGCTTCAGGAGCTGGTGGCTGTTTTTTGAGCCCCCAGGACTGTTCAGAAGGCGGTCAGACGGCCATCAGATGGGCGCCCGATGGGTCGGCGCGTCGTGCGATCAGCGCGCGTTGTTTACCAGCGGCGCAGATCGAGGGATCGTGGAGCCTACAGAGCAGAGGTCAGCACACAGGCCCAGCAAAGCCCAGAGCAAAGGTCCAGCACAGCCCAGGGCAGGGCAGAACAGAGCGCGATGTCGATGCAGTTCCGCGACGACCGGCGCGAGACGTTTGACGGCGCTTTCCAGGGGAAATCGAAGCAGCGGCGGTACTGGACCCATCAGCAGCCCACGGCGGACCACATGGCGGACCTGGGGTTCTTTTTCACTCCCACGCGGGTCAATGGCGACCAGGTGACGTGCTGTGTGTGTCGAAAGAAGGAGACGAACGTAGGGGGCGTGAGCAACATGGCGGCGCATCATCTGGAGACGAACCCCCGGTGCCCCCTAGCGGCGATCCTTCGGGCGCAGATTGCCCATGCGACCAGTGAGGACCCGCAGGGGTTCTGGGCCCACGAATCGCTGGTGCTTGCGGACGCCACGAGCCGGAAGGCGGTGGAGATGCGTCGCCGAACCTTCGGGACGCACTGGAAGTTCGACGAGGCCGACGACGACGGCAGCGGCCCGCCCACCGCCACCAGCGCGGCGCTAGCGCGGGCGGGCTTCTATTTCTGCCCCTTGCGCCACGGCTCAGATCGTGTGCAGTGCGTGTACTGCCGGTGCTCGTTGGACTCGTGGCAGCCCCACGACGACCCCATGGTGGAGCACCGCATGAACGTGGGGGGCTACTGCTTCTTTTTGGACCAGGTCGGGGCGGGCGCGAAGAAGGGGCGCCGTGGAGCCAGGGCCTTGGATTCTGGAGACCAGGGGCCCGAAAATTCCGCCAAGGAGCTCTCTGTAATGGTGGAGACTGCCCCCCGGAGCTCAGAGAAAGTTGAGGCTGTGGACGTGGAGAGCACAGACTCTGACCGGGAGAGCATTGCCGGTGAAGTGCCCGGTGAATTGCACGGTGGATTGCACGGCGCAGGGTCCCCAGAGGATTCCGCTTCCGGAACACCCGACACTTCCGCCCTAGGGCCAACTACCAGGCCCCAAAACCCCAGGAAATCTTCACGCAGCTACAGGAAAGATCTGGACGTCGATACAGCGAAGGTTTCCCGTGCTCAGGTGCAAGATCTGGAGCTCAAGGAGCCTGTGAGCGCACAGCCAGAGGACTCGATCCCTCAGGCGCCGCCCAGGAGCCCAGACGAGGACACTGGGCCAATAAGCCGGCGGCTAGGGCGGAGGCGAGCGCGAGCTCCAGCCGCCGAAGTTCTAGAGGCTCCGTCCACGCGTGGGAAGCGCAGGCGCAAGGCAGAGGCAGTGTCAGTGGCAGAGGCAGAGGCAGAGTCAGAGGCAGAGGCAAAGTCAGAGTCAGAGGCAGAGGCTGAGGCTGAGGGGGAGACAAAGTTTTCCAGCGACGAGATCGAGGAGCTGCAAAGTCCCGTGCCGTTCCGAGAGGCCCCCACGACTCTGGAGATGGTGCCATCTCACGACACAAAGCCGAGGCACAGAGCTGGCTCTGGGTCTGTGGAGCAGGAGACGGAACCTCCAGCACCCGAGGACACAGTCCCAGCTCTGGGCCTAGGATCCGAAGAAGCAGGGACCATAGGCCCGGCGCTGGAGTCAGGGACCGAGGAGTCAGGGGCAGAGGAGTCAGGGGCAGAGGAGTCAGGGACCGACACAGGGGCCCAGTCAGCGCTGGAGACTGCGCCCGGCAGTTCCAGCGTCAGCTCTGTGGTAGACGACGATTCGTACCGCGAGGACAGTGAGTCTCCGGTGTCGGCAAGAGGCGCCTTGTCTTCCGACCCCGAGTCGCCCGCAGCCTCTCGCTCCGCGTCCTTTGACGAGCGCAAGTTCGCCGCGGTGCTACGTTCACCGACGCATTCGCCGCAGTCTCCACGCAGAAAGCGGCGCAAAATGGTCGCCCAGCCGCTCGAGCCCACCTTCTACGACGTCTCGGGCCACAACTTGGGCGACTACGCGGAGGCGGACGTTGAGTTTTTGGAGCAGAACGTGCGGCCAGCCCTGGTGCAGCCAGCGGAGGCCCATGCAACTGCTCCGAGCGCTCACGTTCTCCAGCCAACGCTGCGCACAGCCCTCCCTCCGGTGCACGTGTCGCCAGTGCGACGAGTTCCGCAGAAGCGGAGCGCCCTGGAGAGGGCACAGGTCCAGAGGAGGGCGCAGGTCCAGGGAAGGGCACAGGAGGCTCGTCATTCCGACACCAAGGCGCCCCGCAGCATCTTGGACATGTCCTCGCGCGACTTGGACGACGTTTTTGGCTCAGAGGGTGCGTTGGATTTTGGCGGCCCAGAGATGAAGGCCGAGCCGAGAGAACGGGGGCGGCTGGGGGCAAAGTCCGGGCCGGAGCCCGTCAGGCGCGCTCACTATGAGGAGAGCAGCCAGAAGGCACCAGGAGCTGAGCCCTACGGGGAAAACTTCGTGGCGTTAGGACTGGAAGAGCGGAAGAAACCGCCAGGAGAGCCCAAGATCCTCAAGGCGAGCCCTGAGTCAGAGCCAGCGCCTGAGTCAGGAGCAGAGGCGGTGGAGATTTCAGCAGCAGAGGTCCAGGCGGTTGGTGACAGCGCCGGCAAAACACTGGTCCACAGGGACGAGTCCGAGCCGTTGGTGGGTGCTGTGGCTCCTGGACTGTCTTTGATCCTGGGCGTACTGTCCCCCAAAGGGCAGAATCCGCCGAGCCCCAAGGAAGAGAGTCCGGCGACTCTCAAGGAGCGTAGTTCCCCGAGTGCCAAGGAGCAGGGGCTTTCTCCGAAGGAACAGGGGCCTCCTGGCAAGGAACAGGGGTCTTCTCCCAAGGAACAGGGGCCTTCTTCCAAGGAACAGGGGCCTTCTTCCAAGGAACAGAGCCCGCCCCCAGAAGGTCAGAGATCTCAGGCGACGGCAGGGGAGACCACGGGGCAGGGCGACAGGGCTGTGCTCTCGTCTGAAGAGCCAGAGTCGGAGGTTTTCGATGTTTCAGCCAGCACCGCGCCGTTGACCACGCCGCTGCGGCCGTCTCGCTCCCCCGAGGAGCACAGTGCAGTGGCCGTGCCCTCTCCAGGCCTTCAGTACCCAGAAACGTCGCCCCTTGGGCAGAACTCGCCGGAGCCAAGCGCTGAGGCGAGCGCCCAGCCAATCGCCGAGCCGAGCCCCGAGGCCCCGGGAAAGTTTCGGCCGCAGGACTCGCCGCAGATGCTCGAGGCGAGTACCCCCAGGCACGTGGCTGGGAGCACGAACACGACGGCAGGGTTCCGGGACCCAGAGCACGGGCCAGCGCCAGACCACAGCCACCGTGCGGCCCTCCCCAGCTCGCCGCCCTCGTGGAAGCCCGCCGTCTTTGGGCGGCTCCTCGACCACTTGGCGTCCATGGAGACCGCGTCCGAATATCTCCATGGGCTCGCCACCTCCAGCCACGAGCTCAGCGACGACTACGACGGCGAGCTCACCGCGTTCATCAGCAACATGCCCGAGGACGAGGAGGAAATGACTCTCCAGCAGTGGATTCGTGCCAACGCTGCCAACTGTCGCCAGTTGCTCGGCCAGGCGTGCGGCCAGATGATTGCCGCCTACCGCGCCGAATGTGCACGCGCTCTCCAGACGCTCGAGGCTTTGCCCACGGTGGACGGCCCGGCGGAGCCTCTCGACCCCTCGGCGACCTCGGAGACCCCAGCACTCGCGAGGGCCTCTCTGCGCGAACCCACGCAGTGGCTTCTGCCGAGCAGACACCGGCAGAGTGTCCCCATCCCCAGGGGCCCAAGAGCCTGAGCACGGGGCAGCGGTCGAGAGTCCTCGCCATAGCCCCGAGCGCAGCGAGCAGAGCTCCACGCCGTGGCTCCGCCGAGTAGGCGCCAGCGGAGCGCCGTGGATCGCACCGGGAGGCTTTAGGACGGGAGGCCGGCGGCTCTTGGCCGGCTCCGCTGGCCACTCCGTGGAGGCTTCTGCGGTGAGCTGTCCTCTGCGGGGGGCCAGAGCAGTGGCTACGAGCTCCCACAGACCCTCGGGCAATTCCTGGCCACTTGCCCTGCCGGCTGTGCCTCGGGGAAAGTCCAGGCCTGCCTTAGTATTCATTTCTCCTGCATACAGACTTAAAGCTCAATCTTCAGCAAGGAGTTAGCTGGGAAAGGGTTGGAAAAAAGTAGAAAATACATGGTTTATCGGCAATCAAATGCCGCATTAGCATGGGAGCCTTTTTTTGGGCAGAATTAGGGCCATTGTGGCAATTTAAGGGTCATGGAACCCGAAGCAAGTGTACGGCATATAAGCGTCTAGCGTGGGGCGGGCGGGCCGTCGCTAATTGGCGCGGCGGAATGCCTTGCGCGGGGGGAGGTCTAGGGAGAGTGTAGGGGAGGTGCAATGGGAAGAGAGACGTGGAGAGGGAGAGAGGCCTCCAAGCACAAAATATTTTGGAGAAAACGGGGCCCCTGGCGGAACTTGAGGCCAAATTGAGGCCTTAGGCAGTTGCAGTCTTTGGCTCGGCCAGAGCACTCCGGGGTTGGGGCTGCGCTCAGCCTGGGCGGCCACACGTTCCGTGTCTCTACCGACGCTCTCTGCAGGAGCTCGCAGTGGGCTCGACTTTCTTATCGAGTGGAGAGCCACAGACGTCAGCAACTGGACGCTGAGCTGGGCATTCAAAGAAGACCAAGCGGCAAATTTACCGGAGCGACACGCCACAGGTCTGGGCAACAGACTGGCGGCAGCTGAGCGACTTTTTCTCTGCTTTCTGACGAGCACCGTGCGCTTGTGTTGTGACACTTTGCGAGCACCACGGGCCACAGAGTGCGCTGAATCTCGGCCTCCAGCAGCCCTTTTGGTGCAATTTTTGACCAGCACCACGCCACATCCTACACCACAGCACTATGTCGTTTTGGCCGTTTTCTAGCTCCTTGAACGCCAACAGCAAGCTCCAGAAGTTGTTGGACTCTGTGCAGGACCCCGCTACGGTGGCGGTCGAGGAGCTTGTGGAAGACCCGGAACTTCTGCAGGAGTTGGTGAACGAACTCCAGGGGATGAAGAGCGGGTACCTCAAGGAAGTGTCGAAATTTTTGCTCCCACCAGCGAGCGGGCCGCTGTCGACACAGCAGCAGTTCCAGCAGCAGCTCGAGGACCGTGGGGGCAATCTCGCGGTCCCCAGTGCCACGGGCGACCAGGCGTCGGTCTCTTCGTTCAGCGAGACCACCGGCGGCTCCCACAACAAAGACGCGCGCAGTGCGAAGCTCTTGGAGATTGTGATCCAACCGCACGTGCTCACGGGGCTCCTCGACTACCTCGTGGACAGCGTCGGATTTTTCGCCGATTACGAGGCCCGAGAGGCTGAGAGGGTGCAGCGAGTTTTGGCCGCGGACCGAGAAGCCGCTGGCGAAGCAGCGGTGCGAACGGGAGGCGAACAGAACGAGCTGCGAAGTTCGATCCTTGGCGCAGGGTTCTCCCTGGGAGGGCTAGCGGCCCTGGGAGCGGCCCTGCTAGCCCTGGAGACGGCTGAGGACCAGCGGCTGTCCGAGGAGCTGGCGGGCGAGTCAGGAGGCGAGGACGAGACACCAGAGGAGACGTCGCGACGCCACCTCCAGGTCGCCTCCGACATCCTCGCGGTGGACCTCTGGATTGTGCTGAACCGTATCATAGAGACACCGGCGATCATGGGCAAATTCTGGGGAATTTTGGCGGTACCGCAGTTGCTGGAGAGCTCCCCAGCGGTGACGTGTCTCGTGAAGATCTGGGACCAGCTCTTGGAGGCCAACAGCATCGAGCTCTTGAACTTTGTGCGGCGGCGGGACGATTTGGTGGATGTTTTCTTGGAAAAACTCGAAATTCCGTTGGTTCTGGACCTCTTTCTCCGCATAATTCAGACCGACAAGCCCGAGTCGCCCACGGGAATTGTGGAGACGTTGAGCCTGCAGCGATTGGTGGAGCGGCTAGTGGAAATTTTGACCGCGAGGGAGGGCTCTGAGGCCAATGGGCTGGAACCCTCTGAGCCCGGCGAGGCTCTAGGGGCAGGCCCCGGGCGGCGTTCTCCCCCCTGGGCCCACTCGCCTGCGCTCTCCAACCCGCGGCTCTTCTTCAAGCAGGCGGCGGCCACTGATTTCTTGAAGTCCTTGGTGAGCATGTCGTCGAACACGGCGCTCGCGGTGAATTTGGAGACGAACATCGGCCCCAACGCGCTCACCCGCACGTTGGTGTCGCGCGAGATGGTCGGGACGATTGTGCGGGACGTCATTTTGGCACCCACGGGCCCCGGACGATCGCCCAACAAATTTGGCATCAGCAACTGCGTGGGGATAATCATCGAGGTCATTCGGAAGAACAACTCCGACTACGACACCAGCTACGGGCTGTACGGACAGGAGAATGGCGAGGCCGACGGGGCCGACTCTGCGCTCGGCGAGACAAACTCGCGGCTCATGTTCGAGTGGCTCCGCGACTTTGACCAGAACCCACCGGGCGCCCGAGACCCGATTTTTTTGGGCGAAATGCTCCAGATCTTCCTGGAGAACATGGGCGGATTGCGGCAGATTATGGAGTGGGAAGAAGCCCCCGAAAATGGGCACTCGCCGTCTGAAAACTCGCGCAATTTGGGCCTCGCCAACTTTAAGATCGCAGAGCTCGTGGCTGAGCTCCTCCACTGCCTGAACATGCTCCTTCTCAACCTGCGGCGGATGTGCCGAGCGATGGAGCTCCGGCAGGTGGTGCGGTCGAGGCAGAGCGAGCGGCTACGGCGGGCGATCCTGGAGCCGTTGGGCGGGGGCGCCAGCTCAGGAGCCCAGCTCGAAGGTTCCAGGGGAGCAGCGGACAGTGGCGCGGACAGCGGAGTGATCAACGACGTGACCAGCGGCTTGGATGACGTATCCTTAGAGCTGCCGCGAGAGCGCGAGCTGCTGGAGCGAGAGAGTGGGGGCCTACAGTCTGGCGAGCAGTTTGGGGATGGCAGTGGATTCAGCAGTGTGCTCAGCGAGCTTAGCGGCGACTTACCCAGCGGTGGCCTCAGCGGTACCAGCGGCGATTTCGGCAGTTCCAGCGGCGATTTTGGGTCCTCCGACAACTTCGACGCTCTCCTCGAGGAGCTCGGGTCGGTGTCCGAGTCGGACGACGACGAGCCGATGATCTCGCCCGAAAATCCGTTCGTATGCGCCGAGCGAGACCGCGCGATCCGCGCCGACTGCTGTTTGGGCGACCGCTTCAAGGTGGCGCTCTTGGACCTGGGCCTTCTCCCGGTAGTGATGCGCCAGTTTGTACGCCATCCGTGGCACAATTTCTTCCACAACGTGGTGTTCGACTTGGTGCAGCAGATCTTCAACGGCAAGCTCAATTCGTACAACTCGTTCCTCATTGTGGAGTTGTTTCGGAAAGACCGGTGCGACCTCACGGGGGTCATTTGCCGGGCATTTAGGGAGAACGAGGGGCTGGCGCTGGGGACTCTGGGGGCAGAGACTCTGGAAGGACCGCGCGCCAATGCTGAGACCCACGCCACGAAGCCACGCCCCGGGTACATGGGCCATCTCGTGCTCATCAGCGAGGAGGTGGTGAAGTTCACGTCTTTGTACAAGCCGGACCTCATCTCGCCAGTGATAGTGGCGGCTGTGGTATCGGACGAGTGGGAGTGGTTTGTTAACGACGTTCTTCTTCACACGCGCGAGGTTTACAACGCGGTGCTAGGGGCTGAGGGCCAGGGAGGCGAGGAAGGAGAAGCTGCGGATGGCTCGTCGCACTACAGCGACCACGAGGCCTACGGCTTCGACTCCTCGACCATCGGGTACCTTGACCTTGAGAACTACGAGGGAGCGCCTGGCGAGTCTGGCACAGGCACAGGCACAGGCGGTGCTGGCCGGGTGATTGTCCTTGGAGACAGCGGCAACCACGAGCTCTTTGTGCTGGACCAGCAGGAGCTCGAAGGCGGGTCCTTTGAAGAAGGCGCTGGGGATGGGGCGTCCGAAAAGCTCAGTTCGGCCAGCCATGCGAAGCGTGGGGCTCTCGGGCTCGACGAGCTTGACGACGAGCTCATGGCGGAGTCGATCATGCCAAATGTTCCCATTGGGACGTCGTTGGTGAATGCCCAGCACTTTGAGGACATTGACACCATGTCGCTGCACCAGGACGAGGAGTTCTTGGAGAACTTGTCCGGGCTGAGCTCGTCGGAGGAGGACGAGCCGGAGGAGGACGATAGCAATGAGCTCAGGCGGGTGCAGAGGCACAACCCATAGCGAGGGAGGCTCCGGGATAGGAGTAAAGAAACTGGGGAGCTAGGGGCCGATGCTTCTGCCACTGGTGAGCCCGAGGAGAAGAGGCAGGAGATTCACCAATAGCAAAAGGGGTTTAAGTTCAGGGCCAGGGCTAGTCCCGCGGCTGGCTCGCCATGAAATTCCAAGCTCGGTGTTCAGAGCTGCCCAAGGTTCGAGAAGGTCACAGGTCTGGCCTGTGGTCTGCCACTAAATATTCATAGCAACGAACGGCATTTCCGAAGAGGGTAAGCATTTTGTAGGTTGAAAGAGAGGAGCGAGGGATATTTGGGGTGGTCTAAGAGGGTCTTCCGCCTTCATACGGCCGGGGTAAAATACTATATACAGGATATACAACGAAGGTATAGAAATGTCAAAGTAGAAGTGTAAACTGTGGTCCCATTCACTTCGTACCAAGCATGGGCAGATATTAGAGGATAGAAAAGATTCTGGTACTTTTGGTGAACATTCTAAGCAAAATTGGGCTAGAATGGCGGTGATGATGGCATTTTTCGCAGCCATTTGAGTGCTGGACTGAGGGCCAGTTCATTTTCACACAGTCTAGACTTTTACATTTTTGAACGGCTCAGAGGCACTGGATACTCTAACTACTGTTTGCTAGAATTTTGGGCAATTTTACTGTTTTTGGGCAACTTCTGTGGGGCCTTGAAATTCTCAGACGATACCAGCGAGCGCTCTTCGGACACACGGACCGAACCTAAGGACAACAGCAGCAAAAGTTTTACACGTTCTCTCTGAAACACTAGCTGGCTCGAAGGTAACTTCATCGCAAAAATACGAATATCGGCCGAGAGCCCCCTGGCCGTCCGAACCACCGGTACGCACTACACACCCCATCCTTTCTAATTGGTCCCTCGACGCTTTTCTTTTTTCTTTCTTTTATTTCCGGTTCATATACTAAGCCCAGATTTGCAACTGTTCGAAGAAATCCACTCTCTTTCCCTTAGCCGCACCCAAAGAGTGCACCACCTCGTAGCGGAGATCATCCACCATCGCGGGGTGCCCACATGCCACGAAGGCGACTGCGCCAGCCGACTCCTCAATCTCGTCCTTGACGATTTTGTTGAGTGATGGGCGGCCCTCCCTGAACTCGATGTGCTCCAAGTTGGCAAGAATTTGCGCATTGGAGCTCACGGGCCCATCAGAGTCGCTCGCCTTATCCTCGCTCGCCTTGTCCTCGCTGGTCTTCTCGTCGATCTTTCCAAAGTCACCCTCTGGACGCGTGATGCACACGGTGGCGCGGACTTTGGTTTCCTTGAGCGCCAAGAGCTCGTCGTGGAGCTTGGCCACCGTCTTGTAGTTGCGGACGATCCAGTAGAGGCGCACGGCTTCGCGTCCCTTGGCGGCGAGCGCCACTGCCTCGGAGTAGATCCCTGGGATTCCGTTCCCTCCGGCAACATAAACGGCGGAGTCACAGCCCCTCACAGGGGCAGCGCTTCCGTAGGGGCCCTCTAAAGAGACGCGAACCTCGGCGGAAGAGTTGGGGCAGCTGACCACGTGCTGGTAGAGACTGTGGGTGATGCCGCCCTTGATTTTGCAGAGGAAGGTCACGTAGCCGTTCGACTCAGATGTGGTGAGGAAGGTGAAGGGGTGGGACTGCCAGAAGCACGAAGGGCGCAAGAAGTGCACGAACGCGTGGCCACCTGGGATGGGGCGCCAGTACTTGGGGACAGGAACGGTGACACGCAAGACGTCGTCACCCATGGCGGTGACCACGGCGTTGGCGGACCCGAAGGCGGCCAAGCGGGCGATTCTGACGGTACGGTCAAAACACCACACGGCGATGGCGGCAAAATAGAACCAGATGTAGCCCAAATCACGCACGTGGATGGCGGAGCCGGCCACGAAAATCGCAGCCAAGATGATGTGGATGGCCAAGAAGGTCTCGTACCAGCGGCGACGAAGAGTCAAAAGCGCCTGGAACAAGAGCAAGGCGCCTGCTACCGTGCCCACAATACCCCAGATGAAGTAGGCCATGACGACCTCCTCAGAGTAGTAGTCCTTGAACGAGATGGTAAACGCCACTGAGTGAATGAACACCAAGGAGAACACCACGCGCGAGACCCACCGGTGGTAGGTGAGGAACTGTGCGTAGGAGATACCGGTCACCCACTGAAGGAAGTTGTTTCTGCCGGCGAACAAAATGAGGAGTGGGGTGCACATGGTGGCGGTGATGCCCGAGCGGTCACCCACGTAACGTGAGATGGCCTCGGACTTGCTGGTGAAGGTGGGGTCCGGAGCCGTGTACTTGATGTGGAACACGTTGCAGAAGATGGTGAGCCCCACGAAGAGGAGAATAAGGATGGACTCCAGGCGCGAGGGCACCAAGAACTCGATCCAGAGCACGGACTTGGAGTTGGCCTTGTGGCGTCTCCCGGTGGCGGGGAGCGACACGTAGCGGCGCCAGGCGTTCGAGAGCGGTCCGCTGAAGTAGCGGGGCACACGGGGGAAGAACACGCGGATCCAGTGGCCGGCGCCCGCCCACATCATCACCACCGCCCAGAATGCAATCATCCCGGCTCCGTAGTACAACGAATAGTAGTAATTTCCGATGAACATCTCGTACGAGCGCACGTACTCATCGGTGATGCTCTGGTCGAGCACAATGGGCACGGTCACCGGCACGCTGTAGTTGAAGTTGGGAATGTCCTCGATGGACGTGCCGTTGGCCTTGAAGTTGGCCACTGCAGCCGCCCACTCATCCTCCAGCACGGCAACCCCGTAGCCGCTTAAGCAGCTGGCATTGAAAGCATTCAAACTCTGGCGGTAGTCCCCGAGCGAGAGGAGACACCCGGCCATGGTGCCCAAGGCGTTGAGGTCTTGGCAGTTGCACAAGTAGTCGTCGGCATCGCAGAACAAGGCGGTGATGCTGATCTCGTCCAGACACGCTTCGGCCTGGCGGTTTCCCCTGTTGTAGGAGGTGTATGGTGCATAGGTGAAAGCATTCGCGAGCGGCACAAGGCCGAGTAAAATAGGTGCCCACTTCATGCTGTGGTGGACAGAAGAAGGTACGGGCATATCGCGCCCTTTATAGCGCTCCAGAAGTGACGTGTGTCAAAGCCCGGTCAGATCCAGCCAATTGCAGCCTGCTGACAGGGGGCTTGTCATCACCGAAACGCACGAAATTTCTGGGCAAAGACAATGACACAGCGGCAGTTGATGACAGCCCATGCGACGGCCCAGGTGACAGTTTCCGGTGAGCAGTTGCCGGTGAGCAATTACCGATGGCAGCAGAGGGCTCCAGTCTGGCGGGGGCAGTGTGGGTCCTGGACCAGAGGTTGGGCTTCGGGTAGCTGGCGACTGCTGTACCAATCGAGCGCAGAAGCTGGGGCCCTTCGCACAACGCTCAGCTCTGGGGCTCAGAACTACAAAATATCGACGCTCGCCTGAGGCAAGGCCATGAAAGCCCTGCGCTTGTTTCGCTGGACCAGCGATTCCCAGACCCCCTAACCTCCTGACTCTCGCACCTGCTCGCTTCTGTTCTCAGGCTACTCCCACTTGACCCACCCACCTTCGCTGGCATCATTCCCTCCATTCAAATTCACTAATTCCATCCCGTCACCATTCACCTCCATTCCGGCTATTGTTGCTCCAGCCACTGATCGATCAGATAAAAATTTTTCACCACAAAATATCCGTAACCGGTTATTAAACGGGGCTTAAGCCTCGCGAGCCAGAGTTAGCTCCAGCCAATCACAGCCGTGCGCGATCGCCGAACAACCGCCTTAGTAATACCCGGAAAAATTTAGTCAATGGCGCCGTGCGAATTGATACGGGCCACGCGGAGTTCAGAACCAGCAAGAACAAAGGTGTTGCCTGGAGCAGTGGGGTGATCAACGGGGCGCCAGTGTCCCCAGTGTCGCGATGTCGTGCAATGTCGCACGCATCGGGCGCCAGAGCGCCAATCACCAGCCCTGCTGACCATCTCGACTCCAAATTTCGGATTTTTGGGGGTTCATCCCTCCCCTCCTTTGCTTCAGTCCGTTTTCCGGGTTTCACTCATTTTTCCTCGATTTTCACACTTTTCTGCCTCTTCTTCTCCCCGCCCTCTTCTTAACTCACTCTCCATGCAGGACCACAAAATTGCCTATTTGGGAAATTGCAACCCATTTGCAGCCACCCACTCTCCCGCCCCACCTCCTACAGAGGCCAAAAAACATAAATATTGCAACTGGAAACACTAAAACAAAGACAATCCAGCACTAAGCGACACAAAACAGCACAAAAAGACCCGCTCTAAAAGACCCCTTTCCCTCATGACCACACCTGCAACTGCTCGAAGAAGTCCACCCGCTTGCCCTGGCACGAGCCCAAAGACTGCGCTACCTCGTAGCGGAGATCGTCCACCATCTCAGGATGACCGCAGGTCACAAAGGCAACCGAGCCCGGCGACGCCTCGATCTCGTCCCGTACGATGCGGTCGAGCTGGGGCCGTCCCTCTAAGAAGGTCACGTGACCCAACTCAGACGCCCACAGCACGTGGCCGTCCAGGTCGCTGTCCAGGTATTTTTTCTCGAGCGAGCTGTGTGCGGAGGGGTCTCCCGGCCGGGTAATGTAAACGGTGGTGGTAATTCCGGTGGTCCTGAGGGCCACGAGCTCGTGGTGGAGCCACTCGACGGCGCTGTAGTCCCTGACGACCCAGTAGAGGTGCACCGCCTGCTTGGAGCCTCTGGCCGCGACAGCAATAGCCTCCGAGTACATGCCCAGGATGCCGAGACCACCGGCAAAGTAAACGACCGAGTCGCAGCCCTTGACCGGCGCAGACTCGCCGTAGGGGCCCTCAAGCGACACCCGCACGCGCGCGGTTTTGTTGGGGCGACCGGCCACGTAGCGGAAGAGCCCGTGGGTGATTCCGCCCTTGACCTTGACGTAGAACACCACCGTGTTGCCGGACTGCACTGTATTTCCGGACTGCACTGTGTTCATGAAACAAAACGGGTGCGACTGCCAGAAGCACGAGGGCCGCAAAAAATGAATGAAGGCGTGGCCGCCGGGGATTGGGTACCAGTAGCTGGGCCGGGGCACCTCCACACGCAACACGCCGTCGTCGACGGCACGGATCTCGGCCCAGGGGGTGCCAAATACCGCAAGACGGCCGATACGAACGGCCCGATCGAACACCCACACGGCAATGGTAGCCCAGAGAAAGTCGATGTAGCCCAAGTCGCGCACGTGGACGGCGGTTCCGGCCACGAACACCGCGGCGAGCGCAATGTGGAGGAGCAAGAAGATCTCGTACCAGCGGCGGCGGAACACCATGAGGCCCTGGAAGAGCAAGAGCGCACCGGCGACGGTAGCGATGATGCCCCAGACAAAAAACGGGAACTGGACCATGCGGGCGTACTTGACGCGGTCCACCACCGTGAACGCCACCGAGTGGATGAACACCAACGCGAAGATCACGCGCGACACCCACCGGTGGTACGTGAGGTACTGGGCATACGAGACGCCGGTGAGCCACTGGAGGAAGTTGTTGCGGCCTGCGAGCAAGAGCACGAGCGGAAGGTTGACGGTGGCGGTGATGCCGGTGCGGTCAGCGATGTAGCGCCAGATGGCGGCGGACTTGGTGTCAAAGAGCGGGTCGCCAGCGGTGTAGTGGATGCCGTAGCAGTTGCAGAAGATGGTGAGCCCGACGTAGAGGAGGACGATGATTGACTCCAGGCGCGAGGGCACCAAGAGCTGGACCCAGAGCACGGAGGTGGCGTCGGCCTTGTGGCGTCTGCCGGTGGCCGGGAGCGACACGTAGCGGCGCCAGGAGTTGGAGAGCCGCCCGGTACAGAACTTGAAAACCCCTGGGAACAACACCCTGGTCCAGTGCACGGTGCCCGCCCAGAGCGCCACCACCGCCCAGAACCCAAGCATCCCGGACCCGTAGAACAACAGGTCGTGGAAATTTCCCAAGTACATGTTGTACGCCCGCACGTACTGGCGAGTCTCGGTCACGTTGACGATCACGGGTGTCAGCACAAGGCTGCTCCTCTTGTGGTGGTGGTGGTACGACGACGTGGTATCCGATTTGGAGGCGTTCGTGGCGTTAGCCTTGTAGTCGGCAATCGCCGCGGCCCACTGGGCTGCCAGCACCGTGAGGTTGTAGTAGTCCTGACACTGCTGGCGGTAGGAGCTGAATGCAGACTCTGGCGCATCGACCGCCAAGAAGCACCCGGCGAGCGTCGCCATGGCGTTCTCGTTGTAGCAGTTGCAGCTCCTGTCACGGCCGGAGCAGAACAGCCCCGCTTCGCTAAGCTGGGAGCTACAGGCCGAGTAGTAGCGAGAGCCCACGTCGTGGGAGTCGTACGAGGTGTACTCGTAGGCAGAAGCTGCTGAGAGGAGCACAAGAGCACCCAAAAGCTGCGATTTCATCTTGGTTTCTGACCACCGAATGCGCAGAATGGGGAGAATGGAGGGCAATTTATACCCAGAGCAGGCACAAAAGAGAGCCAATGGAGCGAGACCAATTCTGGCGGCTGGTACCGGGTGAGATCCCGACGTAACATAGCGACAGCTGGATCCGGTGGCTTGGTATGTGCGGGGCATTGGGCGGGAATTGATAATGGATTAAGCCTGCAGCAGGTGTGGAATGGGACCCGCAGATTATGGGGCCATTGAAAAATCGTTGGGGGCGCTCGACGAGCCATCGGCCCAGGTTCTGGTGTGCTGGCTCTGTCCCTGCCACTGTCCGCAGTGGCACAGACAATGGCACAGATAATGGGCCTCGGCCCTGGAATTCTCTGGCCCGGCATCCGTTCGGCCACCCGCTGCTGCCCAGACCTGCTGCAGAGGCTTAGGATTATTTTCTGGCTGGGTCGCCGAAATAGAGGGGCCCTTTCGCGCGCATGCGGAAGACTACTCACACATTCTGCCGCCGGTGCATTCCTCGAGGAAAATCTTTCAAAATTTGTGAGCCCCCTACCGACAGACTCCAAAGTGGGCTGCCAAAAAATTGGAACGAGAGACCACCTCCCCTCTCCGTTCTAGCCTTGCAATAATAGTGCTGATCAAAAAGATAAAAATTTTCACCCAGAAAATAGTCGTATTTCTGCACTCAGTGCGGCGTGTCGCTAGGAACAAGCTTCACCACCGTCACGGCGCCTGCCCACCAAAACACGCCCCAGTGGACCAGAAAATTACTGAGAATGAGCCCGTCGGAGCAAAGCGGCAACTATGTCCCTCTGACCAAATTTCAGAACTTTCTCGCACTTTGTGGGCCCGGTCGGCCGCTGCCCCTATGCTCAGAGAACGAGGCTTAGCGCCTGATAACGCCTCTCACCTCGACCCACAAATCGCCAAGAAATTCCAAATCCCGGGAGCTTACAGCTGCATACTCGGAATTTGATTCCATGTATTCAATAGGTCAACCGGCCACGGCGTCACTAAGCCCCAGAATGATGTTCCAAGCCCCAAAATGGGGTTCTCGGGTCTAGGCCCACACCTGCAACTGTTCATAAAAATCGACCCTCTTGCCCTTGGTGGACCCCAAAGATTGAGCCACCTCGTACCGAAGATCGTCCACCATTGCCGGGTGGCCACAGGAGACAAAAACCGTGGAGCCCGCGGACTCCTCGATCGCGTGCTTGACGATGCTGTGAATGGAGGGTCTTCCCTCACGGAACTCGACGTGGCCCAAGTCTCCAATTCTGGGCCCAACCGCACAGGACTTCTCCGGCTCAGAGCCCTCCCCTGAGTCGCCCTCTGAGTCGCACGGGCACTCGCCGTCGTACGCCTTGTCCTTCGACTTCTCCTGCACGGAGCTGGCGGAACTATCCGTAGCCAAAGGCTCGGGCTGGGTCACGTACACGGTGGCGAGGACCCTGGTGTTCTTAAGGGCAGCGAGCTCGTCATGGAGCCAGTTCACGGCCGCATAATCACGCGCGATCCAGAAGAGGTGCACGGACGTCTTGGGGGAGCTGGCTGCGAGGGTAACGGCCTCGGTGTACATGCCTGGGATTCCGTTACCACCGGCGACGTATACGGCGGAGTCGTAGCCCCTAGTTGGGGCAGGCTCACCGTAGGGGCCCTCGAGGGAGACCCGCACGCGGGCAGATTTGTCAGGGTGGCTAGCCACGTGCTGGAGAAGGCCGTGGGTGGCACCGCCCTTGACTTTGACATAAAAAATAACCGAGTTGGGCGAGTGCTCCGTGCTGAGGAAAGTGAACGGGTGCGACTGCCAGAAGCAGGAGGGCCGCCAGAAATGAACGAAGGCATGGCCGCCGGGCGTGGGGAGCCAGTAGCGGGGGCGCGGAACCGTCACCCGCAAAACCTCGTCGGACACGGCCCGGACCTCCGCCAAGGGGGCGCCAAACACCGCGAGCCGGGCGAGCCTGACCACCCGGTCGAACACCCACACGGCTATAGCAGCCCAAAGGAAGTTGATGTACCCCAAATCGCGCACATGGACAGAAGCTCCCGCCACGAACACCGCCGCGAGGGCAATGTGGAGAAACAAGAACATCTCATACCAGCGATGGCGGAACACCATGAGGCCCTGGAAGAGCAAGAGCGCGCCAGTGACGGTAGCAATAATGCCCCAGAAGAAGTAGGGGTCTTTGGCGTCCTCGGTGTAGTAGGAGCCCTCCTCGATGGTGAAACCAACCGAGTGGATGAAAATCAAGCAGAACACCACCCGTGAGATCCACCGGTGGTAAGTGAGAAACTGCACGTACGACACGCCCGTGAGCCACTGGAGGAAGTTGTTGCGGCCGGCGAACAAAATGAGGAGCGGGATGTTCATAGTGGCGAGGATACCGGTACGGTCCGCCACGTAACGCGAGAGTGCCTCCGAACGAGAGTCGAACACAGGGTCCGGGGTGGTGTATTTTATTTTGTGGGCAGCACAGAAAATGGTCAAGGCGGCGTAGAGGAGCACTACGATGGACTCCAGCCGCGTGGGCACCAAGAGATTGAACACGAACCAAGTGGATTTGGCAGCAGACTTGTGGTGTCTGCCGGTGGCCGGGAGCGATACCCAGCGGCGCCAGGTGTTGGAGAGCGGCCCGTTGAAGAAGCCGAGCGCCCGCGGGAAGAACACCGCCGTCCAGTGGCAGATTCCCGCCCAGAGCATCACCACAGCCCAGAATCCAAGCATGCCGGACCCATAGAACAACAGGTAGTAATAGTTCCCCAAAAACATTTCGTACGAGCGCACAAACTGCTCGGTGATGGTCTTGTTGAGCTGGAGCGGCACTGTGAGAGGCAATGTGAGACTGAAGTTGGCAATGGTGGTGGGGTCGGTGGCATTGGCCTGATAATTTGCAATCGCCGCCTCCCACTGCAGCTCCAGCACGTTATAGCCATAGTACTCAGAGCACTGGTCCTGGAACGTTTGCACCGCCGACTCGGGCGCATCGATCGACTGCAAGCACCCGGCGAGGGTGGCCATGGCGTTGGTGTCGTGGCAGTTGCACCCATAGTCCTCCGCTGAACACCACAGCCCCGAGAGTTCGATTTGGTAATTGCAGGCGTAGAAGTTCCTCGAGCCGGCGTTGTAGTTGTCATACTCTGCGTACGTATAGGCAGAGGCAGCGCCCACAAGAAAGAGAAGAGGGAGCATGGCGATGGAGCTCGAGCCAATACAGGCGAGGACCCTGTGGTCTTATAGTCCCCTCCTCCACGCCTCAGAGTATTGCTGCAGCCAATGGCAACACGACCGAGTCGCTGGCTATCTCTGCCCCCTCCTTCCGGAGCAGCAAAGATATTTTTTCGTTTCGAACAAGGCGGAATGGCCCATGCGACGGTCGTGGTCGAGAACAGTGGGAGAAGGCACTGAACAGACTCTCCTAGCGGGAGCGCTGTTCGGCAATTGATGCTCGAAAGTCTTTTACTTGGTCTCCTGGCCCTTCTCTCCCACTACTGGCAGCGCTCTAGGACTCGGAAAATTGGAATCATTAAGCCCTCATTTTGAAGTCTGAACGCAGGTGCTGGGAGGCTCAGAAAATTTTTACAGGGTGCCGTTTGCCCGACCGAGCCGCAAGCGTCAGGAACAGTTGGTGCTTCCAGAAACCTGGCCGCTCAGCGGGCCTGACTGGTGGTGTCTCTTCAGCCGGGATACCCTGTCAATGACCTCCCCAGTGAGGCAGTGTCTACTTTCACCGCCTTACTCTACTCAGGCGACCCAATCCTGAATTCTGGCCTCCTTTCCACGAGCTGCTGGCGACGCTTGCGCCGTAATAGGCCGACTGATCAAAAAGATAAAAATTTTTCACGGATAATACTCGTATCTGGCTTGCAGGCACGGCTAATTACGAGAACATCAAAGGCGGTCTAGGCCTGAATAGGACCAATAGAGGGCGAGGATAATGCAGATCAGCCTCGGAAATGGCCTGAGGAATGCCCAGAGAAACACTGGCGAATGAGCGACAAGCGAAAATTGGGAGCATTGGGCGAAATAGAAAGCGAGCGAATGGGAGGATGGGCGAATGGTAATAGGAGCGCAATAGCAAGAGAAGAAAGAGTGATTTTCTGAGCGCAGGCGGTGGAAAGGGAAAGCTCAATTGTGAGATACGACGCTATTGGGGGGATATCAAGCCATCTCCCGGCGCTGCCGTCGAGCCCCAGTGGGAGATTTGATTCGGACTGCCAGGCTTAGCGCGCCAGGGACAGGGCTTATGGGGGCTTAGGGTGCCATGGCAACCTGTCATTGCCCTATTAGGTGGTGATTCTGGGTGGTGTGTCATTCGTATTTCCACTCGATAGATCAACAGTTCTACGAGATATTTGAAAGACAATAGTGCCAGCAGCTCAGTGTGGTATGCGCTCGAGACAGGGTCTGTTGGACAGGCCATTTTTATCACCAAAGTCTCGGATTTGCATCAGAGGGTCAGAAAGTATAGAAACTTCCGAAGGTTTCAGTTTTTGGTGGAGTGTTTTGTTCTTTCCTTCAGCCAGGTTTTTAGGTTTGAATCCTCTCGTCACTGTTTCGGTGTTTTCGGATTGCTTCGTTTTGGGCATTTTTGGCGCTTTATCAGACGCTATTGACCATCTACTCGTCTTTCTCCTTACCCTCACTACATCGCCTTTCTGGTTCATATCCACTTTCTATTCCAAGTCTCACCAGAGCCACTCCTAGAGGCTCAGCTGAAAACTGAGCTCCGAGCGCAGCGCCCTCCTAAATGGAGCGACGTGGCGGTCAGACCCCAGAGCTTGAGCGCCCGCTGGCGGCTTCTCATCCACTCCGCTGGCCACTCCGTGGAGGCTCCTGTGGAGATCTGTGCCCTACGGGCGCTAGAGCATCGAGCGTAGCAAGCAGAGCCCCACGCAATGGCTCTCGCGAGGAGGTGCCAGCATCACAGATCTCCCGGCCCTAGAACTCCAAAGCTTGAGCTTCCACCGACAGAGTGGTCATTTAGAGAAAGACCGCGGAATTACGGGGTACATTATCGGTTCTCCCTACGGAATGCCTCCACCTTCCCCAGGCCCGGTATCCCTATCGAAGCAGCCGCAGGTCTAGAGAATGCCTTCAGGACAGTGTCGATGGCTCCTCAAGTTCCTCAGGCTCACGCCCACACCTGCAACTGTTCGAAAAAATCGACCCACTTGCCTTTGGAAGCGGTCACGGCATGTGCCACCTCGTACCGAACGTCGTCCACCATCGCCGGATGCCCACACACCACGAACGCCGTGGATCCGCGCGACTCCTCCACCTCGTCCTTGACGATGCGACCGATCGCAGGGCGGCCTTCCCGGAACTCTACGTGGTCCAAGGCGCTGCGCAACCGACTCACGCCGAAAGGGCCGGAGGAACACTCCTCAGAGTTGTCCTCAGAGCTGTCTCTGCCCTCGTAACTGTCTCTGTCCTTGCCCTTGGACTCATCTGTAGCCTTTTCCAGCGCCAACTTCTTGCTGTCTGCTTCCGGCTTGGTCACGTACACCACTGCCTGGACCTTAGTGTCTTTGAGAGCCTGGAGCTCGTCAAAGAGCCATGCTACGGAGCTGTATTCCCGGACGACCCAGTAGAGGCGAATGGATTCCTTGACGCTCTCGCCGGTGGCGGCAGCGAGCGCCACGGCCTCGGAGTAGATGCCCGGGATTCCGTTGCCTCCGGCGATGTACACCGCGGAATCGAAACCCTTGACCGGTGCGGCCTCGCCGTAGGGGCCCTCTACCGACACCCGGACCCGCGCGGTCTTCTGCGGGTGGCTGGCCACGTACTGGAAGAGTCCGTGGGTGATGCCGCCCTTGACTTTACAAAGGAAAATCACGTGGGAGTCCGAGTGCACAACGTTGAGGAAGGTGAAGGGATGGGACTGCCAGAAGCAGGAGGGCCGCAAGAAGTGCACGAACGCGTGGCCGCCCGGGGTGGCGTACCAATAGCGAGGCCTGGGCACGGACACGCGCAAGACGTCGGAGCCCACGACGGAGATGTCAGCCCAGGGGGCGCCGAACGCCACGAGCCGGCCGATGCGCACCACTCGATCGAACACCCACACCGCTACAGCCGCGAAGAAGAAGTTGACGTACCCCAAGTCCCGCACGTGGATGGCGGAGCCAGCGACAAAAATCGCTGCCAAGATGATGTGGATCACCAAGAAAGTCTCGTACCAGCGGCGGCGGAGCACCATGAGGCCCTGAAAGAGCAAGAGCGCACCCGCAATGGTGGCGATGATGCCCCAGAAGAAGTAGGGGGCCTTGGCGTCCTCGGAGTAGTAGGCACCAACCGCCACCGTAAAGCCCACCGAGTGAATAAACACCAAGCAGAAGACTACGCGCGAGATCCACCGGTGGTAGGTAAGAAACTGCGCGTAGCCCATGCCCGTGAGCCACTGGAGGAAGTTGTTGCGGCCGGCGAACAACACGAGGAGAGGTGTGCAGATGGTGGCAGTGATTCCGGTGCGGTCTGAGACATAGCGCGAGAGCGCCTCGGACCTTCCGGCGAAAATTGGGTCCCCGGGGGTGTACTTGATTTGGAAAGTGTTGCAGAAGATGGAGAGACCCACGAAGAGAAGAACAATGATGGACTCCAGGCGCGAGGGCACCAAGAGCTCGAACACCCAGAGCGCGGACTTGGCACTGGCCCTGTGTCTCCTGCCGGTGGCCGGGAGTGACACATAGCGGCGCCAGTACCGGGTGGGCCCCGCAAAGTGTTTGAGCACCCGTGGGAACAACACGCGGGTCCAGTGGGCGGTCGCCGCCCAGAGCATCACCACCGCCCAGAACCCAAGCATCCCGGCGCCGTAGAACAACGAGTTGTAGTAGTTCCCGGTGAACATGTCGTACGCGACAACGTACAGATCAGTGACGGTCTGGTTGAGCACAAGGGGCGTGTTCAACGCCACCGTGAGGTTGGCGATGTCGCCGACTGGGGTGGCGTTGGCGTGGAAGTTGGCGATGGCAGCTTGCCACTGCGAGTCCAGCACCGTGAGGTTGTACTCGTCGCTGCACTCGTTGGCAAAGGTGAGGAATGCCTGGCGGGGCGCATTGATAGAGAGGAGGCACCCGGCAAGCGTGGCCATGGCGTTGGGGTCGTAGCAGTTGCACGAGTAGTCGGTGGGGGCGCACCAGTGTGCGGTCATCATCATCTCGTAGTTACATGCCCTGAAGTTACGGTTGCCCTTGTTGTACGAGGAGTAGGCCCCGTACTTGTAGGCGCTGGCGGCGCCAAAAAGGGCGAGAAGAGCTGCTATTTGCATCCGGTGGGCTCTGGGGGTCTGATTCTGGGCACGGGCCAGGAGTCAGCAGGTTCAGTGGCCTTTATAGGGCGGCATGTGGAGGGGCCAGTGCCCCGAGGACCTGTTCATTGTACGGCCTTTGGAGCCATCGCAACCCCAGCCATTGGTGGAGTCCATCCACCGTCCCAGTCATTGGTGGAGGGCCCAGCGGACGCAGCCAAATTTCTGGGCACTATATTTTCTCCGCTAAACTGAGCCGTTGAGGTCGGGCCGGGATGGGAACCGGGCCGGAAGCTCTAGGCGTAGGGTCTCTAGATCTGAAAGGTCTGGACCTGAGTCCTAATGCCGGACCTGGAGTTAATACAGACGTGGAGTCCTAATGTGGATCTGGGGTCCCAGTGCTAGATATGACGTACTAGGGCAAAACCCCTCGTCCTAGCTCTGACCTGTCCTTACCCTCACCGGCTACCCAACGCCTCCACGCCCGGTACAAACTTTGCGAGGTTCCAGGAACATCTCGACAATCGGCGGGGCTTAGCGATATTATCTATTGCATCAGTGGAGAAGCCGAAGATTCTCGGCGGGCCGTCGGGTCAAGATCCCGTTTGCCGCTTGGGCCACCACGGCACCCAATGGCTGCCCACTCACACTACTACCACAAAAATCCAGGACCAACACCGGTTCCGTGGGCATATTGAGCACCCACTGATCTGATCAGATAAAAATTTTTGCCCAGAAAATACTCGTATCCAAATGCCCGACGCCTTCCGGAACCTGCCTGAATAATAACACACGGGCCCTGCAATTGGCGCCTCGGGATGGTGGGGCTCATATTGTTGCGAGGTCAATTGGCTGGCGGACCCCACCATCCACATGCCAGAGTCTTGGCGCTTATGTGTCGCCCGCTAAGTGGATGGAGCAGTGTAGGGCTCATGGCCGTATCAAGAGCATTGCTAACGGGCATTTGTACTAGTGGCTCAGTGATTCTGGTGACTACTTGACTCCTGGTGACCACTCGATGACTCACTGACGAGTGTCACTCTCAGGGCCACCTTTCAAATCCCCTAATCGCACGGCCGGGCTCATTTCTGAACATGCCACTGATACCGCCGTATCCGAGTAGCGCCATTGCACTGAAAATTACAATGGAAGCTTGAATGTGCATCCCCAGAGCAGCCAATAGGCAAAAACTTTTGGCCACCCATACACCTATTGAACTATTGCAGACATTCGCATTGCAAACGGCTACGGCTGATGCTGGAGCTGTGTATTAGTGGGCACGTGGAAGAGATCACGAGGGTTGGGAGTGACCAAGGAGAGGCAGTTGGAAACTCGAACTGGGGCTACTGAGCAGACTTACCTGGGCTGAGTGATCACGGCTTAAAGCAGTTGCAAATTCAGAAAGAAAATCCTGAGCTCTCGAAAGGACTCTTGCATTGAAACCCCCCATGGGTTGAGATTAGCCTGCGGCCTTTTGGACAATACTTCTTCAAAAATATCGCCCGCTTCTCGCAAGCCCACCAGATCTTCTCTAACACGAGAAGGACACCAGCGCACAAATCTTGACGTATCTTCCTGCCATACTCCCTATCCCGTTTCATCTCCTCTCCCATCTTCGTCTCGTGGTCTACCCTACCTTCTCTTCTTGGCGCCAGCTCGCCCATAGATAACCTTCCCGTTGGGTAACTCAATTTTCTCGCCCTTCTGCACCTTCTTTTTCTTCTTTTTCTCCTCTGGAAGTGCCGTTTCCGGCGTTTCGTGCACATAAGATGTGTCGATGACCTTTCCGGTGACCTTTCCCCCCGAAATGTTCCAGAGGAAACAGGGGAGGCGGTAGACGAGCGTCTCACGCCAGTTTGGAGTTACGTTGATGTGCTCCTCCCTGACGGGCACAAGCGAATCGTCTCCGTCGTACAAGAACACTGAGCCGTCTGAGGTCACCAAGAACTTTTTCCCGGTGGTCTCGTTCATGACAGTGCGGTCTGAGCCGTCTGCTGGAGGAATTAGCGAGTTCCCCCACGCCTGGGTCTTCACTTGCTCCTTCAAAGTGACGATTCTTTTGTGGTCCTGGCGTCTGTTGATGGTGAGCGCAGCGTAGTGGAACACCGACACGAGAAGGAACACGACCGCGAGCGTGAGCAGCAAGCCCGGGCGGAATTTCGAGTACAAGTAGCCCGTTCCACGCCATTTGGGAAAGCCCTTAGCGTAGAAATAGTCGTATCTCTTTCTGAGGCCGTGGTCCCGGAGGATGTTGCCCACCAACGAGAGCCGCTGGAACCGCTCCTCCGCCTCTTTCCGGACCTTTTTCGACGCAGCGCCAAGTTTATCGGGGTGCAACGTACGCGAGAGCTTGCGGTAGGCCTTATTTATCTCCAGAACGGAGGCTCTGGGCTCAACCCCGAGCCACGAGTAGAAGGTGGTGGCCGGCCCCAAGTCGCGCTGGATCTTGTCGTTGAGGGAGAAGATCTCGTAGTCCTCCGGGAGCCAATTGGAGGCGGCCGCTGCCGCGAAGAAGGCGCAAAGGGCAAAAAGAACGATTCGTGGGGTGATCATGGGTGGGGGATAGAAGGAGAGAGAGAGAGAGAGAGAGAGCTCCAGATGAGCGATGGGGCGTGTGCAGGAGGGGAGGACAGGGAGGAAGAGAGGAGGGGAGGGAGAGAGGACCAGAAAATCCTGGAAACTGAGAGAGAGTATGAAGAGGTTCTAGGGGCGGCGCTCAAGGTCCAGGGGGTGTTTTGGAAAGTTTGGGGAAATTGGGGGAAGATACAGAGGCAATGAAGTGGCTCCAAGGAATTTTGTAGAGTGGGGAGGAGAGTGGGCGAAAAGGCCAAATTAGAGAACTGAATGCAAAAACCCGACCCAGAAACGGCAGCACCGATAGGACCACTTGGAGCTGTACGACCTAGGATTCAGGTTCTTGATACGCCTTTCGTCGAGCGATATCCATGCCCAGCTCGTTGTTTCATGTTTCCACTTTGGGCGATCTGAAACGGTCGCGTTCCCAACGCGAGCCCTGGCAACGGAAGGGATTAGCAGGGCTGAGTCCCTGGTAGCTAACTTTAAGTTGTGCCTGAATTTGACTAATTCGGCTCAACATGGCGCTTCGGTAACTACCCGTGAGCTTAGTCCTAACCCGAAGAGGACAGCGAACGGCTATGACAAGGCATCGACCTAGGGCAGTAGGGTGCGCTATAGGTGATGAGGCGGCTGACGTCACAAATTTAAAGACAGTACGGGAGGGGCCCCTGGGCACGAATTAGCGAAGCCACGTCGCCATTCTTCGGTGCAACGGCCAAATCTTGCGGCGCTTCCCACGTTCCCAACCGCCGCTGCTCGGGACGCGCTCCGCAGCCTCGAGGAGACTGCCACCGCGCTCTTCTGGATCTGCCTGTGCCTGATCCAACTCCTGACCCGGTGTCTTCCCCAGTGCTGTGCTCTGAAAAATTTAGACTCTCCCAAGGGCCTCCTCCTGGCCTCATTCTTCCTCCAGGTCTCTTCTCTGGGTCCTTTCTCCGGGTCCCTCCCTGGGTCCTTTTCCCAGGCTCCTTAGTGGCTCCCCTCAGAACTTAGGGTCCTCCCTTCGGCCTTTCCACCAAAGCTCCCACCAGCCTTCCCACTAAAGCTTCTCCCCCCCCCCCAACCAAAGCTCCCACCGGGCCAGTACCCACCATGTACCCCCACGGGACACTCGATGATCTCCCAGAGGGACCTCTATCCCCTGAACAGGCAGCGACTTCCTACGTGCCCTATACCCCGGGGACGGGGACGCTGCAGGGTGCCAGCCAGGGCGCTAGCCACACGCAGAGCTCCAGATTCAACGGTCCAGATATTGCTCCCTACAGTGCAAAGATTGCACACCCCGTGCCCTCCCCCGTTATTTTGCCCTACGGAGCCTCGAGCACCGACCGCTTTGCGTCTGCCCCTGCGTACGAGCTCGAGGATTTCCGACCTGGTCTTAGCCCCAGGCCGCCTCCGCCGCCCCCTAAGGGCCAGGACCCATTTGCGGGCCCTTTCGACGATCCAGAAGACCGCGACGAGTCCCAAAATTTTGGCCCCTACACGCGGTCACTCCCTCCCTCGCCCGAGGGCAAGTTCCCGCTGCACTCTGAGCACAAGCGAGAGCTCAGCGACGATGAGGACGACGCCTCGCGAGCTGAGCGCCACAAGCTCAGGCGAATGGAGCGCCAGCGCCTCAAGTTGCTCCATAGAAAGCCTCGATTCCACTACACCCGGCTCCCCTACGTGACCATAGCGCTCACGGTGATCCAGGTGTGTGTTTTCATTGCCGAGCTTGCCAAAATGGCCCGGCTCACCGGCTCGGCCTTCCAAACGCAGCCCTACTTCAACCCCATGCTTGGACCTTCCACTTACGTCATGATCAACATGGGCGCCCGCTACATCCCCTGCATGCACCAAGTGGCTGGTGTCACCAACGACACGCTGCTCAGCTTTCCGTGCCCAAACTCGACCACCGTCGACACCAACGTGTGCTCCTTGGACGAGTTGTGCGGTCTCTCCGGCATCCCACTCAGCGGAGACCGCTATCTCCCCCACCAGTGGTACCGCATCGTGACGCCGATCTTCCTCCACGCGGGCTTTCTTCACATTGGCTTCAATTTGGTCCTCCAGGTGACCATGGGCGCCTCCATTGAGCGCCATTTGGGCTGGCTCAAATTTTTGCTCATCTACGTGCTCAGCGGCGTGTCGGGGTTCCTCTTGGGCTCCAACTTTTCTCCCGACGGCATAGCCTCCACCGGCGCCTCGGGCGCTCTTTTCGGCGTCCTTGCCACCAACATCTTGATGTTTGTGTACTGTGGCCGGAAGAACACGAACCACTACGGAACCAAGCGCTTTGGTTTGTTTTTGGTCATCATGGTGCTGGAAATTCTCATTTCCTTTTTCTTGGGCCTTCTCCCAGGTATGGACAACTTCAGCCACTTGGGCGGCTTTTTGATGGGCCTCTTGTTGGGTCTCGTGCTCCTTCCAGACCCTTGCATAGTGTACGAGTCTCACATCATTGCCTACGACGGCTCTGCATCCACGTGGCAGCAATTCAAGAACAACTGGCACCCCTTCTACAACTGGGGCCACAAGATCCCGCGAAGGGTGTACGCTTGGTTTGGCGTGCGAGCACTTGCTCTCGGCCTTGCTGGAGGCTACTTCGGGGCCCTCGCAGCCAACTTCTTCACCTCCCAATTGGCTGATAATTACGAAGACTGCCGCTGGTGCAAGTATTTCAACTGTCTCCCGATCAAGAACTGGTGCGATATTGGGGACATTGTGGTGGAAGACTCCGGCGACTCCACGTCCTCTGCGTCTGCCACCGCTGCTCCTACGACCACTGGCTCCCCAACAGTCTCAGAACCGTCCGAAATTGACAACACCACCACCCAGGCGGCCACTGGGACCCAGACTACCACCAGTTCCCCGAACCTCGGGGGCTTTAAAAGGGCGGTCAGGGAAACTTCCAGGACCCGCGACGCCGGAGCCCTGGTCTCTGCCACTCCCAGGGCCACCCAAGCCCCTCGGCCCTCAAACCAAGATGCTTCTGTCCCTGACCTCCCAGCTCCTGACTTCTCAGTCTTCCAGTCTGAGCCCCGCAGGATCGCCGCTTCAGACTCTGTGGTGGAGTTCCAGGGCGTCGCCGCTGGACTTGGCACCTACTTTATTGTCGGTTTCTTTGCCTGGAGGTTCATGAAAAGAAAGCACTGGATATAGCTCCTAATGACCAACGACCACCACTACAGCTGTGTAGCTCTATGTGCATTGTAATTACGACTTACCTTCCATTTCAAACTTTTGTCCTTGTCTGACCTCTCTTCTTATTTTCTTCTTCCTCCTCTCTCTCTATATCACCACCTGCACCTCGAAATCCTCCTCCAACTCCGTATCCCCCACCACCTCATCAAGCCCTATGGGCTCATCATCAAAGGTGAGTCTTACCCGACTAAGATCAACTGTTTCAAAATCGATTCCCTTCTTTTTGAGGTAGTACTGGAGCACCTTGAGTATTTGTGTGGTCGGACTCACCAGCACCTCTATGCGCTTGTTATCGCGACCCTTGAGCCCAATGGTGAAGTACCCGTCCCCGACAGGCTGCGCCGCCTCAGGTGCCGCCTCGTCCTCGCTGAGCTCGATGTCGCTCGTGGCAAGTACATGGCTTCGTTCCACCAAAAATTCCGCCGCTTTCGAATGAAACTCCGTGTAAAGTTCCTGGAAGTTCGGTACATGATCCCGGGGAATCACAAGCAACGTGAGCTGCGTGGGAGCTCCTCCTGCTGTTGCTGAAGCCGGCTCGATACGTAAGGTGCTTGGCTTAAAAAACGGCTTAAGCTCCGTCTTTCCTTCCACCCAAATCAAGGACACAACTTCTACCAGATACTGCTCGAGTGACTGGTCTAATTGCAAATTGATCCTCTCCACAACCTGCTCCAAAATCTCGCTGAATTTGGTGTTTCCGTTAGTTTTCACCTCAAACTCAACGAGCTGGCGCTCGGGCTCAAGCCTCGGCCTTATTGTGAGCACATAAGTTCTGCTGCTCTCGTTCGAGGCCGTGAATTGGTACGTAGCTGAGTCTTTCGCGTTGTCCGAGTCCTCGTCTTCCATCTCGTGGAAGCTCACGTCCAAGTCGCTGTCAATATCAACGGTGGCTGGGGCGCTGGAGCGCGTTCTTCGGGGGGAACTGCGCAATTTTGGGGCTATAGGAGCAACTTCAAGACGAGTTGTCGTGGGTAGGGAGACTGATTCTGTAAATATGGCAGTCTCGTCAACGGCTATCGAGGCCTGAGAGGCTTGAGGGGTCTGGGATGTCTCAAAATCCTTGGCATGAGAGGCCTGAGAGGCTTCGGTCGATGGCGCCTCGTCTTCCTCTGTCCGTCGTCTCTTCTTTTTTTTCTTTTTTTTGTCTGGGGCCCCTAAGGCAAAGAAGTCGTCAAGAAGGGCTTTTTTTCGTTTCTTTGCTGGCGACGACAGTGTTGAGGAAGGCTGTTTGGGGGTTTGTCTAGGTGAATGTTTCGGCAGCACCAGTTTGTGGCTCTGCAAAGCCACCTGCTCTGGGGTGCCATCCACTGGCTCTGGGATACTCTGAGGTAAGACTGGAGATGATACTTCCGCGGCTCCCTCATTTTCTACCTCATTGTGAGTATCATGAGATGCGATAGAGTCTTTGACAGCCTCAGTGACACCCTCAGCAACATCCCTAGTAACAGTCTCAGAAACAGCCCCAAAAGTTCCAATTTCTGACTCAATTTCCCTGATCTCCGCTTCAATTCTCCTAACTTCTGAATCTGCCGATAAATAAGCACCTTCGAGATCCTCTGGGGCACTCTGTGGTAGATGTAGTTCATCCTCCTCTGCGGGCGGCTTCCTCTCTGGAGGCTCTACCGGTTGGCCTAATTCTTCTGACAATAATTTGCTCCCATTTCTGCGCTGAATGTTCTCAGAATCATCATCCAGAATGACTATCACCTCCTGGACTGGTAGCCCTTGGGCTAGATCCGAGCTCTTCATGAAGCTGCTGTCTCCAGGAGACGACACCAGCTCAAATCTCTCCACAGAGGAGTAGTAGTCGCTGGCATTACTCTCGCTGGGAATTAGATCCCACGACAGCATACAGTTATCCGTTTTCTGCTCCGCTGTTGGCGGTGATGGGATCTGGGGATTGTGATGCTGTGATCAGAGGTTGATATGGTCTATGTGCAGGAATCTACATTACTCAAGCCGTGGATCTCTGAGGGTAAACAACGTCCTTGTGCAGAGTTACAAGCCCAAAATCGGTCCAAATTGCGCATTTTTGAGGCACTTCTGTGACTATGGACGTGGACGCTGATTTGGCGTTGCAATCGCTGGAATTCGTGGTGGACTTTGGGTTGTCCTCGGGTCGATCCGCGGGGAGGGCCCGCAAGAACGACGACTCCGAATTCGCCGATGATGTGGCCCCCGCAAAGCGCTCAGGTCCTGCCAGAGTTCCTGCAGCAGACTCCTTTAGGCAGCGCTTTGTCGTCAATTTTGGGTACTCGGAGCTGCTTTACCAGCGTTTCTTGGACTACCGCGTACTGTGGCAGAACTTTCCCTTCTACGTGCTGGAAGAGCAGCTACTGAAGGACTACCGGGCCAATTTGGGCGCCATCCGCATCTTGAAGGCCTTGCCTCTTGATCTGGTGCCTGAGCTTAAGTTTCAGTCGCTTTCTGGGGACGAATTGCTGGACAAATTCGACCTCCGAGAGAACACCCTCTCCTTAGCTCTCACTCAGGGAACTTCCTCTGAACCGGCCATGAAACTCAGTTTCGGAAAACAGCACCTGCTCAGTTCTGTGAAAAGAAATGGCCTATTAGTCAATGCTGGAGGACATGTTACCTCTATGAAGTGGCTACCTCGAGACCCTGCCCTGGCAGAACCCTCGAGGTTCCAGTACTTGGCTGTTTCTGTCTTACAAAGTAAAGAGGGCGTTGCCAGTACGGTCATCGACCCAGAATTGGGTCTTTTTGGATCCTCAGCGAAAACTAGACGAAGTTCTCATTCATCTTTAGCCTTGGGCCCTTCCTCTCATCTCAATCATGGGATCCAGATTTGGCAGTTTGACCCTGAAGCAAATCATTTGAGTCTCCATAGCTTCTATCTCACCACAGCTTTTGGTGTGTGCTTTGAGATGTCGTGGGTCCCTAGTTACGAGTCGGAGGACACCCTTGGGGTGGTCTGTGGGGTGTTTTCCGATGGTAAAGTCCATCTCTTAAAGATTCCCAAACAAAGGACGAAAGATCCCCGTCTAGGAACTGTGACCGGCATGTCTCTCACCTACAGTTCACCCGTCCCGGGAACGATAATAACGTGCTACGATTACCTAGGGCTTGATAGAATACTCGTGGGCCTCTCTGATGGTTCTTTGGCTGAGTATATATTGCCAGTATACACTGGTGGTGCTACTCCCTCAGAATCGGATCTCCAGGTGCCTTCATTTGTCATTTCCATCACGGATAATGCTCTCACTACCATAAGCGTCGCCGAAACAGACCCTGGGTCCTACATGGTAGTTGTCAACTCAACGGGAACACAATGTTTTGCATTCGAGTATCCAGATTTCCAGCATGGCAGGGTAGAATCTTGGGCTACCGGATCGTTGTTGAAGCCAGTCTACAACCGCATCCTTCGACTCTTGCTTGTGGATGATCCCCTGGATACTGTCAGCTTTTTATACATGAAGCGGCCCCACGATAAGCCAACCAGCATCATGAAAATCGATGGTTCTGTCACATCATTACACCAATCGGAGATATTGGGTCATCCGTTGATTCTCAGTGGATCGTCGTTGGGGGAGGTGCACGTCGTGAATTTCGCTCGAAAGGTTCTTTCTGGGACAAGGACTGCAACCAAGAACATTGATGGTCTCCGGTTGTGGAAATTGGTCAAAAAAGAAGACCGCTTTGAGCTCTGCGCAGATTATGAGATTTCGCCGCCTGATAAGGCTACGAAGTTGCCCATCGGTCCTCCGGAGATAATAATCTCGTCATTGGCGTGGAACGAGAATCTTGAGGCAGGTTCAGTTTACGCCTCAGCCACCGTTTTGGGCTTAGTTATTGTGGAAAGGTTGGACCCAGGCAGCTCTAAAGAGATATAAGATATCTGGGGATGAAAGAGTCGAAATGAAGAACTTCTTACAGAACGCAGAACTCCAATTTGGTTTCTCGCTTTGAAGCTGCTAGAGACGGGCACCGGTGCCGAACTCTCCCTCTATAAACATTCGCAATATGTCTGGCATTAAGCCTGCCATCTATAGCTAATATAATGGGACCTTGGGGTCGATTTTCCTGCTCCATTCGTTCATCCCACCCCGGATATCTTTCACGTGCTTGAACCCCCAAGAGAGGAGCTTCTGTGTGGCTAATTGTGAGTCGTTTCCGTAGCGACAGATCACGTACACGGGGTCGGTCTCCTTGTTGAAGTCTCGCGGTAGCCTCTCGTCGATAGCCTCCAGCTTTGCCAACACGGGGTCCCACGGGATATTGAGGGCATTGGGGAGCGATACGATCCCAAATTGCTCCTTGGGCCTCACGTCGAGAAGCACAGACCTGGGCGTAGGCTCAAGCTGCGCGAAATCGACCACTGAGAGCCGCTGCCCATCACTGAGCACGTTGTAGCTGACGGCACCACAGAACGCCGCGTAGTCAATACGCCCCAGGGAGATGAGGTCCCTGGAAATCAGCGGCTTCTGGCCACAAACTGCACAGCCCGGCTGCTTATTTCGCATCCTGAACACTCGGAGCTGCTGCTGTGGGTACGCCGAGTACAGCGCCAAAAATGGCGAGAACCCCAGAGGCTCGTAGCTGTCTGTGAAGATCTTGAGCGTCTCTACCGCCATGGCCACGCCGACCAAGCCAATGGCAGGCCCCAAAACTCCTCCGTCCTGGCACGAGGTCACGGAGCTGGGCGTGGGGGGCTGCGGGTAAAAGCAGCGGTAACAGGGCCCCTCCGCCTTGTAGTTGAGCACCGACAACTGGCCGTCCGCCCTCAATCCCGAGCCGCTCACGATCGTCTTCCCGCAAAGAACCGCCACGTCATTGACCAAGTACCGCGTCGCTGGGTTGTCGGTGCAATCGAGCACGAGGTCATAGCGTGAGATCAAGTCGAAGGCGTTGTCGGTGGTGATCAGGGCGACGTGGGGTTCCACCTTGACCCAGGGGTTCAACCGCTGGAGGTTTTGTCTCGCCGATTCGACCTTAGGCATTCCCACAGTCTCTGTAGTGTGTAGCACCTGGCGGTGGAGATTGCTGATGTCGACCGTGTCGCCGTCGACGATTCCTATGGTCCCCACTCCAGAAGCTGCGAGGTATAGGAGAGCAGGGCAGCCCAAGCCGCCAGCTCCCACCACAAGAACAGACGCTGCCTTGAGCTTGAGCTGTCCCTTGAGCGAGCCAAATTCCGGCACAATCATCTGTCTGCCGTAGCGTCTGTACTCCTCGAGGGAAAGGGATGGGGGCAGTGAGTCGGAAAAGCCGCTGGGAGAGTCGCTATGAGAGTCCCTGTCGGCAAAGTTTGAGGTTCCTCGCAACGCAGCATTCTCAAGCTCAAGCTGCGCTATCCTTTCTCGAAGCACTTGGAGCTCATCACCTCCCGCCATGGTGTCGCTAGTGTGGGGTGGAGAGAGGCGAACTGAGAGCCATCGCAAGATCTGAGGTCGCGATGATGGGCGCGAAAGCTCCTACGGTAGGGAGACCGTTGCAAGATGAGCGCGCAGACTTAACGAAAATATAGCCCTACGCCTGGGCTTAGCGCCCAACTATCTACACCCATGAAGCGCAATGTTTATTTATACAATCTTCTGCTTGACAAAAAAGCTCTTCAAATGACGTAACTGGAAGAAACAGGTTCCCGCAAGAACCAAGAGCTGTACAATTGTCCATTTCACGACGCGGGAGTTGGTGGACTCCGACAGGTCTCTGAAGTTGGCCTCTCTTTCTCTCATGTGTTCCTGTTCCCAGTGGATCTCCTCGAGCTTCTTGTTCAAGTTTTGCACCTTCAAAGTCAAGGCGTCCACTTTTCTGGTGGATTTGGAGTCGATATAATCGTTGGCCGAGCCGAGGGCTATGTCAAAGAAAATTCTGTGGGCCTTTGAGTGCTGGCCGTTCAAGTTGATGGGTCTCAAGCAAAACTTGTGCTCACCGGCATCAAAAGAAGTGAAGGTGAAGACACCGTTGGGCGAAGATTTCTGCGAAACAACTCTGTGGTTGTTGTCAAATGTTTCCTGGGGTTAGTGCTGCCAGAGATGGTGAAAGAGAGAGGGAGATCCCAATAAAGGTCAAATCAAGAAGATCAGGTCAACAAAAATCGTCAAAGCAAACAATCTTGTTTCAAATTGAGTCAAGATCCAACAGAATCAAAGATAGGACCAAAATCAATACAAAAATCAACCAAAGACCGAACTGAGGATCCAAGCAAAGACAAATCGAAGCCCCATTCAAAGTTCAGCTGCTCACTCTGAGCCTCATAATGGCCCCATCTTCGAATTTCCAACTCCAGCTCATTCTCTCATACATACGTCAACGGTAATCTCCAACAATACATCGTCGTTCTTCAAATACAGGTTTGTTCTCTCGTCGTACTCAGTCACCTCGATCCTTCCAACAACCAAAGCCTCCTGGTGCAACTCCTCGTAGAAACAACGCACCTCATCCGCGTTCAAGTAGAAATGCAAGCCAAGGACCTGGGAGAACAAGCACACGAGCGCCACAATCTTTTGCAAGCTGCTGGTCATTTTTGGTGAGTAGACTGAAAAGCGCCTGTTGTGGGTGCCTTTCTCTACGCGTGTCCACTGCTGGAGTGCGGACACGACCCACGCGGAAAATCCAAGGGGACTGCACATAGTACCATGGGGGCACGCCCTAGCCTCTCGAGACCTCCGAGTCTCCACGTGGTAGTCAATAGTTAAAGGAAGACCGTCCAGGGATTTGAAATCGGAACTTGAGGGCTCCGGTGCCAGCTTGGGGAGGCCACCGCTGAGAGCTCGGCACCTACGCATAGGGGAACCGCGCGACGCCAAAGCCCCCGCTAAAGCATGTGCTTATATGCCGTACCCTTACTACAGGAGGAGCTCCCAAAGTACAATGGTCATTCTTCAGTAATTTTAAATGCAAAATGCCGTCTTCTCGGCTCCTAGTTGACTACGGAGCGTTTATCTACTACTTTGGACACTGGTAGCTCAAAATTCTTTGGGCTAGTAAAATTCTTTGGGCTAGTTTGGGTGCAAATAATAGTATGCAGGAACTCTACGAGGCTTGGGCTCCGGTTCCATGAGCACGGGGCTACGTCCCTACGGTGTGGTGACTCTGTATGTATTCACCTGCGACTCTTGCTCTTGATTTTCTCCACCAACGAGGCGATTGGAGCGCTTCCCTCCTCGGTCTTCTGCTTCTTTCTGGAACGGCCATCGCCCTTGTGCCGCTTGGTTCGTTCGTCTAAGATTTTCTTCATGGTACGCGTCTTCTTGAACTCGCTGCTGGTGGGGTCTATGGCAAACTCACGGTTCTCGAACACCTCGCTGAACCGAGAGTCGTTCAAATCAGGAACAAAGTCATCCTGTACCATCTCCTGGTCCACTCCGCGCTTCTTCTTCTTCTTGTTTTTCTGCTTTTCTGCCTTGAGAACGTCCTTCATGTTGAAATGGCTGGGCTGGTGTGGGTCTCCCTCTTCGTTCATCATCACGAGCTCCAACTCAGCAGTCTCCTTATCGCTGGCGCTATTTTTCGTGCTCTTTTTGGAGTTCTTTTTCGCCTTGGCCGCCAATTTTGCTGCAGCCTTAGCGCCCAATTTCTTGCCACCCACACTCTCTTCCACCTCTTCCTCTTCTTCCTCACTATTCTCGCCCTTCTGTTGCTTAAACTTCTCAAGCCGCCTCTTGCGCCGCTCCTTCTCCTTGCGCTTGTATGCTGCTATTGTCGATTCTTCCTGCTCAGCCTCCGCCTGTTTTCTGGCCTGATGCTCATCAAGTACCGGGTTGAACGTGATCTCCATATCCACGTCGTCATCACTTCCGGCTTTTTCGTCCGACTTCTTCCCAAATTTTCCTCCAAGCAAACTCTGGTACTTGCTCTTGACGTCGTCGTTTTCACTTCCACTTCCATCGCTATCAGAAGCCAAATAAGCCTTGAAGTCCATGTCCTCAATCTCCCGCTGGGAAAAAGATTTCGACGACAAAGTGAGCCGCTCCTTGGGGGTCTCGTCCCACGTTAACTTCACCTTAGAGTGCTGTAATGCGTCGGTTACAAAGCCCGAATTGGGCTTGTAGTTGGCAGGAATCTTGGTGCAGCTATCGTGAACATCGGCGTCATCAAACTCCATCTCGTCTGGAACGTACCGGAGGTCAAAAATGTTTGCGGTGGACTCAAATTCGGTGCCGTCACAGTTGTCATAAATGCTTTTTGATGTGGCTACCGAATCACACTGCACAACGGCATAGTAGTAACGAAGTCTCTGGAGCTGGTACCGACGGAGCGCCTTGCTGTCGTAATCGGCTTCTCCGTCATCTTCTTCGTATAACTTTCCTGCGGCTCGCTTGAGCTCCTCAGGATTATTTACATCGAGTTCTGAGTCTGAGTCTGAGTCCGAATCTTCTGTACTCTTTTTGGTCTTTTTGCTGCGGAAAAGCTCTCGCGGTGGGCCCTCTATCTCTTCTTTCTGCATCTGTTCCTTCCCAAATTCCGATGGAAAAATCTTCACCGATAATATCTTCCCTCCGCTGGGCACAAAAGATAAAAATGTTGCCATTAGGTCCACGGCGGTGAGGTTATCCCAGTCCATGTTCACCACCGCAAATTGGGCCGACGGGTCGCCCTCCTCGGGGCGCTCGCTCTCAAGTTCAAGCTCCGATTCTTCTTCATCCAGCTCGACTTCTGAGTCTGAGGAGTCGGAAGACTCCGAATCTGAGGGGCCCTCGCCTCTGGCGCGGTCGTATCCCGCGAGAGCCTGAGCTTCAGTCTCAGACCCTGACTCAGACTCAGAGCCGGACTCGGGCTCTGCGGCCAAAACTTTCGCTTTCTTTGACTTTTCTTCTTCCAGCTCTTCTTCCAGCTCTTCCAGGTTCTCCAGCTCCTCCTCATCTTCCGATTTCCTCGCAAGGTCCTCTTCTTCTGACTCCTCGCTCTCGTCTCCAGACTCTTCCTCCAGCTCTTTCGCCTCCTCCTCGTAGTATCGCTCAAAGTCCGTTTCTCCCTGGCCCTTCTTCAATTTCCGGCCGTACCTGTCAATAGTCACGCGGCGACCAGACACCCCAGAGTTCAATTTGCGCATCTCCTTCTTGCTGAACCGCTCATCCACCTTCACTTTCATGTTCTTCACGTTGGGCATTCGGAACCGCGGATCATTGTGCACCGATGAGAACCGCAGGTCCTTGGTAATCGGCTGAGACCCCGTCTCCTGTTTTTGAGAGCTTTTCTTCGCCATGGATGCTGTGTGGGTAGGAGTAAGAACCCAGAGGCCTTCAGTTGGCTCTGAAAAGAAGATGTTATATGCAGGAATCAAATTCTGAGATGAGCTCATCGCTGCCATCGGAAGCCAGAACGACGACAATTGGCCACAATTTGTCAGGTTTTCGGTTCGTGCTACATTTACTACCTTTATCGTGTCATATAATATGCAAAGACGGAATCTCTAGTCGAAGCAATATGCTACGGAGCACAGTCCACCAAATGCTATCATGTTCCTGCATGTAGACCATCGGAACTGCTCCATTTTGCAGCCGTCTCCGCCAGAACACCCCACAGAGCTGAGTACCATCCAATACTTCTCAAAGCTTCCGCTTCTCCTCTTCTACTTCTCGATAACTTCTGAAAATTTCACACACTCCCTCCCCCTCCGTAGTTACCCACAAGGCCCACCATCTCCAACAACGCGCGGTCCTCGGCCATGCCCCTCACATTGACAGACTGCCTGGCCTCCGCCTGCTTGGACTCCCATTCCCACTGCCTTTTCTGTTCCTCAAGCTCCTTCAATGTCCCCACTCCCCACACCTCGAGATCTGTGATCATGAAGCGATCCTCAAAGTCCTCGTCAAATTGTGGGGCCTTCGATGTCTCGAAAAACCTCGTGGAGTTAGATGTAGGCGTCACGATGTGTCTGAACACGGCAAACTCGAGGTTGGCTTCTATTGTCAAGGAGGTATCTCCAGGTAAGTATTTTTTGACCCCGTTCTTGTTGATGGGCTGGCTGTTCCCGAAGCCGAGCCCTAGCCCCAAAGTGTTGAAGTACACCAGCTGGCCCTTGTGTATGGGACTTGCAATGCCCCTGTAGAGGTCATAGTGGGGCTCTATAGCCAAGATCTCGCATTTCTCGTCGCCAAAGTTTCTTTTATTTGAATTCCGCCACGGCTGTGACACTATCACCGCGTAAGTGATGCGGTCTGATTCCTTCTGCCACTTACGATACGACTCCTCGGTGGGACGGAAATATCGCGGGTACTCCTCACTGAACTGCTGGTAACGCTTATTGGTGCTCATTGTCTTGGCCTTAAGTCTTTTACCCGACACGAGGAGAATCGTGGGGGCATGCCACTTGAAGATCTTCAGTTCGAGCGAGCGAATCGAAAAGCCGGCCTCCGCCCCCGAATAGAGTCGGATGATGTTCTGGTCGGTGATGGGGATCCTGGTAGCACCCAAAATTGCCGAAAAAAACGAGAGAGTAGCCACATTGACGAGCCTTGACTCAGTGAATTTTGGGAACTTTATCTTTGCACGAGCAGGAGCTGACCTCGAAGTACTTGCAGAAGCGCTCACAGCAACCGCTGAGGGTCCAGAGCCAGCTGAAGCCCCTGAAACTACCGACACAGTCGATGCGGTCGACTCCATCGCAACAGGAGACCCCGGCTCAGCTTTCTCTGCTGTTTCTGAGACTTGTGCATCTGTCTGGACCTTCTCAGGCAAAAGCTCCAAGAGTCTGTCAAAGAGCAACCGAAACACCCGTTCGAATATGAGCGGACACCCGGTCTCAATTCCACCCCGGAACTGCTCAAGCGAAATTCCCTGGCTGGAAGTGGCAGAGGCCGCTGCGTCGATGTGGCGAACGAGTGAGACCGCGTAGAGCTGGAACTGCTTCCAGTGAGTACCCACCGCAGAGGCCACCTGCTGCGTGAGCCGGGGACCGTTCGCATGTATCAAAATGAGGGCCAACGTGAAAAATGCCACGAGGCGGCTCGATCTGAGCGAAAGTGCTGCAATATCGACCTCGTCGTAGTTCTGGACCGTGCGGAATGACAGCCAGCGGATTCTATCGTGGCGGAGCATCTCCGCAACATAGGGCTCAAGGAATGGGTCTGTGGATTTGGTATCTTTTTCGGGCACCGAGGCTTCAGAGCCGTTCTCGGACGCGTTTTTGGGCTCTTGAGAGATCTCAGGGGTGATGACCGGCTCAGACTGTGACTTCACCGTCTCTCCAAGGGAGAGCGCGACAAACACCAACGTGAGGTAGCTGTAACTGGGTAGGTGTTTCTTGAACCGCTGGGTGTGGAAAAGAGAACACACTGCCAATGTGTGGCCTGAGAGCGAAGTTACAGAGGCATCCCGAAGGAAGGGGAAGGACCCCACCACTCTGAGCGACTCTATGAGCACGCCGAGAGCCTCACTGTAACCCTGGGGTGCCCCATCGATGTCCTGGGGCAATGGAAGGCCTAAAAGGCTCAAAACTTCGGTGGTGGCAATGGGCTGGTTGTCCAAAGAAGAGCTGTGCAACTTCAACTCGAGTGCCTTGCGTTCAATGGGCTGTAGGGCACTCACGCAGAGGGCGTAGAAATGCTCCAATATCTGGGCCTTAGTGAACAGCTCAAGGTTGCGGCCTGCACTGGGGCCCCCGGGGGTTCCTTGGGCATTCCCTGGGGGGACGTGGGACAATTCCGAGGGTTCTGAGGAGGCTGACTGGCCCATTGTTGGTGGAGGGGGAGAGAAGAGGCTGTCAGGGGGGCGCGAAATCTGGGGCGACCGGAGTCCACGGGGAGAGCAGCGCGGCCAGGCAAAGGATGGGGCAACGGGAGAAGGGGGAACATCGGGCCGTTCTCCTCAAGTTTCCGGAATGTCTTAGTGGGAATGTTAGGGAATGCCGTTGAGGGCCTGGAGTGGCCTGAGCTAGCGGTCTGAGTAGGCCCAGATCTGTAGGGGCCCGTGTGTGTGAAGCCGGCGGATCGCAAGCTGAGACATGACCTGAGACGGCGGACTACCCACCCCAATTGTAGAAAATATAATGCATTAAGTACTCATCTATGTGCTAACTTTAGAACTACTTCATGTGCGGACGTCAGGACTACTCTATCTATAACCGATGCACCATTATTGGAAAAAGTCGAGAAGCACCTCCGTAGCCCTGATCTCGAGATGGAACAACGTACGCATAATGGTACCCTTTCTTTCCAACTCTTCCTCCTCGTCATCAGCTGCCAATCTCTGGCCGGCAGTTTGCTTCAAAAGCAACCTCGTGAATGAAACAATCACCAACATGAAGTACATCCTCACCGCAGAAACCACCACGGTAGTGCTCACGGTGAAAAACAACTCCCTTCCTGGCGATGCCGATTGAGTTAAATCGCCCGTACCGGGGACCAGTGGTTCCACGTCATCACCCGTAAACCAGGCGTTGATGAAATATAAGGTGAAAAAGACCCCAATGAGAGTGTCGGCGACATAGACCAAGCACGCGAGCGAGATCTTGCGTACGTTCAGTGGCCTGATCTGGAGATAACTGAGTCCTGAAATGTAGATCGGGAGCGTCACCAATGCTAGCGAGTTGAAGAGCCACTGCCAGAAGTTTATGGGGTGGCCTGTAAAGAGGGAGAGTATTCCATAGGCTCCGCTGGCCTTGTTGAGAATGGAGATCCCTAGCACAAGTTCCACGCCGATATAGAGGGGCAAACACCCGAGAAATTTCTGCTGTTAGTAGTGAAGGCAATGGGTAGCAAAAGAGGCGACTTGGAAGTTGGCTGGGACCTGTAGTAGACGGGGGCAGTGGAGAAAAGCACTTGTAGCTTAGGGGCGAATGCTGCGAGGTGGACTCGTCTTTGGATCGAAAAGATCTGAAAAGATCTGAAGTAATTTCAAGTCCCTCTCGCCTACACCAAATCCGAATTCCCCCACGTCACAGGTACCCTGAACTTTGGTTGTGGCTCCAGCTCTTGGTATGGCCCCATCGCATGGTTTGGTCCGGCATTCTGCTGGGGAACTTTTCGAAGCCTCCACGGTGTTGGATTCACAATTGCACCCTCATACTTACAGCTGGAAGAAACTGCACTAGAGCGCTAGCGAGACCCATGTTGTCGTGGTGGGAAAGACTGTGTCAACAAGATGAGGTTGATATGGAGCTGGAGAAAGCGCGCATTAGGGGGAAATAGGGGCGGTTTCGCACCAGAAGTCGCTAGAAGCCGCCCAGTGGTCGCAACAGCAGGCTCTGGGCAGGACTGAGATGAGCAGAAAAGAGCTCTCCTGCTTTTCCTCTTGATGTCAGGAAAGCATTATTGTCCCCACTTTCTGCTTTTTTTGACATTTTGACATATGACTGAGGTGGAAACTCAGCTGGAGCTTCATCTGAAGTTTTCTCTGGAGCCCCATGTTGACCAGGATCCTGTGGACATCCATCTCAGCGCCAAGGACTTCGAGGGACTAGACATCGCCTCGGACCGAGAGTCGGACTCTGACAGCGACGAGGAAGACTACCCACTAAATGGCAGTGCGCGGGCCCCTATCCCTGCTGGGCCCCTGGCTACAGAAAAGGAAGAAATCGTCACTCGTTACGCCCACAAGATCAAGTCCGACAGCATCAAGAAGGGCCCTAAGACCACCAAGGACAGAGCCAACCGCGCCACCGTTGAGCAGGTGCTTGATCCGAGAACCATGAGATTCCTCGGCAAGATTTTCAACACAGGCGTCATTACAAGGATCAATGGTTGCATCAGCACGGGGAAAGAGGCGAATGTATACCATGGGGAGCGCGAGGAGCCCGTAGCAAGCAACAGCGCTCCAGAGAGTGGCGCTAACTCCAGCGCAGATGCGTCCAGTGGTCCAGATTCAGCAACCACTGGTGGCAAGGCCTCTACAACTACAGCAGTCGAAACTTCGGCCCTGTTACCCCAAAACCCAGACCCCTCCTCGACACAGCGACCCGCTCCGCGCGAGTATGCGGTGAAGATTTACAAAACGTCCATTTTGGTGTTCAAGGACAGAGAGCGGTACGTGGACGGAGAGTTCCGGTTCCGCAACACCAAGAACCAGAGCAATCCACGCAAAATGGTCAAGGTCTGGGCGGAAAAAGAGTTCCGCAACTTGAAGCGCTTGTACCTAAATGGGATCCCTTGTCCTGAGCCTATAGACTTGCGATCCCACGTGTTGGTGATGGAATATTTGACTAAGGGGCATGGCCAGCCCTCGCCCAAATTGAAGGACCACCCATTCCAAAATATCGAGGAAGTGGTGTATTTCTACCATCAGATGCTTTTCTACATGCGCCGGATGTACCAGAAGTGTCGGCTTGTTCACGCCGATTTGAGTGAGTATAACTCCATTGTACACCGCGGAAAGTTGTACATCTTCGACGTGTCGCAGTCGGTGGAGCCCGAGCATCCCATGGCTCTCGATTTCTTGAGAATGGACATCAAAAACGTCAATGATTTCTTTCTCCGGAAAAGCATAAACGTGTACCCCGAGAGACACCTTTTCCGGTATATTATCGAGGAGAATGGCGTCTTGGGGTTGGCAGATGATAGCGACGAGGAATTGGGGCGGTATTTGGAGTCGATTCCATTGAAAAGAGATGCGGATAACGAGGACGAAATTGAGGACGAGGTGTTCAGATCCATGCACTTAGTGCGTTCCTTGAACCACTTAGAGGAGCGTGACTTCGAGAAGTTCTCTGAGGGCAAGGTTACCACTCTCCGGGAGCTTGTGTCTGCACAGGATGAGGGCGAACCAGAGAGTGAAGAGGAGAGCTCCGAGGAGTCCAGTGACTCTGAAGAGTCTGAAGAAGATTCTGTTGACGAAAATGGAGAGCCCAGACCCAGGCGAAGGAGAGAGACCGTTTTAAGGGGGAAGAAGTATGAGGATAAAGAAGAAAAGAAAGCACGGAAGGAGGCAGCGAAGAGCTCGAAGCAGGAGAAAAGAAAGACCAAAATGAAGAAACACGTGAAGAAGAAGCTCATAGCCAAGAGAAAACAGGCAAAGAGCTGAGTTTTCTGCAATAGAGCAAAAAGGCTCCAATCATATTAATTACCCGATCAAGAGAAATAGATAGGGCTGGAGAATATTTCTAAAGTCCTGGAGCTGGGATTTGTTATGCCCTGTGCGGTATCGCTAGATCTCGAGAGCTCAAGCCAAGGCTGATGCCGCGGTCAAATCTATTGTTTTGAGGGCCTTCTGCATGGGCATCTTGTTTTTCTGCCCCCTTTCTTAGTTCAAAGCTGTTCTCCTGACTATAGTTTCCCGAACTGGACCTTCCTCGAGCCCGATGCAAGCTGATGCAAACCCCCTCGCCGCGTGTCTGATGGCTACAACCGACCAGGACCTGTATAATTAGAGAAGTCTCCCCTTTCTGGGGAATAATTCAAAACAAGTTAATATGAGCGTAAGGTCATTGGTGTCACAGTTCGAGAAGCAGAACCCTCCAAAACAGGGCGCCTCGTCGGGTAGGACTAAGAGCCCATGGAGAACTCTAGCGAAGCCATCGTCTTCAGCAACTCGTTCTGCTGGAGTGTCAAAAGAAAACAAAGATCCAGAAAAGGATAAAGAGATTCCAAAAGAACATGGAGAATCGAAGGACTCTAAAGAGCCTAAAGAGCCTAAAGAGCCTGAACAGTTCAAAATGGAAAATATGGTGCCTCCGATAGATTCTATCTCTAAGTCCCAAATAGTAAAGCCGGTTCCTCATAAAGTTTCCGCTGCTGAAGGGCTGAAACCCATTGGGCTCCCAGAAGTTGAGTTCAAGGCCCCACACAGACCCAAAATCGTCGAGAACAAGCACCCCGTATACCTGTTCAGCCATTTAAGGCCGGCATCCTCAGAACTGCCCGAAGGTCCCTCCCCACCCTCGGAAACAAAAATCAAGTGTGGCTTGATCTTCAAGCCCCAGCCTCTGCTTGAGGATCTCGTGCCTAGAGAAGTCTCGGGGCGCCCCCTTGGCCGAAAACTTGATGCCCGCTACCAGCTCACGGGGTGGAGGGAAAGAGAGAAGAGGGCACAAGAGGGTCGCCATAGGGCAAGGGACATTGCTGTTGCTCTAAACGTAGCTAGTGATACCTCCGCTGCTCCAGAGGTTCCTCCGAGACTGCCCAAGCGATCTTCTCTCCTTGGACAGAGCCTCAGAGATAGTCCTCCGAACCCTCATGAGTCTCAGGCCCCTGCTGTGCCCTCGACCTCTGGCTCGAGAAGAGAACTGCTGAGAATCAGCTCTGAGGGAGTGTCCAGTCTTGATCCGTGGAGTGAGGGGCCCTTTGGGCCCCGAACTGGCTTTGTTGAAGTGAAACCAAGGCCCCTAGGACCCAGCTCTCATGTGGCCAGCTCTCCAGTATCGGAGTACACAGTGGATGAATATTTGCAGGACTTTCTTGGCTATATGGTGGCTTCATCGCAGTCGAGCTCGAAAGAGAGTCCCAGCTCCCGAGGGAGTACCAGAGCAGAAATCCAAACGGGCGTGCTTTCTATAACCCTTCCAGAATCAAAGCCAAAAGCCTTCCCTCCTCTTGCTGAACACCGCACGAGGTCTTCTAGCGATAAATGCACCAGCTTCGGGTCCAGTAGGTCCCTTGCCAGCGACCATTTCCGGGCTAGGTCGAGTTATACCAACGACACATTCCGGTCCCGTGGGTCCTATGAGACTCCCCAGACAACACTCAGGGGCAGTGCGTCCCGCCTGGTGCTGACAAAGCGCCATGCCACCTATTGCAAGCCCTACAGCATGTTGGAGGAGGTGGCTGATGATGAAGACACGGAGCTACACCACGTTCCAGGTCCAAGCGTTTCCTTGGACAAAGAAAGGCCCCTCGTCGGGTCTCTGAATGTGCCATTGCCTGAGCTGAGGACTTTAGGCTCGCCATTTGCTGTGAACATACCGTGGGACTCTTCGGCATCCCCTGCACCGCCTTCTCCGGAGGTCCAGGCGCCCAGGATCCCCGCGAGGTCTCGCTCCTCGAAGGGAGCCACGAGACCCTCTGATATTTTTGGTACCTCCAAGAGGCCCTCCACGATGTTTACATCTCTCCCAGGGATTACTGAGGTGAAGAGTCCGGTGGTGAAAGAGGAGTCCCCGCATATTGAAGAGTCGAGGCGCGTTGTCACCAACATCGAGGAGACGATCCACCCAAGCACAGGCCGCCAGCATAAGATGAAGAGCTGGACAACGCTTGTCCAGGTTGCACAGGACCTCTGGAGGAAAATTGCTCACAAAAGGCACCTGGTCAGTCGCTTCAATCGCAATTTCGACCGCACACTCATCTCGTGGCCCTTGGCGGCGTTTTCTAAGGGGCCCCAGAACCTCGCCGGTGCGCAGGTCCCAGGGGTGCGTTCTGAATCTCTCGATGCCGTAGCTGGTGAGCGAGGAGCAGTGCAAGGGGTGAAGACAGAGCCCTGGGAAGAGCTGGGGACTGTGACAGGGACTTGGGATGCGGAGGTCGGGGAGAATCGACCAGCAGTTGAGTCGCTAAGCTCACTCTCGCTGGTGGCCATACAGGGGCCAATTGTAACCCCAGCACAAGGACCAACCCCGGGCCAAATTTCCAGGCACCAGGTGAGTCGTGGCGTTCAGACAGAGTCCATGGATATTGCAGCCTCGTTCAGAAGGATCCGCCAGTTTGTCGAGGACGAGCTCCTGTGGGTGGAGGCCAACTTGGCCGCTACTCGCGACGCCCACTGGCGTCTGGGCCATGGCAGCGTCTCTTCGTTTGCGCGCTTCTTGGACACTTCTTTGGGGCTTAGGGCATGAGTCGCTGATGGTAAATGCTCATAGGGTGAGGCTCGGTGAGAGAGACTGGGCAGTTGAAATTGACCCGAATGTGATCAGCAGGTAGTGTAGAAAGCGCAATTTTGAGGCTGGAGTTTGGCGAGTCTGAGTTCTTTCTATGGCATGTCTTCTATTGAACAGATTTTCAAGACCTGCCCCATGTGGGGGTTCCAGACATGCTCTTGCTATAAAAGGGAACGCTCAGCTACTCCATTTCATGGGCGCAGTTTTCCATTCCACCACCATGACGAAGAGATTTGAGAAACAGAACATAGCACGTGAGAAGGATCTTGTGGTAGGAATCAAAGTAGAGATGACCCATAAGAGAAAGCGGGAGTCTCGAGAGTTCAAGGGCTTCAAGGGAGAGACCTACACGGACGAGTTGGAGGTTGGGTGCAGCAGAGACCTCGAGTTTAGTTCTCGGAAGAGAAGAGGATGGGTCCTTGTCCGTCTATTTTTCAAAAAAGTGAAGAGTAGCTGATTAGGATGGTCTATGGTTGATCTACCTTTTAACCACACAATTTCTTGAATTTGGATTTCTTCTACACAATTGTGGGTAAAAATAATATAGAGCAATAGTTCACGGAGTGTCGCATGTAGAGTGTAGGCAAAGTGCAGCGCAAATACAGTCAAAACTGGAGCATGTGGGTCCTACTTACTCAAATGGTGTGCCAGGGTGACACTCAAATGCCCAAATTGCCCACTACAAACAGTGCCCTATAGTTTCCATTTGCAGCCGCCTTTTCATCCATACACCCATACATCATGACATCCTAGACCTAAGACCCCGAATCATCACACATTACTGCCAGTACCAATAAGGGCACTAAAGATGAGTATGTGGATAACCTGCTGTCAACAGCATTGCCCACAGCTGCTGAACTGGAACCAGCTAGTGGGTCTCAATGGCTGCAAATACACCCGTACACCCACGATGACTGTCAGCGAGACTGGCCACGAGACTGGCCGCGAGACTGGCTGCGAGACTGGCCCCGAGGCTTCAAATTCCAGGCTTCAGACCACTCCCAGAAAGCCAAAAATAAGGGAAACTATTTTGTACACAGAGTAGCGGCTCCAATGCGTGGAAAGAGCAAGGTCCAGAAGGCTTCATCCACCCAGAGGCCATACCTTAGCAATGCGACTACTATCTCCGACCCCGTAAAACCTCGCTCCCTCTGCACCATTTTCAAACTCTCAAGTGGCAAGCTCTAGACTCTCTCACCTATCCCTAATCTTTCAACTTCCCGACTTCCAGCCAGCCGTCCAGTAGCCAGGTAATTATGAGCCCGGGTCCAGTACCCGTTCGGGCCTCAATGAAAGACGGTCGTGCCCATAACAATCCAATAAACAGCTGGCGCCTCCGTTTTGCTCCTTGGACCCTCAGCTGCTCTCTACGACCGACCAGACACCGCAAGATCGGCGTTTAGGGCACCAAATTTAGCTACTGACTTCCACACGGCGGCAGGACACCATGGAAGAATTTATAAGAGACAATTCGGAGTTTGGACCCTCCACAGGCCAAAACTCGCGCTCCACCCCAAACACTGGCTCCTCCGACAACTCCAATCTCGCTGGCGACATGGACCCCTATCTGTTCGGAATTGCAGATACAGGCTACGGAGCGCAGAACGGAAACAATTTGGAACCCCAGGACGACTTCTTGAGTCCCGTGACGAGCTACGAGGGCAATTTCGGGGCCTTGGGTACAGAGGGAGCCTTTGGCCACATTGGCGATGTGGGGGCCTCCAACGGCATTTCAGGGGGTTCTGGAGGGACCTACGACCCCTTCGACGAACTCTCGTACAACACGAACAGCCAGCTGAACGCATACGGCCAGCAGCAGCGGCAGCAACCACAGACCTATGGGCTGCCTTCCTTTGGACTGCCCCAGCAGGGGATGCCGGCCTTCATCGACCCAGTGTCGACCACCTCGAATCTCGATGAGCTCATATCACCCAGTGGCACGGTAATAGGGCCCAATTCGCACGGGCTCAATACATCAGGGGCCTTCCTCAACCCGCAGTACTTTTCTCCCCCCACCAATGGCTCCAACTTCAACACCCTCAACCTGATAGCTGAGGCCAATAGTCTCCATTCCCCCGTGGGTTCCCGCCATGGTAGTATCTCGATTCCCTTCTCTGGAGGGGCTGATTTGGCACAGGTCAAGTCCAATAACACCGAGTACCTCTCGCCCGCCAATTACATGTCACCACTCACCAATGTGACCTCCATGGACTTGCTCCGGTCACCCTCCTATGGCCAGGGGTCTTTCGGAAACACTGGGGCCTCAGGAAATGTGGGATCATATGGAAACACGGGGTCGTATCTCAACTCCCCTCCCGACCCGCCGGTGATGAGAGTTCTGGCTAATAACGGGCGCAATGGAGAAACTTCGAACCCACTCTCTCCAGTGGCGAAGCAGTTGGGCACATCTCCTAACACCTCGTCGTCGAAGCAATTGAGCAAAGAGGAGAAGCTCAAGAGGAGGCGAGAGTTCCACAACGCGGTGGAGAGAAGACGCCGAGATTTGATCAAGGAGCGGATCAAGGAACTTGGGCTTCTCACACCGCCCTCGCTACTCAATCCGCAGCTCTGTGCTGTCCAGACACTTCAGCGCAACGCCCAGTACAACTCACGCGAGCTCAACGAGCTCATTTCGAGCGTGAAGGCTAAGGAAACAAAGCCCAACAAGAGCACAATTCTCGTCAAATCCGTGGATTATGTACATCACCTTGAGTATGTCCTTAGGCAGCAGAAGATGGCAAGACAGCAACTTGAGCAGCAGATTGCCGAGATCCAGCAGCGCCTCAATGGCGGCGGCCAGTTTTCCTCCATGGGGGCCGGTGGGACCACACCACTTTCGAACGCCAAGAGCGTGGGCTCCAGCGACTATACCACAGGCACCCAGCTGTTCAATCCCGGCAGCATGGCGCTTGGAAAGACGCAGGATGCGTACGAGGGGGAGTTTGGGAACTTTGACGACGCGACGTTCGAGCGACCCGAAGGTCTGGACCAGCTCTTCAACCCGGACGACTTTTTTCTGGACATTGTGACAGGACCAACATCAACTGAGGTATACGAGGATATTAAGCAGGAGTACTGATAGCCAAATACAGACATTCTATAGAGATATGGCCGGGAAGTGGCGCAGGGGCATGTGAGTTGCATAGGGAGACATGGCTCGACGGCCTGTTGGGCCTGAAATTGAGGCTCAGAAGGCTCCGAAAGGACAATATATGGCGTAATGATAGGTATTCTGGTTGTAGAGGAGGACGAGAGCTGAGTGGTGGCGACGGAGCCGGGCGGTGCTACTGGTTGCTTCAGGTGGAAAGGTATGGGTTTCATCACGTGATGTTATATCTGAGGGACCACCAGGGTACTGAGCAAGGGTGGTGGCAATTGACGGGCTAGCATCTTGCAGACGGAAAGTGGGCCCTTTTATGAGCTGCTTGCCACAGCTTGGCCGCTGCGGTCGTCACGTCTGTGGTCACGGGTCATGGGTTGAGCGGGAGGGGGCGTAATATCCCCCGCGGGGAGATAGCGGCGATGGCGATGTTGGCCCCTGCGCGCCAGCCATGTGCACGCGAAGATCTGAGGCTACGGAGAGCAGAAGAGCTGAGAGAGCATCTGAAAGCCCAGGTCTAAGATCGCAGTACCTCAGATCCAAGTGAACCCAAAGGGCGCAAGGAACATCGTCCCAAATTTACGGATCAGCCGTCCCAGACAGCCCAGATCGCCGTCATTGATTGCCCCTGTGTCTCCCACAGATCGCCACCCGCGGAGTCAGCAGGCATAGAACCAGCAGCTCAGACCAGCAGCTTAGACCCAGAAGCAGCAGCTTAGAGGCCCGACTCATTTGAGGAACCGAAATCTTTTTCTGATCAATTCCCAGTCCACAGCCCCACGCCCATGTCCGAAGCTGAGAACTCCTTCAGACAGCAGTTCTCGTCATGGACGAACCGCAGTGGTCCCTCTAACAGCAGGTCATTTCCGGCCTTTTCTGAGTGGACCGACTACGTCAAAACAGGCGCCAACGACCTCTACACCGCGCTACCCACCTACAACTCGTCCACCGCCCCCGAAGAGCCGTCGTGGTTCCAGCTCTCGCGCTTTGAGAAGCTCTTGGGCTTCGCGTGTTGTCTCGCCGGGTCCATTTTGTGCTTTGTCTTGTGCATTTTCTTGTTCCCAGTCCTAGCGCTCAAGCCCCGAAAGTTTGGCTTGATCTGGTCCCTCGGCTCCTTGTTGTTCGTGTGCTCGTTCGGGGTGCTCCAGGGCCCTTACTCCTACGCCCGGCACCTTCTCTCTGCCGACCGTATAGTGTTCACGGTGGTGTTTTTTGGCTCAGTGCTATCGACCATCTACTGTCTGGTAGTGCTCAAAAGCACACTTCTCACCATAGTGGCCAGTGTGGTGGAGATCTTCGCGGTGCTCTACTACACCATCAGCTACTTCCCCTTTGGAGCTACAACGCTCACGTGGTTTACCAGTTATTTCATTGGGTACATCGGTGGGTTGCTAGGGGGATTGTTATGAGGATAGACCCCATGTTTACAGGGCTATCTAGCCCATGGCCCATTGCTGCCCCCTACAACTTCTCCTCCTCCAATTTCGCCACAAGTTCCTTGTGCAACTTGCCCAACTTCTCGAAATCAGTGGCCTGCGCGGGCCAGCCGACTCCCAAGCCTGATTCTGCATCCTTTTTAGGGATCAAATGGAAGTGGACATGGTCCACCTCCTGATGGGCAATCCGCCCGTTGTTTTGCAAAACATTGTAGCCCTCACCAGAAGGCGAATCATTGAGGTCCAAGCCGAGGGCCTTGGTCAATTTCTTCACCACAGGCAAAATGTCGGCCAAGTATTCATCGGGAACGTTGTGCAACTTGGCGCCGTGGTACTTGGGGATCACCAAGCAATGGGCCTCAGCAGTGGGCTGGATGTCCAAGAAAGAGTACGAGTACTTGGTCTCGATCAATTTGAAGGAGGGGATTTCGCCCTTGATGATTTTACAGAAGATGCAGGCTGAGGACATGGCGATTGGTGGTGGGTGTATGGCAAGAAGAACGAGTGGTGGGGGGTCATTTTGTGGTGGTGTGCAGGAATTTGATTGGCTCAGGAGTAGTGAGAAATGGTGAGGAAAGGGAGAATTGGTGAGAGATGGGAGAGCCGGAGAAATGGGTGCGAAAGATGCACCACTGGATGGTGCAGAGGCGAGCACTGACTAGCGCAATTAATGATCACAGAGTGGACTGTAGCAGCGAGCTCGTGTATTCTGAGCTTTGGAGCTGGCCCTGGTGTAGTCCTACGAGGGTCTTAGTGCCACAGCTACCGCGAAAATACCGAACACAAAGCGCCCGATTGCCACCAGTGCGCCCGCCCGCTCGGTGGCAAATCGATTGTTCTTTGCGCTTCGAAGCTCTTCCAGGGGTCGCACAGGCACTGACAAGACCCACCCGCTCAGCTCAGAAGCCACCGACACCACAGAAGCATCGTGATCCCAGAGCAGGACCAGAGATTCAGCCCCAGATCCAGAGACAGCTCCTGTTCCAGAGAGCCACAGATCCAGAGACTGTCCCAGGTCCAGACCAGAGTTCCTCACGCAGCACCTGATCCGAGCGTTTCGTCGCACTTGCTCGCACCGCTCGCACCTCGCACTTTGTCGCGCCCGCAACGCCAACACAGGCCGGTGCCAATTAACCCGCACCACTCTCTTCTTCCGCCCCTTTTCTCCACTGCCACTCTGCCTCCTTCGTAGCTGAGACCAGTGACAGAGAAACTCGTGCGATAGATCGAGCCGTTGACCTTCGCGTAGCGCCACTTCTCTGCCCCTACCGCCGTTTCTAGGAGCAACCCACCCCTACCAGCGCCTCCAAACTCCAGCAGTCAGCGCCTCCAACTTCCTCAGCGCCACTACAGTCCCAATCCATTCGCAATGACCGGGAAAAAGGAACACAAGTCCATCATCGACGCCTCGGGTGCTCACGATGTTGAAGACAAGACCGCCACCGCCATCCTCAGGAGAAAGAAGAAGGACAACGCCCTCATTGTGGATGACGCCGTCAATGATGACAATTCCGTCATAACCATGTCGTCAAACACCATGGACCTCCTCCAGTTGTTCAGAGGCGACACGGTGCTCGTCAAGGGCAAAAAGAGAAAGGACACCGTGTTGATTGTGTTGGCTGATGACGACATGCAAGACGGCGTGGCCAGAATCAACAGATGTGTCCGTAATAACTTGAGAGTCAGATTGGGCGACATCGTGTCGGTTCACCCCTGTCCCGACATCAAATATGCCAACAGAATCAGCGTTTTGCCCATCTCTGACACCGTGGAGGGCATCACCGGCTCCTTATTCGACGTCTACTTGAAGCCCTACTTTGTGGAGGCTTACAGACCGGTCAGAAAGGGCGATCTCTTCACCGTCAGAGGCGGTATGAGACAGGTTGAGTTCAAGGTCGTTGAGGTCGATCCCGAAGAGATTGCCATCGTGGCCCAGGATACCATCATTCACTGTGAGGGAGAGCCCATCAACCGCGAAGACGAGGAGAACAACCTCAACGAGGTCGGATATGACGACATCGGTGGCTGCAAGAAGCAAATGGCCCAGATCAGAGAATTGGTCGAGTTGCCGTTGCGCCACCCCCAGTTATTCAAGTCTATCGGTATCAAACCGCCCAAGGGTATCTTGATGTATGGACCTCCTGGTACCGGTAAGACGGTCATGGCGAGGGCTGTGGCCAATGAGACCGGTGCGTTCTTTTTCTTGATCAATGGTCCGGAAATCATGTCGAAGATGGCAGGTGAATCTGAGTCCAACTTGAGAAAGGCATTCGAAGAGGCTGAAAAGAACTCACCTTCGATTATCTTCATTGACGAGATTGACTCGATTGCCCCAAAGAGAGACAAGACTAACGGTGAAGTTGAGAGAAGAGTTGTGTCTCAATTGTTGACTCTTATGGACGGTATGAAGGCAAGATCCAACGTTGTCGTGATTGCTGCCACCAACAGACCCAACTCCATTGATCCTGCTTTGAGAAGATTTGGGAGATTCGACAGAGAAGTCGACATCGGTGTTCCAGATGCTGCTGGCAGATTGGAGATTTTGAGAATTCACACCAAGAACATGAAGTTGTCTGACGACGTTGACTTGGAAGCAATTGCACTGGAAACCCACGGTTTTGTGGGTGCGGATATTGCCTCCTTGTGCTCTGAAGCGGCCATGCAGCAGATTAGAGAAAAGATGGATCTCATTGATTTGGAGGAGGAGACCATTGATGCCGAGATCTTAGACTCCCTTGGCGTCACCATGGACAACTTCAGATTTGCTCTTGGTAACTCCAACCCCTCGGCTTTGAGAGAAACCGTTGTGGAGAACGTCAATGTTACTTGGGACGATATTGGAGGATTGGACTCCATCAAGAACGAATTGAAGGAAACTGTGGAGTACCCAGTGTTGCACCCCGACCAGTACCAGAAGTTTGGCTTGGCCCCCTCCAAGGGTGTCTTATTCTTTGGTCCTCCAGGTACCGGTAAGACGTTGTTGGCCAAGGCCGTTGCCACCGAAGTTTCGGCTAATTTTATCAGTGTCAAGGGCCCTGAATTGTTGAGTATGTGGTACGGTGAGTCGGAATCCAACATCAGGGACATCTTCGACAAGGCTAGAGCAGCTGCCCCTACCGTTGTCTTCTTGGATGAATTAGATTCGATTGCTAAGGCAAGAGGTGCATCCCAAGGAGACGCCGGCGGAGCTTCTGATCGTGTGGTAAACCAGTTGTTGACAGAAATGGATGGTATGAACGCCAAAAAGAATGTCTTCGTGATTGGAGCCACCAACAGACCCGACCAGATCGACCCTGCTTTGTTGAGACCTGGAAGATTGGATCAATTGATCTATGTTCCATTACCAAATGAAGAGGCAAGATTGTCGATTTTGCAAGCCCAATTGCGCAACACTCCTTTGGAGCCAGGCTTAGATTTGATTGAAATTGCGAAAATCACCAACGGGTTCTCGGGTGCTGATTTGTCGTACATTGTACAGAGATCTGCCAAATTTGCTATCAAGGATTCTATCGAAGCCAGCATCAGATTACAGAAGGCCAAGGAGAGCGAGAATCCCGAAGTGAAGACTGAAGATGTCGACATGACCAGCGAAGTCAAGACCGAGGCAGCAGCGGAAGCAGAGGAAGAGGAAGAGGACCCAGTGCCATACATTACCAGAGCCCACTTCGAAGAAGCGATGAAGACGGCCAAGCGGTCTGTCTCTGACGCTGATTTGCGTCGTTACGAGGCATATGCACAGCAATTACAGTCTTCTAGAGGCCAGTTCTCCAACTTCAGGTTCTCTGAAAATGCCAACGGAGCTGAAGCTTCCGGTGCCACTGGTGGTAATGAAAACTCCGCAGCTTTCGGACAGGAAGAGGATGATGATTTATACAACTAGGACGTTAGTGGTCTACAATGAATATTGCTTTGAGATGTTGTCATAATGGCATGGAATTGTACTGTAGAACAGTCTTTCAGTTCTTCTTTTTCTGTAGAAAGGGCAAGTTCAGGAGACTGAGACTTGACGTGGTCCTCAGATGGAGGCCAGAAGGCCTTCCGGAGGCACTGGTGGAGAGCTGGGACACCGAGGTGTTCGGTGGACTTTCCGGGGGAAGATGCCCCAGGTGATGGATCTTGGAGTTGTGTAAATGAGCCAAGGAGACCGGCACTGGAGACACCGAGAGATGGGACAAGGCGCTATTGGAGGAGCGGTTAGACCGTAGAACTGGCGCTGCTATGGGTAATGCGCTGAGGTTGGAGTGGGAGACATTTCGAGACATGGTGGGGGAGTTGCTCGAGGAGGATGCCTTGGAGGATCCGCCAGTTGAAAGCGCAGGCCTTGTTCTCGAGGCATTGAGCTCATCGAAGCGGCGGCTAAGCTCCGAGAGGTTGATGTGGGAACCTGGGAGCGGCGGCTGGTATGCGGGAGAGAGCAGTTCTCTGTGGGGATCGGACCTCATGGCTTCCGAGTACGACGGCACCTTGGTCATCTGGATCGGGCTGAGAGTCCCCGAGTTCTCCCGCGACAAGTGAGTTGGAGGAGTGAAAATATCGGGGGTTTCTGGAAGTGGGGCTCTTTCATGCCCAATACCGTACTGATCAGGCGTTGGCTCTGACTGCTCTCCATCCAAATCGAACACAGCTCTGCTGCGTGCCTCTGCTTCCTGCTGCTCCCGCTGGAGGCTGAGCTGCCGCAAGTTTTCCGTCAACTTTTGAGTGTCCAAGGAAGCCATCGAGAAATGGTTCTGGACCTCTGTGCTCTGGAAGGAGGCAGGTGATCCGCTATCCCCAGAGTAGGTTGGGGTGTTGATAGGGGAGATATCAGACCAGAGGCGGTCGTAGATGTGGCGCTCATACACCGGTGGGGCCATGAAACCGCCAGCAAAGGCGTCGGGACTGCTTACCCCCACCGACTCCAGCAGGGAGCCCGTATTAACCAAGTGGTTCAAGCTGCCGTGGCTTCCAACATCCGCAGAAAACAAAAGCTCCTCGTCTTCCTGTCCCGAGTGGGCCCCAGAGCCAAGAGCCTTCGCGAGTTGGCTGTCGTCGTCGCTCTCGAATTTGGCCCGGATTGCCACAAACGGCGAGATGAACAACTGCACCGGAAGAGATGCCCGGAGCTGGGACACGTGGCCGTCTGGATTCACAAGCCCAATCATGAACTTGAGCTTGTGTCTGACCTTCATGTGCGCCTCAATATCGCAATCCTGAGTACACTTGGAGAGCGTATCAGGCACTTTGAGAGTGGCCTGAACCTCCCAGCGGTCCATCTGGAAGCTCAGGTCCTCTGGGGAGGGACGAGGAACCAGAGTCTTGGCCACTACGCGCTCCTCATTGTGCGCCGGCCCCGTGTTGCCCACATAGGAGAAAAACTCCACGAGCAGGACTTCAATATCGCCTAAAGTGAGTCCCTTAAGTAGTGGCACCATCATCATGCTCACGGTGGTACTGGAGCCAATGGCGATGGCTTTGGCTGGAATATTAAGCGAGTACTCGACCTTCTGTGGCCACGTGTTGTCGACGGCGACCGTCTCTGAAAGTTCCACTGCATCTGTGGTCAATGTCCTCACAACCCGGAGGTGTTTCCTGGTAACTAGCTTGGTGTGGAACTTCCCCCTATCGATGGTGGCTTCAAGTTTGTACACGACACTGCCTCCAGGGAGCCCCTCGACGGACTCGGGCATGCTCCCCGGAAGAATGGCGCTGAATGGAATCTCGTAGTTGCCCTGTGGAAGCGCAAAGGACGAGCCGCCATGACTGCTCAGGCTTCCAGAGACCCCAGAGACGCCTGGCCCAAGGCTCAAGTTGGTCGAACTCTGCGATAGCTGAGACACTGAGTGCGACATGTTGTGCAACGGCGACAAGTGAAGACTCGTAGAGGACTTCGAGCGAGAAGACTGACCCAAAGTCTTCAACAGCGATGATGACGATGACGGGTGCAAGAGTTTTGAGAAACTAGGAGACACGGGTCGGGCGTTGGAGGCGGCGCCATCCCGTTCCACGAGCTCGGTGATGGCCCTTTTGAACTCGTGCAGGTCCCAGCAGTGCTCAAAGATTTTCTGGGAATACTTGACTGGTCGGGGCACCACCGCACCGTTTCCAGCCCTCACGAGCTCTGTCCAGTCCAACATAAGCGTGGCATAGAGCCGGAGCGACAACTTCTTGATGAGCAAAGGCTCATTAATGGAGAGCACAATGTTTCCGGAGAGAAACGTGGAAGCAGCCTCGGTGGGGTTTCCCTTAACAACCAAAACATCGTGATCCAAATTGTCAAGGCGGATGTCAAAGAGTGGCGTCAGCTTTGAGCCGTTAGACTTACCCATGACGATTGGCGTTGTAGGAAGGACAGCAGGAGGATTTTGGTTTCCCGAAAAATGCCGATGCTAGGAAAAGTAGAGGGGCGGAAAATAGAAAAGCAAGAAAAATGGACTTTGGACTGGTAATATTTGTGGATTGCAAAGGAACTTAGGCAATAGTGTTCTCGATGGCCGGAGTTCGTTTTAGGAACGATACGGTGGGTTTTGTGTCACCGGAAAAAGTTCGGAAAAACCTCGATGAGAGGGAAAAAAGCAATAAGAGATAAGTTTTGGCTGAATAACGGCTAAATGAGAGTATATCGCGCTCCTGATTCGAGAGCTAGAAATTATCCGCTTGGGTTATCTACGTGCTTCGGGGCCAATGGCGGTACATCTCCGAGAATCTGTGCGCGTCACGTGAAGATTAGGTTTGCGGTGCACTTTCAAATTATCCGGTGCGGCTGAGCTTTTTGGGCTGTTCATAGAGCAGAGAAGTGATGGCTATAGGTGCAGATGGTGCCGAATGACCATCTGGAGGACCACTTGGAACTGAGAGATTTTGAATTACTGAAAAGGCTCAGGGAATGAAGCAAACCAGGCTTTTAACAAAATGGTGAACTTGCCCGTCACTTTATATCGTAGATACCTGTCCGGCGTGTCCACTCAGAAACAGTAATGAATGAAAAACACTATCTCTGAAAACGATGACAGGTTGTTGAGGAAATTAGTGCAAGATAGGATAGGTATGTTTATTAGATCTTAAAAATGATCGGAGCCGTTGCCAAGAGACTCCTGTCCTATCATGTGTGAGCATTATAAAATAACAAACATAAGACTCGCTAGAAAGGTAAAATAGCCACAATAAAAGGTTTCGTATTCGTGGAACTTGATGTCTAGTCTTCTAGAAGTGTAATGTTCTATAATATTATGCAACCACAATTTGCTCTATGCGAGAAAATACCCACACAAACATTTTTCCACCAACACATACCTTTTCGTAAGTTTGATAAACTACTTTGATCATCATTCCATCCTGACTCCCTGCTTCTCTATTTGTTCGCAGTCATACTCGCTGCCGTATCCTCTCACCATCACCTCCTCTTGCAACAGCGCTAGACGAAAGGCGTTGCAGTATTAAATTGAGCGCACATATCGGGTGACTTACACAGTGCTGTACCTCCCAGCAGCCATTGTAGTCATTTGCAACTGAGAAGACTAGTAGAGGTTCATATCACGTGACAATAGGTACTGAATGGCGAGATTAGGACCTGGTGAAGTACAGTGAGTCTACTGGTACGAATGGAGTGATGGCAGGTGGTTCAAAAGAGGCTCTATCGCTGAGCTGAATCTGCTTTGCTCTTTGAGAGGCAAAGGCACTTGTGGCAGCACTGGCGATATAGTGCCAAATTAGCGGACCTAGTAGAATATATCCCTCTATCACTGGTCTGAGTCCCTTCCGATATTTTTCTGACGTCTCTGATTTATCTGATCCGACCGGTTGCGAGACCTTAAGGCCTCTTATTATTCTTGGACTGAGTTCCGTACTGAGCAACTGAGCCCAGTTCTGAGCCTCAAAGCTGAGCCCAGATCGAGAAGTTCTTAGCTGAGCCCCTGAAGGAATTGCGGCCACTACCACATCCCAGAGCGCTCTTGGCTCATCCCTGAAATGGGTTACAGCTTAGGTACCTAAACCCCCAGGTCACTTGAACTCTGCTTTGCTCAGAGACTTAGTATAAACTAGACACGCCGGCCGGCGTGTCTCCTTATTCGCCCAGTTCAAACAATAGATGTCTTACGAGAAACATCATGGTCTGTGCTGGTAGTATACATTTTGAAAAGTGTAAGCGAACAACATTCCTATGGGATACAAAGTGGTGCGGCTGGTTCGATATTTTAAGTCGAGGAAGTTACGAGTGACGACGGGACTAAGCGAGATAAGCTGGTTAAGAGTTGCGAGAGGGAATGGAAATGGGAATGGTAGTGAAAAGGAGAAACCAAAAATGTCTCACTGGCAAGGAATGTAGGCGGGTTTTCTAAATTTTCTAGCTTGGAGCGGAAAATTCCACCATAGTAATGGTAGCCACTTGAAGTGGTGGGGGTTGCGATGCCTTAGCGAGCATTTGTCGAGGAGAATATTTTTAGACGAAGTCAGATGCTCGCAAGATGGACGGCAGTTCCAGCTCCCAAATAGGTAATTGGACCGGTTCTCTGCAACCAGAGATTCACTGTTACGGACCAAAAACGTATGTCAGCTCAAAATATTTGGGTCACCGGGCAATGGAAGCATTTCGTGTTCATTCCGCCTAAAATTACTGCCGCACCCTGCTACGCTGCGCTAAACTGCCTCCAGGACCGAAAAATACTACGCTGAAACCCCAGAACCAACCAGCACTCACACGAGCCCTAAAAAATGTACCTTAGCTGAGCCCGAATTGGTGCCTTATTGCTGGCGCTTGGTGCCTAGCGAAACATCACAAGCGAATTCTGGGAATGAATCTAACAGAAATTCCTGCATCCAAACCAATGATTCCTGTATAATACACCCAGCCATCTCCCATTTGGCAATCGCCAGCCTTGCGACCCCTTACAACTGCGTTTCCCTGGTCAACCAGTAATGGCTGGTTAGCCTCGACGAGCCCGAGCTTTGTGGGGCTGAAGCTATATATGCTGTAATAGTCCCGAGTCTTTTTCAAACCACAAGCTAGCTGCCCTTGGCTATTATAAGGCAAGGCCCTTTTTTTTACTGAGCCCCAGAGACTCACCACCTATTGCTAGCGCAACCTAAACCGGCCAGCTCAGATTCCCACAGAGCCATTACGAGTTTCTCGAAGGAAATATTTTGAGTGCCTCCTAGGTCCCGATAGGTTACCAATTAGTACCCCCATTAAGGGCATTACCACAGTTGCAGCCTCTGGCCACCGCTAATTTCAGCCACAAGCCTCCCCCAGTCTCTCCTTTAGTTGCATTTCAGTTCCCGGCGAGGTCTGGTCATTAGCTCCAGCCTTTTGTTGTCTTATCAAGGCCTTTACTGTGGGTTTAGCTACCTTTTTCAGTGGCTATTTTTGTCTATTTTCTACGGTACTTTTGGCCTTCATTTGGTTGGTCCTAACTTGCCTATGGCTTATCTGTCCCACTTAAAAGCTCATAATTCCACCCACATCTTAGCATTCAGAGCATAGTGTTTCATTTATCGCCCTCCCCAATCCTCCGATGTCAGACTACTTCTCATATAATGACTCTGATAACGACTCATTAGCTCGCCCAGACTCTAGTGCTGAACTCAGCGACTGCAAGAGATCCAAGTCATCCACAGGATTGCCCACGCAATTGACCCGTACTCCGTCAGTCAAGCGCTTTCAGAGACGGAAGCTGCGGATCTCCACGAGAATAAATACCGTTTGTTCCCCGCAGTCTCCAGCTTCCTTTTCGCCCTTGACTCCGTCGTCTCTTGACTTCACGGGGCCGCTTTCAAGAACTGCATCAATTTCAGGGACTCCTTCAAGGTCCCCGTCCCTCTACAGGAACCTGTCCCTTTCAGGACGCCCTCCTCTTTGCATCAGCTCCAGAGCCGCTGGCTCCCCTACAATGCATAGCTACGACCTCAGCCGCCACGAAAGCTACGGTTTTCTTCCCTGTTCGCCAGACAGCAGTGACTCGGAACTTTCTTCCCTTGACTGCAGCTCCCTGGACCTGGAGTCTACCGACATTAGCACTCCCAACACCTCACCCTTTGAGAAACCGAGGGAGTCAATTTTCTTTCTCAAAACTCGAAAGACTTCCGTCGGGGAAAGGCTCCGTAGGTGTCAAGAACTGGAAGAACCCCAGGGGGTTTCCAGCACCAGAGATTTGCTCTCACAGAGCCCCAGCTACTCTCACCCCTCAATCTTCGAGATTCCTGAGATTGTCTATAAGATTGTGGAGTTTGCAGATCTTCAGAACACCGTGGTCCCTCAGGAAGGGTCTCCAGTGCGCAGAAGGCCGCTTTCTTTCACACATGCTATGCTCATTTACGGAAACAAAGAAGAGGCACAGAATGCCATGGACCATGACCATCGTCATAACCCATCCCCACAGGCTGGAATCTTGTACAACTGCCTCATGGTCAACAAACTATTTTTCAAGGTGACTTCTGAGATCATGAGCAAGAAATTCATGTTTAGCTCGGAGCGCAACATGTTACTGTACTTGAATGTGAAGCGAGGCGTCAAGAACCCTGCCGTTCAGCCCTCGATCTTGGTGCTCCATAAGCTTCTCCACATTAAAAACGAGGCCATAGACATTATCTCGTCTCAAATCGGGTTCCAGAACCTCGAGTGGATTGAGTTTTTCATGTGTCCCAAATTAATGCCTTCGTTGCCCATGTTTGAGTGCGGATCGAAATTGAAAAAGTTTGTTGTGACCGGGTCCAAGGTACTTGACGACGAGGTGATTGTGCAATTGTCCAAAAGATGTTGCCAGCTTGAGGTCTTAGACATCAGAGCATGCGAACTTGTTTCCGATTATGGCATCTACAGCGTGGGAAAATATTGCAGGAACCTCCGAGTGGTCAACTTCGGTCGCAAGAAGAAGGGCCATCTTGTCACCGACAACAGCTTGTCGATGCTAGTACGTAACAACCGCAATCTCAACACTATTGGGTTGGCGGGATGCAATATCTCCGACAAAGTGCTTTGGGATGTGGCTATCTACTGCAATCGGTCAGTGGAACGACTCTCGCTAAACAATTGCTACCAGATTACGAACCAGTCGATTCCGTTGATCCTTCATAGCAACTATTTGCCAAATTTATCGGTACTTGAGCTTCGATTTGTGGAGAAATTGACTAATTTCATGCCCATTATCGAATTCAAAAGACGCCAGGAGTTCCGTGGCATCTCAATTTTGATTGAGGTTTGTGAAAATCTTTGCGCCAAAATGCACCAGCAGGAGCTTGAAATGGACAGGGCGATCTCAAAACGCATTTTCAGGGACATTCTGGACTACGTGAACGACGCGGACGACGATTTGTCACACCAGGGGCTCATTCTTTCAAGGCAACAGTCCAATAGATAGGCCGTCCACGTCTTACGGGAGAAATAAAGTGAGGCTTGAGCATAAGCCGAGCGAGCAAATTAATAATACTAGACAGCATGAAAGTGTAATGGGCGTAGCAGATCTTTTAGATAACCCGGAGATAAGGAGGAGCGGAAGCGGCCGAAATCCAGAAAGAAAAGACGAAAAGAAGAAGAGAAATGGGGAACCAACAGAAAGCCAGAAGCAGAAGAATCATCCGAGTTCACGATGACTGTCATGCTGTCCGGATCTTTTGATGAGGTGGTGTGTAGTGAATATTGAAAATTGCTCTATATTGCTCGACAGCTGAGCGCTAGGGTGGAAAGTATCGGATTTAGACCTAAGGCCGGATAAGTAACCAAAGGGAATCAGAGGAACTACAGTGGGCCAAAGCTCATTCGCCTATAACGGTATCATTATCTCCCAGCCGGTCCGCTATATCCGCCATCCGAGCGCTTCAAGATGAAAATCAGCCAATTGACACAGCACATGGGCACACTCGGAGCTAATTGGGACCCTCTTATTTGCTCGTGGACTTTCAGCCGTTTCCTCCCCACGGCTGTTCCAATGATAAAGTGCTCATTTGTAGGGCTCATTTTGCTCGCGGTACAAAATATCCTCGTGATCAATGAGCAAATTTGGGGAAATTTGCTCATGAGCGATTGTTTAAAAGATGGCTGATGCCTGGACAGAACCAGAAGACAGGGCGCTAAATCACTTCAAAGCCCAGTCGCCAGCTTCCGTCTACGACTCAACATTGCGGTGACTCGTTGTTCCAGTGTCTCGCCTGTGGTTATAGCCTTCTGTCGTGTTCTAGCACCTCAGTAATCCACCGCTAAGTCTTTCGCTATTTCGCGCTGCCTTTAGCGACCTTCCCCAGCTACCTTCCCTAGCTCCTCACCAGCTCACAACCCCACCCGTCACCATGAACATGGATACGCCCTCCTTCGAGAGCACGGTCTTTTTCAAAGACGTGAACTGTCTTGAGGACATGCTGCTGACCAAATATACCGACTACTACAATGCGCTGCAGACCGAGATACCGTGGGCCTACCAGGCACACTACGCGAGGGTCACCGTGTATTTCGGCGTGGTACTTATCTTCCTAGCATTGTTGAAAAACGTGTGGTATCGCTACGTCGATTACAGCTACAAAAGGAAGTTTGCTCTGACAGTGGAGCCGGGCTATTTTGGCTCATTCATCGCCGTGATCACCGCTTTCGTGCGCTCGCTTGGCTACAAGCCGCTCAACCGCCGCTTCTCCAAGGCCTTTGGACTCCCCTACACCGCCAGTAATTTCTTGGTGATCATGGCCTCTGCCCTCTATTTGGCCTGCTACTGTTTTATCCCCCACTTCTGGTACAGGGGGTGCCGTGGGTTCGGGTCTCCTCCGTTGGCAGTTCGCGCCGGTCTCATGGCTACAGCACTCGTGCCTTTCATCTACGTGCTCTCCGGAAAGGCCAACATGATCACATTCTTCACTGGAATCTCTTACGAGAAGCTCAACACCTACCACCAGGCCATTGGCGTCCTCTGCTTGGCGTTGGGCCTTGTGCATACCATCCCATTCTACTACCAGGATCTCCACGAAGGCGGTACAGCCAGACTCCACTACCAGAACACCACCAACTTTTACTACTACAGTGGGATTCCACCGCTTTTGCTCCTCATCATTCTTTGCGCAGGTGCCAACTCCATGATCCGCAAAAGAGTGTACGAAGTGTTCTTGCACATCCACTGGATCTGCGGTATGGGCTTTTTCGCTACTTTGGTGTGGCATATCGATAACTCTTTGACGGGCTGGGACTATATGTGGGGAGCTCTTGCTTTCTGGGCGTCTCAACTCATCTATAGAGCCCTTGTCAAGACTTGTTTCCGGCCAAATGCCTTATTTTTGCGCCCCAGACAGGCTCAATTGACCAAGTTGCAGCACGGTATCTACGAAGTTGTTGTGTCGAACGTCCAGAACATGAAGTGGAATCCAGGTCAGCACTGCTACCTCCGTTTTGCTGGAGCTCGGATTCTCGATAACCACCCGTTCTCCATCTGCTCCCTTCCTGATGCGGCTGAAGGCTCCAGCGAGTCCAAATTGAAGTTCATTATAATCCCCAAAAAGGGCTTGACACGTGTATTGTACAACCAGTTGGATGAGCACATCACTATGAACCGCAAAGTTTTCGTTGACGGACCCTATGGCGGCACCACTAGGGACCCATTGGCGTTCGACAACCTCTCCCTCATCAGCACCGGAACCGGAGTCACCGTTTGTTTGCCTTTCTTGTACCTTGCTGCACAGAACATCGCCAAATACCGCAGCGAGGGCAGACCTTTTGTCACCAAAGACGTGCATTTTGTGTGGGTGATCCGCCATGAGGATAACATCGAGTGGATCCGCGCTGAGCTTGACCATATATGCAAATTGGCAGGAGATTACATCACAATTGACATCTACGTGTCGAACGGCTCGGAGAAACTGACCCCTGATAGCACCCCTGAGATCGTCGGAGCCCCAGCAGACCCTGAGAAGGGATGGTCAGACCCTGAGACCTCGAGGCTTGTGGTGTCAGACCGCATCAGCATCCACCACGAAAAGCCCAACATAAGCCAGATTGTACTTGGATCTAAGCGGTTTTTCAAGCGCAAAAACATGTTCGTATCTTCAGGCAGCGATTCCATGCGCTCTGAGGTTTCTTCGGCGATATCCAAGTTGCAATCAGCGGTGTTCAACACCGATTTGGTGCGCACCAATTACCCTGTTGAGGAAGTGTATCTTTACACCGAGACCTTTGGCTGGTAATTGTACATAATAGCATAGAGCATAGAGGAGATGATAAAAATAGAATGAAAAGAGAACAGAGAAGAAAAGTAGGAAGGAGTCTGGATGAGAAAGCAGAAGATTGGGGTGAGCAGAGCCTGGGGTGTACGCTGAAGGAGGCATCTGGACATGGAGAAAAGAGGTAAGGAGCAGACGAGTAGAATGAGCGAATGAAAAGGAAGAGATGAAAAAACAGAACAGTCAATAGATGTCAGCTCAAGTGCTGTCTCACCCGAACAACTTGAGTATTCACTTCAAGCTAAAAGTCAAGACAAGCACATGCTTCAATTATCAGATGTAATCCATTTGTTCATCGCCCTGTCTGTTGGCCGGTAATGTCAACATCTTTATGCTGGCTCTAGGCCAATGGGGGACAATTGGGCTCTCGCTAAGCTGGTGGCATATCTGCCCAATCACTGCCGAATTAGGGACAAGCCAGGGCCATTGCTCGCCCGAATCATTGAACAAATTCAGCGTAGAGTAATATGCTCTCGTACGTGTTCAGCCCATACGAATCCGATGACAACCCTCCAATGACCACCACAAGCCCCCCATGACCGTCCCCGGACAAGCTACCAGCCTATGCCATGCCGCTGGGGCGAGCCGCGACATTTAGTCCCCGCAGCGGCTCATGTTCTGGAACACGAGCCATCAGCGGCCCTCATTGGGCCCCGTCCCGAAGGGTCCGATACGCGCCGCGCACCTAGACGAGCACCCACCGGTGGCCCAACACTTCCACCAAGTGCTGACCCCCCTGAACTGTCGCCCGAACCAGCCCTCGAACTGCCACTCCGCTCCCTTCAGAAACGGCGGCCGGGATGACATCCAGCACAGACAAAAACAATAGACACATCCGTGCACCCACACCCATCCTCAGTTTCCGAACCGCTGTTTACGTTTCCTGTTCGGTACCTGCGCACTGGGCCCACATCGCCGCAATGCCCCAAATTTGCCCCAATGGGGCCCCCGTAGCGCCCCGCTCAGCGCCTGGCGCTCGTCTGGCTCCTGGGCTGTAGACACAACAGAGGCCTGGAATCCTCAGCTTTTCTTTCGTTGCCCCCAGCTTGCTCAACTCTTCGCTGGCCGCTGTTTTTGCATTTGACGTCTCGTACCAGCGTCTGATCGTCCCAATCTCGCGCTCTAGCTCCGAGACCTGACACGTTGCACAGTCCATGAGGCAGCAACAGGAAGGAGCAACACTCAGGTCTACCCCCACTCCGAGAACTTAAACCAGCACCCAGGTCCACACATAGACCCACACCACCGGCCCAGGCCCGCATCTCCCACGATGCTCCACAAAAACGAGAGCCAGCTGTCGCTAGGTCCCGAGAGCTCATACAACTCGCGCCTCTCGCGACAGCTGTCGTTTGCACGAGCCTCCGCCAGGGGTCTCACCCACCAGCCATCGCGACTAGACCTCATCGATGACACGAGGCTCACATCGTTGCCACTTCCGCCACCCACAAGGAGTCGAAAGCGCGAGAGGACCCGTACACAGGGCGAGCTGGAGGGAGACCACCGGCGTCACCAGAGGCACATGGCGCCCCACAGCGAGCATCTTGACTCGCTGGACCTCAGTTCCTTGGATGACGTGCCCGCTGATACCACCGAGGACTTCAGTTTTGCCGACGAGGACGAGAGTGAGGACCCCATCGTTCTTGTGGAGGATTACATGGAGGGCAGAGGCGAAGAGGCGCTCAAGTTCAAGGGAATACCTGGCGAGCTCTTCGCTCCAGAGAGCACCGGAACCTCAAGGTCCACCAGCAACAGCACGCAGGGCACAGTAACGTCGGTGACAACCTTCGACACCGTGGGCTCGACAGCGAGCACCTGGAGCTCGGCCAGCACCAGCAGCGGGCGCCTCAGCGCTTCTTTGCAGCGCAAAAAGTCGCTCGCCACCTTCAAGCTGCGGCTATTTCAGACTCGTCCCGATGACCGCAGCGTCTCGGATGTGTCGACCATCTCCGATGGCCAGATATCCAAGGCCCCTAGTGCCTTCAGGGCGTTTTCCCCGCCCACATCCAACACAGCGCTGGAGAATCTTGAGGAGATTTTCGGCAAGATCAAAGGCACCGACTCCTTGAAGCACTGCGATCTCTGCGATAAGCCGTTGTACGAGGTGAGTGCCATAATAAACCGGAGCCAGGAGGGCCGAGATAACCACCAGAGACGGGAAAAAGTGCTGGTCCTTTCGGGACAAGCTATCGACGGTATTTTGCACCAGATCTACGACGAGCCTTTGGAAAGCTGTGAAGCGGACAAACAAACCAGCTCGTGCATGTACCAGGAGTTTATCTGCGAGGAGTGTATCGAATACTACGAGGAATTCTTCAACGAGCTCGAGGAGCTCCGGGCGCTGGAGGATGAATTCCAGCTGGCCCTCCAGCATTCCTACGCTAAGGTTCACGATATCTTCAGCACCATCCAGCGGAAATACAGCTCCGACAGCACAGCAAACAAATCAGCAATACCAGAAACGGGCGGCAAGAGGTCCCGCTTCTCCAGAATACTTTTGGACAAGCTTTACTACTTGAGGGAGGTGTCTAATCTTGAGGACGGCAGCGCAGAGGGAGCCAGAACCGGTACGAAATGGGCGCTAGAAGGCCCGCAAGCCTCCCAAAATGATCTGCCGTCGCTGGGTGGGCGGGAGGTTCCTGAGTGGGTGCGAGATCTCCACGAAAAGTTGCGCTGGAGATGGAGGCTCCGTGGCTTGGTACCGACGGCAATTGTGGGCGCTTCACTGCATACAATCAAATAGAAGATAGGTTTGGGTTGAGTGTAGAGAGAAAGTAGGAGAAAGTAGGAGAGAGTAGGAGATGGTAAGAGAGACTAGGAGATGGGAAGAGAGGCTAGGAAGGGCTAGGAAGCGGTAGGATATATGAGCTCACACAAGAGGTGGAGATGAGAGGATTATGAAAGGCTTTGATTGCCACAGGACTAAAAGTCAGGATTCAGAGTCTTCTAATACCAACTGAGAGAGAAAAAGACAGACAAGGTCTAGAGGGTCGGCAGAGGACGCTACAGTGGGCACAGTGGGCCCCAGGTACCCTGAAAAGGCTTGTCTCTCTATGCAGTACAGAGGAGAAGGCATTTGGCGAGTGTTCGGCGTCTTTGGTGGAGCGTTTCTGAGCCAGATGCTCCGATACTTCTCTGGTTCGTCCCCACTCCGGCGGCGGTCTGCCAAGGAGGCGCTTTCGCTCAACGAGTGGATTTTTCGCCGCGAGGTGTTCAAGTTGTACCGTCAGATTGTGCGGGCAGCCTTCAAAACCCACGAGAGACGCGGACTCATAGACTACGCTAAACACGAGTTTGTTGTGAACAAAAGTGTGTCGGATTTGGAGCAGCGACGGTATCTTCTCAACGTGGGAATGAAGCAGTTTCGAGACATGAAAAAGACAATGGGATTTCTGACTGATACCTGAGATTGTGAGGATAGCATGTTAGGCTAGAGATAGGTAGAGCTAGGGAGAGTAAGTTAGGGGAAGCAAAGATTTATGGAGATCTTGCGCTATGTTGCGGCCTCTAGTGGGACCTAGCGGGAATGAGCGGGAATTAGCTAATCTGCGGGGGTTTACTGAACCAGTAGGCTAAGCGCACTAGGGGTATCAATCCTTGGACTAGAGCAGATCGACGGAACACCACCACCGCATAGGCTGGCAGATTTGCTGGTTAATAAGCCCCAATATGAATCAGTGCACTTTTAGTCAATGCGAATGCACATTCACTCTAGACCACGGCCACCAGTAGTCTATTGTAGGCTTAGCCCGGACCCTAGCGGATACCCGGAGCAGCGTACCCTGGCGGCATCTTAGCGCCCGCACCATTACCCTCCCTGGACTGTGGGCCCCGCTACTCCCAAACGGGTACCCTCCGCACCTCGTATCTCCAGCCAGTGATACCGCCAGGAGCCGCATGTTATCAGCTGCGATAGCCGCCTATTGTCTCGTTTTCATCCCAAACCAACGGAGATCGCCGCAGTTTCTCCAGATTTCACATTCTCCTGTAATTCTGGTGCCATGATCCACCTGAAGCAACCCAGCACCAAGCTTCGGTTTGTAGGTGCCTCAGCTCGTTCCCGTCATGGCTGCTTGACCTGTAGAAGGAAGAGGTAAGTCCCCCCACCACTCCGCTTTTCCAGCACCACTAACATCGCAGAAAGAAGTGCAATGAGGTCCATCCGGTGTGCGGATTGTGCCTGCTAAGCAAAAGCGAATGCACCTGGCGCGAGCCGTCCCCCAAAGCTCGGGAGACATCGCTGGGTAGACCCAGAGTGCCCATAAGCGAACCCGCTGTCTCTGTCTCAGACTCTGTCACCGACTCGGCGGCCTCTGGAGAAACAGCCGAGTCTTCCGAGACGGCGGAGTCTTCCCGCGCGAGCTCTCACGAAGATCACCAGAGAGCGGAGGCTTCTAAAGGGCTGCAAATTGCCCTCAAGGCAGCGGATTATTCGTTGATACGGTACCCTCAGGTCTTCCCCCCGGCGGCTGCACCCACAACATTAGCCGAGAGTTTGCTGGCGAGCTCTCCGACCACTCTGTCCTCCAATTACGCCCCGAAGTTACCCTTCCAAGCACCCGCTGTGTCTGCTCTAGCTCTACAGCGCAGAGACTCCGTGAACTTAGAAACGGTGCCTGAGCCGAGCCTAACCCTGAACGGGAACTCGGCCCGTACCCTGGTTCACAGTCACCGAGGGCTGGTTGGAAGCATTGGATCTGCGAGGAGCTACGTGTCAGCTCAGGAGAACTTTCCGGCCCAGAGCGGCCCAATGTCTGGAGGAATACAGACGCTGACCCAAGTGCCCTACAGTGCCCAGAGTCCATACGCTCAAAGTCCTTACGCGCAGAGTCCTTACACCCAGAGCTCTCTAACAGGAACAGCCTACGCCATAAATCCCACGACTTCATTCCAGGGCACACTCCAGGGCCCACTCCAGGGCCCACCCCTCCTGGTTCCAGGGACCATAACTCAAACACACTTGGCCCCCAGCCAGCCCTCGCAGATCCCCAGTTTCAACGCTATCATGAGCTCTATTCCTCCGGACTCCCAGCTCTCCTTGGACCTCCCGAGCACCATGGCGGCTGACCCCTATACCCTTGTCGTGGAAAACAAGACCCTCATGCTACCTGACCACAAGCTGAAGGTGTTTTTCCAGAAGTATCTCGAGATCGCCCAGGATATGTCGGTGCTTGGCAACGAGAAGAACGACTATGTGTCTATCTTCGTGCAAATGGCATGCGAGAGCAAATGCGTGCTTAATGCTCTCCTCACCTGGGGCGGAATGTCCATGGGAGGGACCAATGAGATCCTCTGCCGCCGGGTGAACCTCCCGGAGACCATAGAGCTCATTGAAGAGTGTCTCAAGAACAACAGGCGCACCCGTACCGACTACTGCTATTATCTTGCCAGCTATCTCATTCTCATTGGCGCCGAGGTCACCCGAGGCTGTGTGAAGGACTGGGACGTGCTTCTCGAGGGATCTATTAAGTTTATGAAGGACATGGGGCTCCACGACGACATTTTGAACGACCGTACTCACCTTCTCAGCGAGACGGAGCGGTTTCTCTTAGTGAATTTCCTCCATCACAGCATCCTAAGCTCCGAAATCAACACCTCAGGTAGCCAATTGACCTCTAAGATTTTGATGACATCGACTGGAATCGACTCCATCCAGGGCTGTCTCAAGCCCATGCTTTCGCTTCTCTGCCGGGCCATCGACTTGGGCATAGGTGCAAGGGATAAATACAAGTTGTTGGAAGACCCAGGAAAGCTCAACAACTACAAAACCACCAGCGAGATGAACAACATCCTCATGTCTGCCCTCGAGTTGGATAACGAGATTTACGACTCCAAACCGGCTCCGGAAGACTTGCAAAAGCTACCAAAAGCGACCCTTGAGACTCATCTCTCGCTCTACGAATTGTACCAGTTCACTTCACAGATTTACTTGCGGCTTCTGGTGAGAAGATACCCGCCCAGCGTACCTGAAATCCAGATATTGCTATATAAAAACATCAACATGTTGAAGTTTTTGGTCAATTCCACCGTTAGAAGAGCCATAAAGTACCCGCTATTGATATCGGGGATTTGCTGTGTTTATGAAAGCGATAAAATGACGATTATGTCATTGTTGACCCAGTATCAGAAGAGCCTTGACCACAAAAATATCGACCATATTCGCCAGATCGTCACTGAGGTATGGAAAATGAACCCCGATGGTCTCCACTGTATCGACTGGTTTGACATTGTCAAGGGTTTCGGGTGGGAGTTGTGCTTAGTGTGACTCTAGTTCCGTCACGACCGGGCTATTAATTTGCATCTTTCCTTGATCATACTGTTACCATCACCGTGCTTTGGAGATTTATTTATCTCGATCATATAATTACCATCATATAGCTATCATCATATAGTTACCATCATATAGCATCACATTGCTACCATTCTATTTCCATGGTCAGATTTCTCCTAGAGTTTTGAACAACCAATATCTACAAAAATCTTCGAGCGGGTTCCACAGGAGCTCACGGCCCAGAATTAATCAAGTGGAGCCTGTGCCCAAAAAGCTAGCACGTAATCTACATTTTGCATTTACATACTTTTCATATCGGTCTTGACAAGCTGTCATATAATTATACTTACCAGCATAACTATTTTTGCTGCAGCGAAACAGAATATGTAGTACAACATCTCATCCAGTTACAGGCTTTTCACATTTATTTTTCAGATCTGCCATCAAGTGAGGCAACGATATGCAACGTCCATTTTAGCGTTCCCGATGTTCAGAGAACGAAGAAGTCGACTAGTTAAAAAACTGCCGGCTCTCCACGGAGAAGAGAGACTCTCCGCCTATGCAACAGTACCGCAGCTTACGCTCATTACCTCCTCGCAGCGTACGACTGCTCCAATGAAGTCACTATCTTCTCCATAACCCCATCAACAAATGCCCCGTCGATTCCCAACTGGCTCTCCGCAACCCATTGCTTGACTCCTGATCCTATTTCACCCACATCCGCCACAACTTGTGCGGCAAGCTCTCTGTTATTTAGCACTTTCAAATCCTTGGCCAAGGCCGTAGCAACGTTCTTTAGCTCGCCAATCTTGGCTGAGTGCTCTTTTAATAGCACACCATTGCTCGTGCCAGTTGTAAGAAAGTTTCTGATGTTCTGTGCCATCTCGGCAACAACCAAAACCGCATGGTTTAGGCGCCAAGTGAGACGGACCGATTTGTCGGTGGTGGCCACAAATTTCTTAGAAACGAACCCAATGCTCAAGTTCTTGACCAAAAAGTTGAAATCTCCCACATTGAAAGGCTTACTGCTGAGCAATTTGAAGATAGTGAGGTAGACCTTGACGGTCCAGGCCTCCACGGGCGTCAATTCCGCAGCCAAATTGCCCGCAGAAAGCTTGTTGAGACGCGAATAGTTCTTTTTGAATGCTTTGGAATCAGTCTCTTGCAAAAGAAGCTCAATGAGATGGTACACCCTCACGTAGAGTGTACTCTGGCGGGGCCCAATGCTCAATTCCCGGTCAATTGAATCACCAAGCTCGCTGAGACCAAACTTCCACGCACTCACAAAGTCCCTCGAGTCAATGAGCAGACCACTGGCCTCGTATTTGAGGTCATGGGGCGTGTAAGAGGTCGGGAGAGAGGCAGTTCCAGAAGCAGGTGCTACAGAAGATTCCTCTGTCTTTGGCTGTTCTCCAATATCTGACCCCAACGTCTCAGGCTCGCGTTCCAAAACGCTTGCCTGGCGCAAGGTATCGATACAGTAGCTCTGGATCTGGCGGTTGTTGATGCCCTTTGCTATGCGGCCCAATTCGATTTCGTTCAATGCACGTGCCAACGAGCGGTCAATGGACTGGCCAAACTCAAGAAAGCCCCGGAGCTTGTTGAGTGCAAGTTTTTCAAAGCCTTGGGACAAATGCTCGTGGATTTCCTCCTCTGCATTAATGTAAAACTTCTCAATGGCCACCAACTTGTTGAACTGGTCGATTTTGGGAGCTAACGTCGACACCCGCGTGCTATAGTAATGTCCTAAGGTGTCGTTCTGGATCATTTTAATCTTGAGCTCCTCAAAATGTGTCGCGGTCAACGTGTGGCAGTTGATAAAGGTGTAGAGCTTCATGAGCCAAAGCTTCACCTTGAACTCGAACTTGTCGTGAGCCAAGCACTTCTCGAGGATAATGATGCATTTGAAAACATCGCTGATGAAAAGCTCCGGGTCTTTGGCCGCCACTGAAGCCTGAAGGATCTGCTCTGCGTTCATGAGCACGAGCTCATCCCCAAAAAAGTAGTCTGTGTCCTCTTTACGCGCAAGGAGCTGCTGGACATTCGGATGGAAATAGAGGCGGAAGTTCTCCGCCACAAAAGTTCGAGAAAACTCAGAGTCCAATTCTTGCTGCGGTCCTTGGGCTAACCAAAGAATGAGCTTCTGGTTGTTCACAAGCGCATGGAGCTCTCGGTCAGAGTACTCACCGCGCGCCACGATCTCCCTCGAGGTGGCCGCCACAAGCTCCTGGAACACCGTTTTGTCAAAAAGAGCATTTCGGCAGAAAAACTTCAAATCATTGAAGCAGCAAATTTTGGAGCGATACTGTGAGTAGTAACGCCGCACGTGTTCATTAAAGAGCAGGGCCAGCGACCGAGCTTGGGCGTACACGAGGAACGCAAGAGTAGCATTTCGTGACTTGTAGTCTGTAGCTAGGGAGAGAAAATTGGCCCAGTGGGTATCCGAGTCCCCAGAATCATCCAGTGAGAACCGAGAGTTGATGGAGTGCACCAAGTAGCGCCAGGTATCAAAGTCGTCGAGCTTTTCCTGGGCCAACACGCGCTCACAGTAGCTTTGAAGCTTGACCCAGTCACCAGACCGACACAATGAGTCAAGCAAGATAATCTGGAGGTTCAAATCGAGCTTCTTGTCTCTTGAAAATTCCTCAATCTCCGCAACGACACCATCAAAATCGGCGACTTTGTAGTGCAACTTCGCCAGCAAGTACAACTCCTGCTCATTGGTCAAGGGCCGAATAGTGTCAAGTATTTTGAGGGAAATTTTGGGGTACAATGACTTCTCTGTCTCAGTGGCAATGGGCAGCTCGCTCACCAAATAGTACGCGAAAGCAGCCCAAAGCGAGTACTTTCTCAACTTCAAATTCTTCTGGAGCAACATGGTAGATTTCTGAAGGGTCCGTATGTCATATCGCCGGAGCGATACCTCGAACCAGCTGTGGATCAAGTCGTGGTTCGAGTACTTGCGAATGGCGCTTTCGTACACCAGGACCGAATCGGCAGCATGGGCAGGAAAATGGGCAAAAATCTCCGAGAGAAGTTTAAGGGCCTCAGGGTCACTGGGAACTTTTTCCTTAAGCTTGAGACCCTCTCTTATAGCCTCCTCGTTCCGGCCCTGGCGGTAGAGCACATAGCTGCTGAGGGCGTAGTAGTAGCTGTGGTTCGGGTACTTCTTGAGCTTCTGCTGCACAAGCTGAAGAGCCTGCTTGTAGGAACCGCTCTCTATGGCCTGGAGCACCGCTCGGTCTGGGCTGGACATGGTTGTGCTACCTGTGGCACTGTGAGCTTGGCTTCAGAGACGTCCAGTCTCGAGAAGCGAACCACGAGCTGAGAGTACTGCATACAAATATGTCTACCAACTGAGATCAGAAAGAGAGAGCACAGCACAGCGCAGAGGAGAAAGCAGAGCAGATCAAGAGATTGCAGCCAGGCTGATAATGGGCCAGAAAAGAGGGGCGGTGTCCAGATAGAAGAGGTTCACCAAAAAAGTTGCCCGACAGAAGTGCCACATCAGAAGTGCCACAGTGCCTCTTGTGGCCTACAGACCAAGTTGATGTGGGCCCTTGCCTTTAGCTGGACGGGAGAGCCCGTTCCAGCTCCATATTGGGCCGTCAATGTCGCATTTGCTGAGAGAGAAAGCCGAGGGCTAAATCTCGCAGCTTGGAGGACGGCACCACCTGACGGCAGCCCAGCCACTCCCCATGCACTGACGGTCTTTTCTTTTTAGACCCCCGCCACGAAATGGTGTACCGTCAGCCGTCCGCAGGGGCCATTGTGCAGGAAAGATCTATCTGACGGGATGTCACTCCATGATGTCATTGACAAAGTCTTCGGGCAGGGATTATTGAAAAAAAAGGGAAAGTGGGGGAAGGCTGTGGGAAGTAGCTGTGGACTAGGTGATGGCAAAATTATTTGCAGCTGCTCAAGTGACGACGGTAGAGGCTGGACAGACATAGACATAGAATTATTGAGATGGTGCGATGAGCTAGAGAAGCGGCACCAATCGTGCAACAATGTAACTGAACCTTAAAACGCACTCAGATTAGAGCATGCAGTGTTATCAGCCGGACCTTATCCTAAGATAGTCCGGGAACGGGGAAGCATTAAAGATTGAAAGATCAAAAATATTTGTCCCGCAATCACGTGACATTTTTGATTAGGACAGTTTTCCAGGCCCCCGTGGTAAGATTAGATGGAGATTTCACCTCCAGCAGCCCTGAAACAGTCTAGATAGCATGGTGAGCATAAACCGGGGTACCAACGGCCGTAAAGAGCAACATTTGGGGTGCCAAGAGAGGCAAGGCTCAAGAAATGTACACGGGCTCACAACGTGCTCATTTTTTCTGCAGGCAGAAGAAGACTCGTGACAGGGCATCAGCCACGGGGGGCTGCGGAGCTGAGCTGCCGAGGGTCAATCGATGGGCTGCCACAGCGAGTGGATCGGCCCTAAAATTGAAATTTGCAAGCATCAGAGTAGCGCAAAACGTCAGGGCATGTCAGAAAGCCACTAATGGGTGCAGCCAAGCGGTTGCACCGCCAGCGCTGGATAAGGTCGCAGCGCTATCAGTGCCCGGCCGCGCCTTTCAAGAAATTTTGCCAAGAGCTGAGGCTTGGCGCGCACTCTGGGGCAGTGCCTGCACCGAGGAGATAGAAGGCTGCAAGTTTGCAACAGGCTGTATAAAAGGACCCATGCCCCCTCCTTGTCCAATGACAGCACAACTAAAACCAAGCCAAAAAGGCCTTTACTGCAACTTTGAACTTTCACACGCAGACTGCATATTATAGCATGAGCACGCGCTCTTCCAACCACTCGATGTCAGACGCTACCCAGCAGTCGGTATCCCTCAATGAAAAGACGCCCCAGGCCAAGGAGCTCCTGAGGAGCGAAGTGTCGAACTCAGACCGTGAGTTTCTTGCATACAGAGCCACCGCAGCCGAGTGCGCCAAACACTTTGGCGCCGACTTGGCCAACGGGCTCTCCACCTCCGATGCGGCCGCCTTGCTCCAGGCCCATGGCCCCAACACGCTCGGCGAGGGCGCCAAAATCTCCTACGTCGGCATTGTGGCCCACCAGGTGTTCAATGCCATGATCTTGGTGTTGATAATTTCCATGGTCATTGCATTTGCCATCAGAGATTGGATCTCCGGTGGCGTCATCGCCGGGGTGGTGGGCATCAACGTGGGCATAGGGTGCATCCAGGAGTACAAGGCCGAGAAGACCATGGGCTCCTTGAAGTCCTTGAGCTCCCCCAGCGCCAGAGTCACCAGAAACGGCGACGACATCACCATCCCCTCCGAACAGGTTGTCCCTGGGGATATTGTCCACATCAAGGTCGGCGACACCGTCCCGGCCGACTTGAGATTGACCGAATGTGTCAATTTGGAAACCGACGAAGCATTGTTGACCGGTGAGTCGTTGCCTGTTGTCAAAAACGAATCTGAGCACTACCCGGACTACTGGACCCCCGTTCCTGTTGGTGACAGATTGAACATTGCATTCTGCAGTTCCATCGTCTCTAAGGGACGAGGCACCGGTATTGCCATCGCGACCGGCTTGAACACAGAGATCGGTAGCATTGCCAAGTCACTCCGTGGCGACAACTCGCTTATCAGAAAAGTCGACAAGACCGACGACAAGAAGCCTGGCTCCAAAGAATACCTCCACGCCGGCTTCGGCACCATCAAAGACATCTTTTTTAACATCTTGGGCACCAATGTGGGCACTCCTTTACAGAGAAAGTTGTCCAAGTTGGCGATTTTATTGTTTTTCGTGGCGGTTTTGTTTGCCGTGGTGGTTATGGGATCCCAAAAGATGCACGTCAACAGAGAGGTCGCCATTTACGCCATCTGTGTGGCTCTTTCCATGATCCCCTCGGCCTTGATTGTTGTTTTGACTATCACCATGGCCGTAGGAGCTCAGGTGATGGTTCAAAAGAACGTTATCGTCAGAAAATTGGACTCCTTGGAAGCTCTCGGTGGAATCGATGACATCTGCTCTGACAAGACCGGCACCTTGACTCAAGGAAAGATGATTGCCAAAAAGGTGTGGATTCCTTCGGTCGGGACCTACTCAGTGATCAACTCCAACGAGCCGTTCAACCCCACGATCGGTGACTTGGCCTACGCTCCTCACTCGCCGCAATTCATCAAGGAAGTCGATGAAGAGATCGACTTCTCTACTGCGGTGCCTTCGCCCACCCCAGAGCTCTTTTCTAAGTGGATGTACAGTGCCACCTTGGCCAACATCGCCACCATCAACCAGGTCCCCGATGAGGCAACCGGAGAGTTGGTGTGGAAGCCCCACGGTGATGCCACTGAAATTGCCATCCAAATCTTCACCACCCGCTTGGACTTGTCCAGAGAATCCATTGCCCCCAACTACGAGCATTTGGCCGAATTTCCCTTTGATTCTTCCATCAAGAGAATGTCGTCCGTGTACAAGTTGATTGAGACAGGCGAGTCCATGGTCTACACGAAGGGAGCCGTTGAAAGGGTCTTGGGATGCTGTGACAGCTGGTACGGTGACGAGGGTTCCAAGGGAGCCGACGCCGAGATTCCGTTGACCGAAGAAGACAAGCAGCAAATTGAAGCCAACATGGCCGCGTTATCCAGCGAGGGCTTGAGGGTGTTGGCGTTCGCCCACAGACGTTACTCCGAGGCCACCGAGGACCTTAGCAACAGAGAGCAAGTTGAGACTGGATTGACCTTTTTGGGATTGATTGGAATCTATGATCCTCCCAGAATCGAGACCGCTGGCGCCGTCAAGAAGTGCCACAGAGCCGGTATCAACGTGCACATGTTGACTGGAGACCATCCCGGTACCGCCAAGGCCATTGCACAGGAGGTGGGTATCTTACCTACCAACTTGTACCACTACAGTGAGGACGTGGTTAAGGCCATGTGTCTTACCGCCAACGAATTTGACAGCTTGACCGATGCAGAGATTGACAGCTTGCCCGTGTTACCCTTGGTGATTGCCCGTTGTGCCCCACAGACGAAGGTCAGAATGATCGACGCTTTGCACCGCAGAAAGAAGTTTGCAGCCATGACCGGTGACGGTGTCAATGACTCGCCATCGTTGAAGAAGGCTGACGTGGGAATTGCCATGGGCCTCAACGGTTCAGATGTGGCTAAAGATGCTTCGGATATCGTGTTGACTGACGATAACTTTGCCTCCATTTTGAACGCCATTGAAGAAGGCCGCCGGATGTCTGCCAATATCCAAAAGTTCGTCTTGCAATTGTTAGCCGAAAACATCTGCCAGGCATTGTTTTTGATGATTGGTTTGGCCTTCATGGACGACTCCGGACACTCAGTGTTCCCCTTATCCCCCGTTGAAGTGTTGTGGATTCTCGTTGTGACCTCGTGCTTCCCAGCCATGGGATTGGGTCAGGAGAAAGCGTCTGACGATATCTTGACCCAGGAACCCAACAGCCAGATTTTTACTTGGGAAGTCATAGTTGATATGTTGGTCTATGGCTTCATTATGGCTGTGGGATGTATCTTGTGTTTTGTTGTGATTGTCTACGGAAACGGCGACGGATACCTTGGTGTCGACTGTAACACTACCGGTGGCCATGGATGTGGCTTAGTGTTCAGGGGCAGATCTGCATCATTTGCAACCATGACCTGGATGGCGCTTCTTTTAGCCTGGGAATGTGTGCACCCCGTCAATTCTCTTTTCAACATGAGACCTGAACTGAGCAACCCTTGGTGGAAACAGACTTGGATCGACTTGTGGGGTAACCAGTTCCTCTTCTGGTCCATTGTTGTTGGATTCGTCTCCGTTTTCCCCGTTATCTACATTCCCGTTATCAACGACAAGGTTTTCTTACACGACCCTATCGGATGGGAATGGGGAGTGGCAGTGGGCTTCTCTGTATTCTTCTTGTTGGGGGCTGAGGCCTGGAAGTGGTGCAAGAGAGTCCACAGAAGAAGAGTGGTCAAAAAGGCCAAGAACCCAGAGTACGACTTGGAAAGAACAGACCCATTCCACAAGTATGCTTCTTTCTCCAGAAGCAACACCATGGACGTGAGACCTATGGTATAGTGATTATAGACATAATAGAGAACATTTATTATACACCTGTAGGGAAGAAGGAGGGAGAAATGAAGGAACAAAGGAATAAAGGAGAAGAGACAAAACAAGCAAACGAAAGAAGAACAAATGAACATGGACACACAATGCTCTTTTCTCCTATCTCCCTCTTCCTCCTCAGCGCAACATCTCATCTGCCTTATTTACCTTCAACTGTTCGCCCAAATGTGCCGTGTCTCCGAAAGTCTGGATGACGCCCTCTCCCGTATTTCTATCGACATCTATCACCGTCACTGATGTGTTGTAGGCACCCTTTAGACGGTCAGCCTGTAAATCACCATGAAGTTTGTACCCCGATCTGTGCAAATGGTTGACAAACGCAGTAATGACGCCTCCATGTGAGCACACCACGTAGTTAAGGAAATTATTGTCCTTGCTCTGTTCGATCACATAGTCCCATTGCTTACCCACCCGGGCCACAAGAAGGTCTTCATGCTCGCCGAGGTTGCGGAAGTCAGAGCTGTACTTCGCTATAGCGTCCTTGATGTACATGCCCTCCACCTTCCCCATCTGTCTTTCTCTCAAATCCTGCGTGAATTTGGCCTCTTGCTGGAGTTCTGGGTGGTGTGCAAGGATCTCCTTCACCGTATCTGTGCATCGCACTAAGTCTGAAGATATGACCCCGTCAACAGGCACAGATTTGAACCTGGCGCCTACTTTTTTGGCCTGTTCTACCCCCGTCTTATTTAACTCCACGTTGATGTGTCCCTGAAGAATTTTCTTGACATTGTGGTCCGTCTGCCCGTGTCTGACGATGAAGATGCGGATGATGTTGGGGTCTGTGTTGGTAAGCGTGTTGTCCACCGTCATGAGGAGTAAAAACAAAAGTTGATGTAAAGTGTAAACAAGAAAAGGTCAAAGTTCAGAAGTCTGAGGTTCTATAATCTATGGTGGGATGAGGTGCTCTGCAACAGGCGTAGCTCTGGCTTATCGGAACGTGCGATCGAGCCAAAAGAATGGTGATGTAGGTCACGTGCCACGGGGGATGTCGAGGATACGCCAAAACACACGGATTGCAGAAGAAAACGGAAAAAGCGGCCACTGGAGTAATTTGTGCCCCATTTCGGAACTCGCTCCAGAATATCGGTTCCACACCCAGCGGCGTCCCACTTTCCTGGTGCCCGTCTCCTTCACCCTCGCAACCCTTTCCTGCATCTGGGTGACTGAAAAATTCGTGGAACTCTCAGTGAAAAGACCTCCACCCACCCATTCCTCTCCAGCACCATGAGCTTTTTGCGGGCGTTTCGCTCGTTTTCACATACTCCCAGCAGGGCTTTTACGCAGTCGATACAGAGACCTTTCATAGGCGATCTTTTCCGGGACCGAAAGACCCTCCAGCAGCGGAATGAGCTTCTTGCCCAGAAACAGGAGGAAGAGACCAAGGAAGCAGAGCAGGACGAGGATTATGACAAGGAAATCAAGATTTTAAATGAAGAAAACTCACCGTCGTATGTTGCATTCAACCCAGAGACGGATATTCCCGAATTTGGAATCCACCAGTGGAAGTTCACCACAGTCGACCCCAGAGATATCGAGGCCACCTACACTCCCGAGAGCTTGAAGGAGACGATCAGCGCAGCATACCAGGAGGTTAGTGGCTCCTCTGAGGTACCGGAATTTGCCTCCGTGGAACTCAGCGATCTTGAGGGCAGATTCAGACTCGCCAAGCTTCTCCAGCAGAAGTTGGGATTCGATATCGGCGACTACCTCTGGACCAGGGCCCACACCTTGGAAGCGCTCCACTCGCAGTTGTTGGAGGTGGCTGCTAAGAGATGGACCTGGGAGAGAAATCCCAATGCCATTGTGTTGCGTCCGGAGGACTTCAGCGCTGGCAACGTGTATGTCAACCAAGAGCTCACTGCAGAGGAGCAGAAGGCTGCGTTCGAAGAGCTTGTGGAGAAGGCTAAGGACACCTACGGCATGTAAATAGATAATAAAGAGGTGACGAGGAAGCGTAGGTCCAGGGATGTGAGGATACGAGCTCAAGAACACAGCAATCTTCATCTCACATTTATTCCTATAAATACTTGGGCTACTTGCGCCCCAAAATGAACCCGACCACAAGGGAACCGCCTAGAACCGCCAAGGCCCCGGCAATAAGTGCCTCGTTGGGCACGCCCTTGACAACAGCCAGACCCAGTCTCCACCCGCCTATGGGCGCAGGCGCATGCGGATTGTGCACGTACAAGTCGGCCTTGTCGGTCTGGAGCAGCCTGTAGATCCTGACACACTCTATGAGATCGTGGTCACTTGTTATGGACACAACGTCGCCTTCGTCGTCGACGTAGCTGACTGCGTAGAGCTCCTGGTCGGCCAATTCAAGGAGCGCCATATCCTTGGAGCTCAATTTGGCGTCTATCAACAGGCGGAGCTTCTCCACGCCCTCGCTGGGGATGAGCGAGATCCGGTGCACGCGTCCTCCGGTAACAGGGGACCGGAACTTGAAGGTGTAGGGGCTGCTGGCGTCAAAGGATCTGCTAGATTCCTTGGACATGCCCACCGACACGGGGGACTTCACCGGCGAATTGACGTAAGATACCGAGTCCGAGGGCTTGATGCTGTCGATGTTGAAAGAATTAAACTCTAAGGCTGTGACCTCGGGGACAGGGTTCAGGCCCGTCACGGAATCCGAGTGAATCGAAGCGGAGTCCTCGTTGTCCAAAGAAGTCCAGAAAGTGTTCCAGGCAGGCCCCTCGCCCTCCTGGCCATCTCGTCCATTGCCCGACAATCCGCCGTCTTTTTCCTCAATGAGCTTGATTTGGTTCAAGGTGGTGTAGGTCAATTTTAGCACGTCCACGATGCCCACAATGTGTTTTGCGTCATCAATCACGGGCAAATTCAAGTAGTGGCCCTCAAACATCTTGCGCAATGCCTCCTGTATCGGGGTGTTGAAGTTGGCTACGTCTGGCTGGGGAGTCATGACCCGCACGATGGAGCAGGTCTTGGGGTCCAAGCCCGCGGCTATCACCCGCAAAACAACGTCCTTGGAGGTGAAAATCCCCGTGACCTCCTCGTTGGTGTCCCTGACCAACACGGCGGTGGTGTGGTGCTCTTTCATCAACACAGCCGCCTCGTAAGCCGAGGTCTTGACGTTGGTGTACACGGGGATCGTAGAGCTGCCGAGGACCGATTTCAAGGTGGGCCCGTTCATTTTGGCCCGTAATGTCTCGAAGTACTGGAAAATGTGCGCCGGCTGTTGTGCCATGCCGATTTCCGAGTGCACTGAGTCGAGAGCTTCGTAGAGTTTCTTGGACGATGTGTGCATTCTCTCCAACTTTTCCATTTGCTGGGCGTAGCACTTGGTGATGTCTAGCACCCCCACAATCTGGTTATCCTCTCCTAGCACTGGCAAGTGCCTAAAACCCTTTTCTACCATGAGATTGAGCGCCTCCTGGGCCGGGGTATTGGAGCTGGCGCACATAGGATCCGGGGTCATGATGTGGTCGATGGTCACCAGCAGCGCGTTCAAATTGGACCCGACCACCCTGAAGGCCAAGTCCTTGGCGGTGAAAATGCCCAAAAGCTCGCCCAAATCATTAACCACGAGAATGCAGTTCTCCCGCTTGGCGGTCATCACCTGCGATACCTCATACACGGTGGCAGAGGGCTTGCAAATGATGGGGTCTGAGGGATTCAACGACAACACCGTGCCCGGGGCGCCCTTTTTGGAACGACTGGTGCGTGCTGAGCTCCGTTTCTTCTTGCTGAGATCATTTTCGATCTTCCTCCTGATGGCCTCGTCTCTCTTGGACTGTCTCTTGCGGGAGTCCGACACCGGGTCGGCACCTGGGGTATTGGGAGTTTTCTTGTACATGAAGGGATGGAATCAGAAAACCAGGCAGGGGGTGATAAGAGCAGAATCGGGAGATCGAAGAAGAGGTGGCAGACGGAGAGCGAAGATCTGATCTTTGTGAAGCCCAATGTGGCATAAGCAAAACAAAGAGTAGCGAGGGAGGCGCGCCTTGGGGAAAGCGAGGGCAGTTTAACGAAGACAGGAGCCGAGACATGCCGCAAACACCAGAGAAGATGACGGAGGGCAAGAACCGAACAGTTCGTAGGGCACCAGAGCAGCCGGACCGTCAAACTCAGCCACCGGCCTGAGACCACCCGCTGCCATTTGACACCTGACCGAAATTGCAGAGTGCGGCGTAGCCCCTGAGCTCGATCCTCTATCGCCAGGCCCGCGCTGCCCTCAGTTTTGCAGCCATCTCTCTCGCCATAAATACCGGCCTTTCCCCTTTCCCTCTTCCCTCTCTTCTCCCTCTTTTTTCTTTTCTTTCACTTTAAAGCCTTCTTTCTCAGATGAGTCTTACTTCTTTCAACGCCCTTCTCAACCTCGTTGCCCTGTTCCCTGTGCTTGGGTACGCTTCGGGGTTCGCCAAAGACTTCATTATCGCCGTGATGAAAACAGGGCCTATGCCGAAGCACATCGCCTTGATTATGGACGGCAACAGAACCTTTGCCTCTAGAAATAACCTCCCATTAAGAGAGGGCCACAATGCGGGCGCAGAGTCCTTGATTCAAGTATGTGTCAGAGATCATTTCACTGATTATTTTACCGCTTCACTAACATAGGTGCTTGAAGTATGCTACAGACTTGGGGTTCTGACGGTCACAATCTACGCCTTTTCGATTGAAAACTTCAAGCGGTCTCAGGAAGAAGTGGACACCATTTTTGGCCTCTTGCGGGATAAATTGACTTTGATCTCCGGTAGCGATATTTCCTTCACTCAGGTGAACGGCGTCGCAATCAAAATTATCGGCAACAAGAAGATGATCCCCTCGGATATTTTGCTCGATCTAGAGGAGATCGAGAGAAAAACAGAGGTTCATTCAGCATCGGGAAGAATCCTCAATGTTTGCTTTCCCTATACATCACGAGACGACATTGCCCATTCCATGAAAGCGCTAGTGGACTCCTACACCAATCACGACATCACCAAAAACGATATTACCGTGAAGTCATTATACGATGCTATGTACATGGGGCCTGACTCGCCACCGTTGGACATATTGGTAAGAACAAGCGGCCATAGAAGATTGAGCGACTTCATGTTGTGGCAGTCCAATTATAATTGTACTATCGAGTTTGTCAGCACATTATGGCCAGATTTCAAGTTTTTGGGCATCACCGCAATCATTTTCAAGTGGATGTACTACAAAACTTTGCAGCTCGCAAAAGAAGCTAGCACCAACCTGAATCACAACAAGCCAATCAAAGATACATTGAAAGATTTGGCTCCAGCTCCACCAATTGTGTCTGTCACGGAAAGAGAGTAGCCTTATCTATAACGTCTTGATGATCTTCTTCACCTCCTTCTTCAGCCTTTCTTTCACCTTTGCTTCTTCAATTTTGTTCACATAACTCATGTAAACAACAACTTCTGCCGTCAACACAAGTAGGCCAAAGAAAATGCATAGCAAAACTCTATAGCTATCCTTCATTCGCAGAGACGAAGCGGTCCAATACCACACTGCATACACCACGCTTCCCACGCTGATCAAAACATTTACTATGGTCGTCACCTGGCTTCTCAATTCCTTTGTTGCCTGACCGGGTGATATAACGGAGTCTGCAGTTGGCTCATACAACGTCGTATACTCTGGTGCAGGGTTGACCAATTTTTGGTATTCATCCTCTTTAGCTTTCAAGCGTAAACTCTCCATGCTGGCAATAAACTCTTTAGACTTGGGTCGTACAGCTTCTTTATGAACCGGGATATATAGTTTCGTTGACTTTATCAACTCCATTAAGTTTTTTGTGGGTTTACATATCTTATAGAAATTGATCAAATTCTGGTGGGAGATATAATCATTGGCGACCAATTTTTGGATGGATTCTGAGTCCAAAGAAGAATTCTCTATGAGACTCTTCAAACTTGGAGTTACGACATACTTAGACATGAGGATGAGTGTGTTATATAGGTAGCTTGAGGCAGCTTGATGTTGGCGGTATGTCTGCAGGCTCATTTGTGGAAAGTTATCCGCGCGGCACCCTAACACCAACATCACTCCGTATCTCTGCTTATAAATACCTCTCACAGGAACGGCGATAGTTTCAGGTCCCAAATTTGGCGATGCCGTCTTCCACATCCACGGTAGTTGGGGCTTTGGCTTGCCAAAAAAATTCCTTTTTGAAGACGTTCCAGACCAAGGTCATTTCATGTGTTGAGTATAAGCCAGTGGAAAACCCTAGGGCTAAAAAATCCAAGAACAAAGATACGAGTTCATTGGAGGCCCAGATCAACTATGCCGTCGAGTTGAAAGACACCATATTGTTTCCTGAAGGAGGTGGTCAGCCATCAGACACGGGATCGATAATTTTGCCCGATGACTCGGTGATCACCGTATCTAAGGTGCTTAGAGATAAGTTGACGGCTATTCACATCACTGATAGTGCTATTGAGCCTGGTATAGAAGTTACTTTGAAAGTTGACTGGGACAGGAGAATTGACCATATGCAACAACATACTGGGCAGCATCTTCTCTCTGCTGTCTTCGACACGTATAATCTCGAGACTTTAAGCTGGGCCATGGGTGAAAAAATCAACTACATTGAACTTCCACAGAAGGTCTCCGATGAGACTCTCGCCGAAGTCAGTAAGAAAGTTAATGATTTGATCTTTGATGGTGTTTCGATCAATGTGACGACTCCAGACGCCCACGGTAAAGAGGTAGACACTTCACATATCCCTGAGGACTACGACATGTCAAAGGGGATAGTAAGAATCGTGAAAATCGGAGAAATTGATGCAAATCCCTGTTGCGGAACCCATTTGGAACTCACGCTGCAGATACAGGCCATTTCATTACTTCACCAGATCAGTATCAGGGGAGGAAATTCCAAGTTGCATTTTCTTTGTGGAGGTAGAGTCTACAAGTACTTGGAGGAGCAGAACAAGATTTTGAAAAATGCAGGAGCGCAGCTTTCTTGCCAAATTGAAGAGATTGGCGATAAGATAAGTATTTTGAACCAGAGCTATAAAAAATCGATTTCTAGAGAGTCTAATTTATGGAAGGAGCTTGCAGGAATTGAGGCCAAGAGAGTGTTCAGCAGCTTTGAGGCAGGAGAGAAGGTTGAATTTGTCTACAGACCTGAGAACAGTGCTGAGTACTTAACGTTGTTCCAGAAAGAATTGGCGACTTTGATCAATACCACGAAAGACACCGACGTGAACGTGGACAAGACCAACACTGTGGTGATCTTGAACGGAGATTATCCCTCCGGAACAGGCGGGTCCGTGAAGATCTTGGGACCCGAATCGGAGAGCATTGCGAGCGAAATAAAAAAGAGATTGAGCAACATTAAGGGCGGAGGAAGAAATAACCTGTTCCAGGGAAAAATTCCGAAATACGAAAAGGGTGAGTTAGAATCAGTGCTCGAGTTCTTCAAGCAGTTGAAGGTATAGAGACTTACAGAGCATTAGTGATGGGTTCTCAGCCCTGTATTTAGAGCTAAATATATATACATGAGTAGTGAATTCCACCTAACGCTTGACCCAAGCAGGCATCTTTCTGGCCTTGAGCTTACCGGGTTTCTTTCTTTCGACCTTCCTTGTGTCTCTGGTCATGAGACCACTAGAGTGCAATCTTGACTTGAGCAAAGGGTTAAATACCACCAAGCCCTTGGCAATGGCGTACATAATGGCCTCGCATTTGCCAGAGATTCCTCCGCCAACTACCTCAGCAAAGACGTTGTACTTACCGCTTTGACCCACCACAGCGAAGGGGTAGTTTATTCTGCTTCTGTGGGACTCCTGTGGAAAATAGTCGGCAAAAGTCCTACCATTCACCAAGACCTGGCCGTCTCCTTTGGTCAAATAGACTTTAGCATGCGATGATTTTCTTCCTCCGTAGGTGATGGCTCTGCCCTCTTCATCGAGAGTTTGGATCTTACGGGAATTCCGGCTTGCCACGCTGGCAGAATTGGAGAACCTATCGATGGCCTCGCTCACTTCTGCTGGCATTAACTGGGGATCAATGCTTCTTAATCTATGCAATAATGTAGTGAGCTCCTTGTGGTGAGAATTTCTCAATCTTGTTCCTGCCTGAAGTCTCTCTCTGTACTCTTCAAATGAAATGAATCTTTTACTGGCCAACGTTTCAGCATCAACTATCACTGTGGGGAGGTTTATGTGTTTCCTTAAAAGGGCATTTAACTCGTCCATGTTGTTGTCGTGAATAGGGTTACCGCCGTAGAATGTCTTTAGCGAGGGCACAATTCTTAATCTTTCCAACTCTGCATTTCTTGGAGTATCGTAATTGAGAATCCTGGGAATCGAAATCGTTTTGCTTCTCATAAGATTGACCTCTTTGGTAGGGGTCCGTTTGGGGATCAATGGACGACCAGTGACAGAGTCAAAAGCTTCATCATGGCTTTGCTCTGAAGCAACCTGGAGTCTTGAAGATGTGCTGGAAAAAAGCCTTCCCGGTACCACGCGCCCGAGCGACACTCTGGCCGGGGTTTTAAAAGCTCTAAGCGACATGCTGGCGACTACAGCTCGATCGGGGTCTTGAGAACTCGTTCAACAGTGACCTATTGGGCTGAAAATTTTGATAAAATGACACAAAATGACTACATGCAGGTCAACATCAATGCTTTGAAGAACAACTCTTGTACAGAAGTGCTATGGAAAGGGAGTGATATGGCAATAACGGATAATGATCTTACTTCTAATTCTTGGAATATTAATAATAATACATTAGGCAGCACTATGATACGGAGTTAAATTGCAAAAAGCGCATCCAGCCCATCCAGATGGGCTAGTCTCTCTGAGGAGAGTTATTTTCTGAGGGAGAGTTAAGGATTGAGGTCAATGTGCTAGTGTGAGCTGGGCGGGCAGAATAATCAGGGGCAGGAGCCGGGTCTGAATTCAACAAGCTCATGATGGACGACCTGGGCGGTGGTAATTGGGGGGCCGGCTGGATCTTTGGCGCAGTGGGTGATGTGTGGGGAGGCACGCTCTGGGAGCTTGAGACAACAGGCGGGACCAGTGCAGTTTCAGTAGCCACAGTTGCAACAATAGGCTTGTTAGGGTATGAGTCTTTGTCATTCAGAAGAAGAGAACTGATGAAGGGCCTTTTATCGAAAGTGCCCACAGGAGGAGCAGGAACCTCCTCAGAGCCATGACTTCCGTCGGTGTTCTCGCCCTTAGGTACCAAATCATCAGATGCCCCTCCCACGCCTGGAGTAAAAACTTGAGAGTAGCCAGGGGCGCCCGAGATCACTGGTAGTGCACTCGAATCGGCGTTGGTTCCAAGAACAGCTGCGAACTTCGCGTCAAGTCTCGCATCCGCGGCCTTGACGGTCTCCACCCACCCGTGCTTCTCGGCGTTTCTCTGGAAGTAGTTCCGCACCATCGTGGCGGTCTTGGTAGCCAATTTATCTGCGATGGTGGTCCATTTGGTGCCGTGTTCAGCGAGGAGATCCGGGAACATCGTGGTCTCGGTAATGCTCCAGTAGCTGGTGATGGCTCTCTTCTTGCTGTCGGAACCCAAGAGGTCACCATCGGCCTTTGGATTCTCGGGCTGCAATTGCTCCAACGGCTCAGTGCTAATGCTGGGTGCTGAAGCAAGCAGTTCTGTAGAGTCAGCAGGCACCGTTGAATCTGAGGAGATGGCTGGAACCGTCTGGGGCTCTTTGGTCTTAACAGCTGATTCCTCAGCAGATGGAGCCTTTGAGACGATAGGGGCTTCTGAGATAACAGGGGCATCAATGGTCTCTGATAGGACGGCAGCTGGGGCCAATACAATCTTGGGTGCTCCAGAAGAAGTCTTCAATTCCGCCGCAGGAATAGAGTGGGCAGGTGGAGCCAGAACCTCAGATGGCAAAACACCAACAGGCCCAGGCACCGTCTCAAAAGGTTCGGCTTGCGCTGATGTCTCAGCAGGAGGATCAACAGCGGCACCAACGGCTGGAGCCGTTGGCTCCTCTATCGGTTGTACCGGCTGCTCTGGAGAGCCCACCGGTTGCGTCGATGTGTCCGTCAGTTCTTTCTTCTTCTTCGACTTCTTCCTCGACTCAGGTCGCTCGTCTCCCTCAGCTCTCCCTTCAAAAACAGGCGCAGCCGCTCGCTTGCGTCTTCCTGTCTCTGTAAACAATTCCTCGCTGAAAACCTTTGGAATTGTGGGAGCATCCGGTGCGCTGTCAACGGTCTCATCGGTGGCCAATTCAGCTGGGGTGGATATTGGCGTCGAGGACAGCGAGGCATTGCGCGATTTCGCCGTCTTTCGGCGCGAACTGCCCTTCTTTGCTTTCTTTTTGAACTGCGACACCAATTGCTTGTAGTTCACACCCTTCTTGCTGATGTAGTAGTGGAGGACACACTCCTTAGGTGTCCTCAAACCGCCCATGTGCTTGGCAATGGCACCGAATTTCTTCGGGTAGAGGCAGAAAGCCTCGCAGAACAAATCGTGCTCTTGCTCCGAGAAAGTGTCGTCGAAATCGGTACGCACGCGGCGTGCCCATGTCAGAATATCGACCACGGCGTTGTTGGTGTCCATAAATTTGACATGGTCCCGCTTTATAGGGTCCAAGATGAGGTCTGGGATTTTGGCCGCCACTTGCTGGGCCTTTGCCATCGGGTCCTCGTCCTGCTCCTTGCCGAGGGAGCGGAGGATTTCTTCGAATTCCGCCTCCGTCGTCACCAAATCTCCGTGCCGCCTATTGCGACGACTGCTTGGCGCTGTCGCCACGGCGGTCTCAGAGGCCCCGTTCTCCGCTCCTTCAGGAACTGCGTCGCTTTCTGCCTCGGCTTTAGACCTGATGTCGATGGAATTCAACTCCCGGATCATCTCGTCATCTGGGGGATGGAGAATCTTCAACTGCTCCTCCATCTTGTCGCGTTTCTGCTCCCAGATCTTGCGCAAAGACTCGCTTTCGCTCCACAACCGGAGCCGCTTCTGCTGTATCCGGTCTCTGTTCTCCAGGAGCTGTGCAACAAGCTTCTCGCGCTTGTAGTCCACGAAGACCTGGATGTTTTCCACGTAGAACGGGTACTGCAGGAAGTCCGAGACGGGCTCAGCGGTGGAGTATTTGAGGAGCAGCTTGGGGTCAGGAAGCTGCAGATACTCCTCTTGCAAGGCAACGAGCTTACTCTCCATCAAGGTGAGTGGATAATTGCACCCTTCGGGATAATACACGTCGTCCAGCAGCGTCTCAGCGTGCGCTGAAAGGTTCAATGGCTCGGCTTTAACCTCAGGCAAGCCCTCAGTCTGCGCAGGTTCCGTTTTATTGGCCGGTTCTGGCACTGCCTCTTCAAGTTCCGCGGTGGGCTCCTTGAATTTCGCCTCATCCTCCGCCTGGTCCTCCTCTTCATCGCCGTCGTCCTCCATCTCCTCGTCCTCGCTGTCTCGGTCCTCCAGCTCCTTGGTGCGCTCCGCTTCTTCCCACAGCGCGGCTTCCTCCAGCTTCAACCCGCCCAGGCCATCATTGGCGAGGCCATTGGACGCTTCGGGACTAAACTCGGCTCGCCTCTCCTCCGTTGCTTCACCGCCATGCGACGGGTAGTAGTCACGCCGCGAGTCGTAGGCATCGTACTGGTCCTCGTCGCCTGGAAATCGCGTCTCTTTCTTAAACCCGCGGTACTTGCCCGCGTATCGGTCCACCTTGCCGGCCGAGCCGATGCCCGAGCCTGGAAATTTGCGTGGCGGGTAGTAGGTGTCGCTGAGCCGCTTGGGGCCCAGATTTGTGAGCGAGCTGCTCCCGCTGTAGCTCAGGCGCGATCTCTCCTTGCCGAATGACCGCGAGGGCACAGAATTAGTCAATGAACTCCTACCAGAGGGTGCGAAAGAGCCAGCGGCGCTGGGGTGGCGAGAGTCCATACTCCCGGCCGAATCTCGTCCATCTCGGCTCCCAGAAAGATACAGACCCTCCCCTCTATAACTTCCCGAGGAGGACCCGTTCAGGGCGCCAGATGACGACAAGCGCGGTTTGTATGACGACGAAGCGTGCGCGGTGCTGGAGGGAACCAGTCCAGGGGCGCTTGATTTGGGGTCGGAACCCGAGCTACCCGAACGCCACGGTTTATTGTAGCCGGCGCCCGCGCTATTGCTGCCAGAATAATGGCTCCCATACGCGCCCAGGGAGCCGTAGGAGCCATAGGCAGAGGGCCTGTTGCCGCTATATCGACGAGCGCTCAGGCTCTGGGGCCCCTCGCTGTCACCACTCACCGAGTGTGTCAACGAGGAAGACCCCAGTAGACTTTTGGAGAAATCTCGGCGGGAATTCGACAGGTGGAACAGCTTCTTGGGTCGCTTCCCAGACCCGTTCTTGGGGTAGTCATAGTCGTAGTCGTAGTCCTTATATCGCGAGCCGGAGGGCGCAGAGCCCCTGGAGCCGGACATTTCGGGGCTGTGGCAAAGTCTGGAACGCTGGAAGCGCCAGTGTGTGGAAGGGGAGTGCCTTTTGGTGTTGGGGACCCGTTCAGGGGCGTCACAGGCTCAGTCGCTGTGCAGGCGTCTCGCTTCCCTCGAAAAAAAAACCTCGAGCTCGACACTAAACTCTCCGCTCGGATTCACACAAACAGAAACGTCAGGAGCTCCAGCTGTTGTGATGGCGTTCTATAGGGGCCGGGTGTCTAAAGAAATTTTGTCTATGGGTTTTGTAGATTACGTAAGCACCAGCATTTGCTGACGTGAAAATAGAAGAATATTACGTCAGCAGAGGCTGGCTCTAGGGTGGTATCCTGGCCTAAAACATCCAGTACCAGGGTAGCTATTACAGATGGTGCCTCTGTCGCTCTTAGTTATATGCTTTTGATTATAACTGTGTATTTCAGTATATCTATATGCAGTGCCAGCGGACTCCTAGCGGTGCAAGATCCTCCGGAGCACCCCCACGCCGGAGGTGATCTTCAGGACATCATCGTGCAGCACGTTGGCACGGATGAACTTGCCTGAGAGCTCCTGCTGGATCTTCCCACGGCCCACACAGACCACCGCGATGGTCACCACCGAAACAGCCTCTAGGGTGCCCGTTACCTCGAGAAACTCGCTCTTTTTCAATACGCCGAGGAGTCCATCCGCTTCCTCTGCGGCATTGGTGAGATAATGGTCGTAGAATTGGTTCACAGTGACCGAGTCTCCGTTCTTCAGCTGCTGAAGGTTCATGAGACTGCAGATGAGCACCTTCTGCTGTAAGTTCAAGTTCTGGAGGCGAGTGCTAACGTTCTCACCAAAGGAAGCGGCACAGACTTTGGCGATATGCGAGATGAGGACCTTGGGAGCATTGGCCGCGTTGAAGGCGTTAATTTTGTCGAGAGTGTGGGACTTCCGGAGATCCTGCTCTGCCATTTCGATACCCTTGTAGCAGATATCGAATGCCTTGCGTAGGTCGCCCGTTATGGAGGCCGACTTTCTGCAGCACAACTGCAACGCAGCGGGGTGGATAATGGGAATTGCCTGAATTCCGGTAGCGCCCGCTGGGCCCTCATTTTCCTTGTTTTCGTCGCTCGCAAGACTGCGCAACTTCAGCGCACAGATCTCCCGGATCTGTTCCGCGGTGTAGGGCATGAACTGGAGCGACTCTGGACTGAGATTGTTGCTCTTGAGCCGAGGCAAGAACTTGTCGGTCAAATCCAACGCGTTGGAGATACTAATGATAATCACCTTGGTCTCAAGTTTGAGCGACACCATGTTGAACAACTGGAACAAGATCTGCTGGTCCTTGGTAATGAGGTAGTCCAATTCGTCCAATAAGATCACTGCGGAACGCACGGACCCGTGGCGCTGGCCAAGGTACTCCATGAGGTCTTTGGCGGTCTTTTTGCGTGAACTGACGCGAGAAGTCTCCAATTGGCAGAAGATCTCGTGGAAAATGTACTCCGGCTTGTGGACTGCCATACAATTTATCTTTGCAATCTTTATCTGGGGCCCATACTTCTCTGAAATCACCTGGAATGAGAGATTGACCTGCGCCGTTTTTCCTGTGCCAGGTGGCCCGGAGATGTAGAGGCTCTTGGACGTATCGGAAGTGATGTTCTTGTCGAGGAATTCATTGAGAAAAGAGGCCTCCTCGTTCCTGCTAACAAGGAAGGGCTCATTGTGCGACAATTGAGAGGAGCTGGACTGCGAGCTGCGCTGGAAAAGTGCCTTGGCCTGTGAGTACACGGACGTGTTGCGGGGCTTGGTGGGGGTGGTGGGAGGCGTAAGAGCACCGAAGTCAAGACACTTAACGCCTTTTCCATCAGAGGGCTGAAGGATATTGGAGAGGTCTCGTATCCTGCGTTTTTCTGGCGTCACTGGGGGTGAAGTGGGCATGCAAAAAGAGGTCTTCTTGGAGGGAGGAAGAGAGGCGCTGGACGCGTCAGAGACTCTTTTTCGGGGGGAAAACGACATGCTGGGATCAGTAGCAAAATGTGGGATTTGGGTGACTCAATGGAGTTCTGGGAACAATTTCGGCGTCAGCTGGAAGATAAGACGAGGGATGGCCAGGGAGATTTTCAGCCTGGGACGCGTAGCGCGTAGGGTCGAGGCCGACGCTCGACTTCCCAATCGGGACACAAGTTGAAATGACGGTGCGCGCGGGTGTTTGTTTACGCAGTAGCTCAGGGCCAGTAGCTGAAGGTCAGACGATGACAGCCGACAGCTGACACTTAGTAGGCTCCTCCGGAGAGTCGGAGCTGCAATATCCGCTCAGAGGGTTTCTTCCTTTTTTCGCAACTCCTCCGTGAGGATTGCATTCTTTCTGGTGGCCATGTAGACGTCTGCAGGCGTCACAGTGACACGGCCGGCGTGGTGAGCAAACAGCTCAAGATCCTCACCAAGATTCACCAACTGGTTGTACACAAGCTCCACTAGGGATGCGGTGAAAGTTGGAGTGGCTATGGTGGACTCGCTAAGCTCTTGCTCTACCATTGACGACACCGCGAGGTACACGGCCGCCTTAAGGTGTGCTGCGGTTTCCAGCAGCATGAGAGGTGGGCGTGTGGAGAGTACGAAGCAGCAGTAAGTTGCCAATAGGCGGCAGTGAGAGCGCAGTTAGCGGCGGTGGTGTGGAGACGACAGTGTGGAGGCCGCAAGGAGGAGGCTCGCGGGCCACAAGCCCAGGCCTGAGCAGCGGGGTCGGCCCCTGGAAAATCCTGTACATAGATCACACCCAGAACAGCACAGTAGCCGTATCGGCACCAAAACAGCTGGAAATCTATAGAAAACCATTCCACCAGAGTAAACGCCCAGCAGAAGCAGAAAATAATACTAAAATCCACACATAGGCCCCCCGTGCACCGTATTCACGGACCTTCACAGACCTTCGTGTACTGCATATAACTACTGGCGACTGCCCAATGGACGAGTCCGAAGCGACAAGGCTTTGCATCTACACGCGTAACTGTCAGAACGGAGAGCTGAATAATGGGCGCAAAACACCCCCTCTGCTCCCTTAGCGGGAGTGGGGCACCGCACCGTACCCCAAAGTTGGCAGTGCCGCTCAATGGCTTATTGTTCTCGCTGCGCACCCAAAGATTGGGTCCGGAGTTTTTGGATTAGCGGCCGGCGGAAATTTCCTCGTGTGCGTGTGGCGCTGACGGTCGCTAAATTACGCCCATTGACCCCACGCGGGCGGCCCCAACTTTTCGACGCTGCTCGCCCCTATCCAGCGACGGTGGCTTACCGCAAATTGGGGCCGAATTGCGAACTGATTCCTGCTTCTCGTGCTGACTGTGTCGTGTTGACTGTGTCGTGCTGACGCTGTGTTCTGTGCTCTGCTGTCTGCACTCACTGCGCTTCCAGCTCACTGCGCTCCTTTTGGCTGCTGTCTGCCACCGCTCATAGCTCACAACTCAAAGCTCAGAACTCAGAGCCCAACTCCAGCCCACAACTCCCAGCCCACGACTCACTGCTCCTGACGACCCAGAGCTGCGCTCTTCATTCTAAGAGCAGCCAGAGCCCCTAAAAAGCCAAGAGCTCGCTACACTACCCACCACCTCGACCCACCACCTCTCACTACCCTCTCCACTACCCTCACTACCCTCTCCACTACCCTCACTACCCTCTCCACTGCCAACTACCCACCCCTCCTTTAGCGCCCCCCACATGTCCAAGTCACAGCGAGGGATCTCCTACGTGCTCGGGCTGTCCAGCACCAGCGAGAACCACATCCTCCCCGTGAATGCCATCCAGCACTCAGCCGCCACCCGACGGCTCTACACCGCGGGCCGCGACGGATGCATAAAGATCTGGGCGCCCGCCACGGTCTCCGACGAGCCCATACCGCTGCCAGAGCCGGTCACGGGCCTGGACGAGCCGTTGGACGAGCAGTTGTTGATGTTGGAGACGTCCATCGGGTCCAATCCGTTGGCACATCCGCCGGTGGCGGCCCACGACTACTCGGTGCGCTCCTCGTACGACATTCACTTCGACTGGGTCAATGACCTCGCTCTCGTCAACGGCGGCCGCGCGGTGGTCAGCTGCTCGTCGGACCTCTCGCTCAAGCTCACGCAGCTCGAGGGAGAGCTCCACGCACACGCGGACCGCCAAGGGCCCCTGCCGGCACCTCCGGTGCTCAAATTCCAGAACATCCACACCGACTACGTCAAGAAGCTTGCGGCAGTGCCATCGCAGTCGCAGGTCATCAGCGCCGGCTTGGACGGGCGCGTGGTGGTGTGGGACCTCGCGACGCTCAGCGCCACCCACCAGTTCCAGAACCGCACCCCGAACTCGGCCGCCCCCTCCTCCGTCTACTCCTTGGCGTGCATGGACGCGCACTTGGTCGGGGCGGGAGGCGCCAACAACATCGTCAACTTGTTCGACACACGTGCCTCGCCGTCGGTGTCGGTGCGCCGCCTCATCGGCCACCAGGACAACGTGCGATGTCTCATGATGAGCGACAACTTCATCCTCAGCGGCTCGCTGGACTCCACCGTCAAGTTGTGGGACGTGCGCACCTTGAAGGTGCTCCAGACGTTCGAGATGCACGAGCTGCCCGTGTGGAGCTTGGCGTCGGGCGACGGGTTGCGCAGCTTCTACTCGGGCGACCGCGCGGGCACCGTGATCAAGACCGACGTGTCGTGCCTCTCGCAGCACCGCCAGGACCCCGGGCCCTTGGGCAACGAGAAGCTCGTGGACGAGAAGTTGGGCGTTCTGACGGTGGTGGCCACTGCCGACTCCGCGGTGCTCGCGCTCTGCGTGGAGACAGACGGCGGCCACGACGCGCTGGTGTTCGCGTCGACCGCCATGTCGCTCGACCGCTACCACGTGCCCTCCACCGGCCACCTCGCGCGCTACCAGTACCTCCGCACCTGCTCGGACCTCTCGTTCGGCTACCTCGGCGACGACTTGGACGTGGCGCCCCCAGCCCCGGCGGACGCCGCCGACGTCACCGACTTGAACTCGGGCTTCTACGACTTGGTCAGCCACTTGCTGATGGACACCAGCTACGACATCCAGTCCACGTTCTCGGGCACCGCGTACCCCATGTCGATCCTGAACAACCTCGAGGGCTTCCCGGCGGTGGAGGTGGCCGCGGCCGAGTCGCGCCGCTCGATGTTCGTGAGCATCGGTGGCGGCCCCTCGCCGGAGTTTGTGAACGGTGAGCTGGCGAGGGAGCCCGCGGCGAACCTGGCGGGAAGCCTTACGCTGGACGTCGCTGGGATGGACTTCCCCGTGGAAATCCTCCTCAACCCGCTCCCCGCGGAGCTGGTGGAGCTCGTGCCCTACAACGCCGCGCCCATGGAGCGGTGTCCCATCTGCCCGCGCAGCATCATCGCCAAGCGGATGTTCAACAACAAGCGCCACATGGTCGTGCTCTACCTCAACGGGGACATTCTGATCTGGGACATCTTCATCTGCCGGCCCGTGCTCGAGCGCGAGTACCGCGGCGGCCCCATGCCGCAGCAGAAGCTCATCGAGACGCGGCTCAAGGACATGGACGAACTCTTCGCCAGCCACCAGTCCATGGACACGCTCAACAACTGGTGCGAGGTGGAAATCAAGGCCGGCAAGTTGTTTGTGATGATCCGCGAGGCCATTTTCGACAACGTGAAGATCTACTACGACGAGCTCGTGGCCAACTACCCCTATCTCGCGCTTGAGCACCCGGACAGCGTGGAGGCGCGGCGCAACAGCCGGGTGCGCGTGACGTACGACGACCGGTTCTATCTCTCGCGCATCTTGCTCAACTCGCTCTTCCACCAGTACGCGCTCTACGAGTGGGAGTTCGACGCCGAGTTGCGTAGCGAGTTGCGCGCGCGCCGCCACAAGTCCAAGAAGCCGTGGCCGGCCGCTGCGGACCAGGAACCCGAGGAGTCCACCCTCAAGCGCATCAAGATGTTCAGCCGCAAGCTGTCGCGGAACTCGGTCACGGCCGAGGCGGAGGCGCCGGAGAACGGCCACCTCGCCAGCGGCCACGCCAGCGGCGCCAGCGGCCACACCACGCCGCACCACGGGTCCAGTCCGCAGGTGTCTGCGTCCGCCAGCCTCGTGTCGGTGGCGGGGTCGCTCGCGCTGGAGCTGTCGGAGGTGGCGGAGTTCCTCGCGTTCAGCCAGAGCGCGGTGCTGGGCCACCTCAGCAGCGCCTTCAACTACGACGACTCCATCATGAAGCTCCTCCAGGGCAACCGCCTGCGGTACCAGGAGAAGTACAGCGCGCTGGCGAAAAAGCTCGCCGACAGCCTTCTCTCGGTGTACCTGAATGACCCCAGGCTCGAGTCCAAGAACCGCCACCCCTCTAGCATCGGCATAGACGCCCTGAAACTCATCTACGACATCTACAAGCCGCTCCTATACCCCCAGCGGCTCCCCTCGAACTTGTTGATCATCATCTCGGAACACTCGCCCGAGTTGGGCAACGTGCGCGACTTGTTCAGCTTCCACCTCGAGGACATCCAGCGGCTTGAGTTCGGGTCCGGGTCCGGGGCCGGGTCCAGTTCCGGGTCCAAGAGCTTGGTCAACGATTTGCGGCTCTACTTGCCGAAATGGGTGGGCCAGCCCATTTTGTACGACTTCTTCCCCAACCGGGAGGGCCCCAAGATCTCGTTCCAGCTCGTGGAGTACGACTACACCACGTTGGCGCCCGAAAAGAAGATCGGCGGCAAGTCGGGCCGCAAAATCAAGCACCTCCCCATCAGCGAGGCCTCCATCAAGCTCTCGTCGCACAATATGCTCCGTGCGGGCAAGATCTTGACCTACTTGATCGAAAAGTTCGAGAGCAGAACCGGCGAGATGAAGGACCACGTGCCGCCCACCGAGTGGTTGGCTCTAGAGTGCAACGGGCAGGTGCTCCCCAACGACATGACGCTCCAGACGATCAAGACCAAGATCTGGAAGAACAGTGCGGACATTGTGCTCATTTTCCGGCGCAAATTCGACGACGAGCGCGCCCCGAAGTCTTAGACGGAACTACATTTATAGAGAAGGACATTAGATATGGAGAAAGGATAAAACATATGGAGAGAGCTGTAAGATGAAGAGAGTAAGATGGAGAGGAAGATAGAGAGCGTAGGGGAATAAATATTGCGGGTAGTGGAGATATGGAATATGAGGGATGAAAAAAGAGCGGATTGGAGAACTTGAGGAGTCGTGACTGAGTAGGTGTCATTGTTACGATACTGGAGCTAGGACCAGATCGTGTTGGAGATAGACGTTCAGGGCCAAGGCGCGCTAGTCCTCGCCAGAGCTCCCTACCGTCCAGACTAAGGGCCAAGCGCGCCAGCCCTGCCACCACTGACGAGTGCTTGGCCGCCTTATAGCCCCGCAAACAGCAGAGCCATGGACCAGCATCGAGTCAGATCCGTGATCACCAGCAGTGTGCAGCCCTCATTGACTTCCCTACTGTAGCGCCGTCCCCCTCTACATCACGTGACCGAGATGAGAGCGCTCAACTGAAAATTTGATTGAGCTGGCTGGCTCAACAACAACGACACTGCAGCATGGAAGACGTCGACAGAACCATCTCCCGTTTGTGGAGATCTTTTCGGACTGTCAAGGAGATGGTCAGGGACAGGGTAAGTCAAAGAGACGAAAGGGAGCCTTTGAGGAGCGCTAGAGATTTTTTGGAGATGAGCCCTCCAAGGACTGATAGCCCCTGCTTTCTCTGCCTGAGATACTAACCAATAGGGCTACTACATTACCCAGGAAGAAATTGACATGTCGCTCGAGGAATTCCGGTCCAAAATCTGCGACAGCATGAACGTTCCCCAAAGGAAGTTGATGTGTTTCCAGGCGAATCCGACCCCTGAGTCGCTCGAGAAGTTCCCCGACTTGGGGTCACTCTGGGTGGAATTCTGCGACGAATCTTCCGTCGGGATCAAGACCATGAGGAACTTCTGCATCCACGTCAGTGAAAAGAATTTCAGCACCGGTATCTTCATTTACCAGGCCAACATCACCCCTAGTGCCAACAAGTTGATCCCCACCGTTTCCCCTGCCTCCATTGAAACTTTCCAGGAAAGCGACTTGATAGTCAACATCACCCACCACGAACTAGTGCCAAAACACATCAAATTGGCCAAAGACGAAAAGAAAGAGTTGTTGACAAGATACCGCTTGAAGGAGTCCCAGTTGCCCCGTATTCAGAGAGAAGACCCCGTGGCGCGCTATTTGGGCTTGAAAAGAGGCGAGATCGTGAAGATCATCAGAAGGTCCGAGACCTCGGGTCGCTACGCCTCCTACAGAATCTGTTTGTAGGTCGCTACGTATGTAATATAGATAAGAATGGATGGGTGTAGTAGGTGCTAGAATTTGGTGGCGGGGCCCTGAGCTGGCCTGTCTTAGAACGTGAGCGCCTCCCGGCGGCTGCTGGACGCTCCGCTGGCGCCTACTCGGCGGGGGCCACTGCGTGGTGCTCCGCTCGCTGCGCTCGAGGCCCTCCGCAGGAGCCTCCACGGAATGGCCTGTGGAGCAAACAGTCTGCCGCCGGCGGCCGCTGCTCGAAGCACTATCGGGTTTTTGATCAGGCTCTGGAAGGGCTAAGGTCGGCTGGGCTCTTCAGCAATTGGCCCCACCCTCGCGCATAGAACGGCGTCCTGGGTGCCTGTCCACCAGCGGACGTTCTGAAGCGCCATCAGCTGGGCCGGACTCACCTCCACGCCCGCCAGACCGAGAAACACAGGCCCCACTGTCACCACCAAACTGTCGACGAGCTGTGTGGAGAGGAGGTCGTTGATGATGCGCGCACCGCCCTCCACCATCACCGAGGCAATGGAGCGGCGGGCCAACTGGGCCAAGATGCCACCCCACAACTCCTCTACGGTCCGTCCGGCCACAGCAACCCGCACGTACTCGCCTCCCTGTTCTTTCAAAATTTCCTCGTCCTCAGGGCAAACGGTGGCGTGGACGTCGACGACGATGAAGGGAGCTAACCCCTGGTGCTCACTTCGCACCTGGCGGAGCTGGGACGAGCTGTAGCGCCACTTGGCGCCCGGATCGAGCACCACCGGTCGAGGACTGGGTCCCAGGCCGTAGCGGCAGTTGAGCTTTGGGTCGTCTGCGAGAACAGTGCCGACCCCCACCATTATGGCGTCGTGGCGCGAGCGGAGGTAGTGGGTCATGGTCTTGGTCTCCTGGTGCGAGATCTTGGTCTGAACTCCAGGCGAGGCGGCGATTCGCGAGTCGAGCGATTGGGCATAGGTGAGGGTGAGAAAGGGGCGGGATGGAGATTTGGTGGGGAGGTACGGCTCAAGGAAGTGTGCGAGCGACTCGGGGAGCGGAACGAGTGACATGGGAGGGGTGGTGGGAGGTTCTGGAAGGACTAGCACGATCCTCGGAGCACTAGTGCGAGCTAGATCGAGCTGGCTCAATCTGGTGCGAATTCGCCATAGAAGAGCCTGACCAGCCCCATATCCTACCCTACATCACTCTGTCCACCCCTCACCTCATACCTCTCTCACCAAACTTTTTTCGACGTACTCCTCTCATTCTCCACTCCATTTCCTACAGGTCTCTCACTTCTCATTTCTTGAACCGTGTCGGTCGCGAGTGGTCCTCGCTGCCCTCTACGGCGCTGTAGTCTCTCTTTAGGAACTTGTCCATATCCAGACCCTGGAAAAAAGCACCCAATTTCTGCAGCGGCTTACTATCAGTGGGGCTAGACGACCGAACCTGCTCGCCACCCTGGAGATTGCGTCGTATGCGCTCGTTCTTCGCCTCCTCTGCCTCCATCAACCGCCGCTTCTGCTCGCGAGCTCGCACCCTCTGGCGCTGCTTCAACGCGCGATACTCCTGCTCCACATCCACGTCGTCTGTGTCGTCCACACCGTCGAAGTCGTCCTCCTCTGCCTCCTCCTGGGCCCGTAGCTGGACACGGTGCTCGATTTTCTCGATCACAAGCTCCCGAGAGAGCCCGTCGGAGGTTTCGCCAGGCTCTGGGAGCGCCTTCTTCTTTTTCGAAATGAAAATCGGCCGCTGGAGCTCCTCCGACTCCGAGCTCGAGCCGGAATATTCTGACCCGGACTCCTCCGAGCTCATGGTGCGGGGGCTGATTCAAGTTGCGAAAAATTCAGCAGAGTCTTCGCTGTGCCTGCAGAGCCCACGATAGTGGCGCCCGGAGTCGCCTTTGTAGCCGTCCGGAGGAGCCCAAGGTAATGCCCCAGAGCTGAGCAGTTATAAAATCACGTGTAGAAGATCACGTGGCCTATCATTGACTCCTCCCTTCTCTGCCGGTGCGAACCGAGGCCTTGGCCAGGGAGAGCGCCGAGACCTTCGCCCCGTTGCACCAACTCGGAGCCTCTGCTTCCGAATTTTCTCCTGCCTCCTCAGCTACAGGCTCCTAGTTCCCCCATGACATCTCCAGATGCTATACTCAGCTCCGGGCTGTAGAATCTCTCCTGGAGCAGCGACCGTGCCGCTGTCTTACGCGCACTTCCGCGCTCTTTAGGGCCGCCGCTGGGCCATCGTCTCGCTGCTTGGCCGCGCTTACTCAGGCACCGCCCCCTATTCGCTCCGCCGACATCGAGCTTCCCCGTACAGCATGTGATGAGCTGAAAAATCGCGTCCAGCTTTTGTTTTGCTTTGTGTTCTTAAAGGCCCCACCTCCAGCTTCCCCGACGGTTGTTTTTCTTTTCCCTGAGAACGTTCCTTGCTACGACCGACTGACGATAGCTGCTCTGTGCGTTGGATTTCTCTCGCTGTCACTGTCTCCACTACCTCCAGTTCACGGATTCACCGCTACCACATCGCCAAACTGCGCTAGTCCTCGCTAATCCGCGCCCATCTACCGTTGTCCGTGCACCATGACCTTCCCCGTGCCCACATTCGACCGCCCTTTCGGCATCAGCTTATGGGACACTTTTGACACTGTGGCCTCCACCGTCACCAGTGGCCGCTTTGTTCCCTCCACCTACGAGTTCGTCAAGGGCGTGTCGCCCTTCTCGACCTTCCCCCCGGTCGTGGTGGCCATTTCGGTCTACTACACCGTCATTTTTGGCGGCAACTACATCTTCAAAACATTCAAAATCAAGCCCTTGGTGTTGAACTCGCTCTTCCAGGTGCACAACCTCATTCTCACTTCCATTTCTCTCGCTCTTCTCCTCTTGATGACCGAGCAGTTGGTGCCCATCATCTACCACCACGGCTTGTACTACGCCATCTGCCACGAAAACGCCTGGACTCAGCCCTTGGTTGTGCTCTACTACCTCAACTACTTCATCAAGTTCTACGAGTTCTTTGACACGTTGTTCTTGGTGGTCAAGCAGAAGAAATTGACCTTCCTCCACACCTACCACCATGGTGCCACCGCCTTGCTTTGCTACACCCAGCTCATTGGGTTGACACCCATCTCGTGGGTCCCCATCACCCTCAATCTTGGCGTCCATGTGGTCATGTACTGGTACTACTTCTTGTCTGCTAGAGGCATCAGAGTGTGGTGGAAGGAATGGGTCACCCGGTTCCAAATCATCCAGTTCGTGTTGGACTTGGGCTTTGTTTATTTTGCCACCTACCAGAAGCTTATCTACACTTACTTGCCGGACTGGTTGGACACTTTGCCCGTGTGTGGAGACTGCGCGGGCACTATGTTGGCCGCTTACTCCGGCTGCGCCATCTTGTCGTCGTACTTGGTCTTGTTCATCGCTTTCTACATCGATGTTTACAAGAGAAAGGGCTCCAGAAGATCCAAGAGAGTCAAGTCCATCTCGGGCGGAATCGCAGCCCAGGTCAACGAGTACGTCCATGTCTCTGGAAAGGAGTCGCCGGTTCCCGAGGGCCAGTTGCGTTCCAGAAAGGCTTAGGCATGCTCCAGACCCCACTAGACTCTTAATACTTTCATTATAAGTTACAATATACCCTGCCATAGTTGTTGTAGATGAACTAAGGAGCACTGAGGATGCTTTTGGACCATGCCCAAGAACACAGGGTATAGGGGGCCATTGCTTGGCCAGAGTAGATCGATGAATAAGGCTCGCTAAGCCCTCGCTAAGCCCTCGCTAATTTGGCGGCGCCAGAGGCCGTCTCCTCGCTTATTCCGCGCCTGCTCTCCCCGCTCGGCTCGGTATATTGCACTAGAGAAACCGTCCAATTTTCGGAGAAATTAGCTGAAAATGATACATACTCACTAGAGCAAGAACATGAACACTCTGACCACATCTACACCCTTTTCCTATCCAGATATGTGCATTTTCGGGCATTGCCTCTGCTCACTAGAGGTAAGTATACTGCATATAAGCGCCCTTAAGCCCACGCCATAGCGCCCTTTAAGGGAGCTGCCGCTTTCCTACGACTGTACTTCTCTGTAGCTCGGGATACCCTCGGCAGCGCCCTTTCTGGTGATGGCTAGGGCGCTGGCAGCAGTAGCAAAGGCCACTGCCTCGTCGATAGACAGGCCCCCGGCCAATTGCAGCACCACCCCGCCGAAAAACGTGTCGCCTGCGCCGGTGGTGTCGACGACCTTGGCGACTTTGTGGGAGGGGCAGAACTTTGGCGCAGCTCCCTGGGCTGTGTAGACAGCGCCCTTGCTCCCGAGGGTGATGATCACCGCGCGGATGTTGTGGGGGCAGATGGTCGCCGCTAGCTCGGCGCACACAGCCAGAAAGGCAGCCACGGGCTCGAGCGACAGGTCAAAGACAAGGCCCACTGCGCGTGCCACGTCGAGTGCCTCGCCCTCGTTGACGATCAAAAAATCCAACCGGGCCAATAGCTCGGCGGAGATATACAGCCGCTGGAAGGGCGACGGGTTGTAGGCGACGTTGATGTGGGGCCGGTTGGTCTTGAGCCACTCAATGGACTGCACTGGGTGTGGGTACTCGTTCTGGAGGATCACAAAGTGGCGCAGAGGCGCTGCTGGGGCGCTGGGTGTTTCCTGGGGGAAGTAGCGGGCGTAGTCCGCTGGCTGGGGCTTGAGGTCGCCGTTGGCCCCCGCTACGACCATGATGCGATTCTCGCCCGTGCGCTCCTCCACGAGGATCACGGCGATGCCCGACGACTGCTGTGGGACCGTGGCCACGTGCTCGGTGTCCACACTGCTCGCCACTAGCGCCTCGCGGAGCTCTGTGCCGAAAGCGTCGTCGCCGACCTTCCCAATCATCCGCACGCCAATGGGCAGCTGTGGGGGCAAAAGCCTGGCACAAGCGAGCGCTTCATTGAGGCCCTTGCCGCCAAGGTGCCGTTCGAAAGAGTCCGCGAGGCATGTCTCGCCAGGCTCGGGCACTTTCAGTGTGTAGGTCACGAGGTCGTAGTTCAAGGACCCGATGACGGTGATGGAGGCCATGGTGCGTGGAGAAAAAGAAACAGAGCGAGCGGCCCATTGAGAAGCTCTCCGGTCCCAGACGCGCACGGCGTAGTCGTCGGAGACCCCTGTGGCACCACTCGTCGATGCCGCACAGACCCCGCAACGGTCACGAAGCAAGTGGTGCGGCAACAGCTGTCGTATCATGGCCAGAGATTCGAGGTGAAGAGGAGCAGTTGCTTGGTGGGGGCGGGGGGGGCACCGCCTGAGGGATCGGCCTGGGGATCGGCTTGGGCTTGGGCTGGACTGGGGCCCGAACAGCCCTGTACTTCCCTTAGTGAGTTCTTTGGTTCCTCCAGCGGTCTCCCGAAACATATCCCGACCGCTCGGGGCCTTGGCATAGCTGCTCCAGTACACCCTTCATCGCAGGGCCCAGGGCCGCTGCTCTACTGGTAGCGCTACAGAAGTCCTTGACTCACCCCTTGCTGTTCTCTACATTCTCGCTATTCTCTCTCTCTATACCACCATCAGTTCACTACATCCCTCTCTCGATCTCTCTATTCATACGGAAATCTACTTCTCTCTCGCTATCATACGGAAGTCTATCCTCTCACCCCTTGATCCTATGGAAGTCTGCCCTCTCTCTTCAATCTCATCCTCTCACTGAAAGACAATGGCTTGGCGGGACCAGAGCTGGCCGCGGGTGCCTGGGCCTCGGGAGCAGCTCCGGTGTTCACAGGGACAGCGTTTCCAAAGGGCGAGGGTCTGGAGGTAGCAGGGGCCGTGTTCACTGGCGCAGCATTGCCGAAGGGCGAGGACCTCGCCGGAGCCGCGGGTGAGCCAACACGGGCAGCAGGAGAACCGACAGCCGGAGAGGCAGCCCTGGCACCTGGCGACGCAGCACCGCGGTGCTCATCTCCCTGGGCCCGCTTGTACTCAGACTCCATCTCCTCTCTTCTTCTCAAGCCCTCGGCGTCCTTCTCCTTCTGAGAACGGATCTGCTCCTTCAACTTGGCCATGTTCTCCGCCTGCTTGCGCTTTCTTTCCTCCTCCGCCACCATAGCGGCCTCCTGCTCCTTCTGGTAGAGCAACTCCTCGAGCCTCTGGGCCTTCACGCGCTCAAGACGCTCTCTCTTCGCCACCTCGAGCTCCTTCTGGGCCTGCTTCTTCATCTGCTGCAACTTGGAGGCGTTTCTCTCGTCAATGATCTTCTTATATGACTTAAAGTCGTCCACAGTGCGCAGCAACCGATCCTTCAAAGCGTGGGCCTCCTCGAAATCTCTCTTGGCCTTGGCGATCTTGGCGGCCTTCATGGTCTCGTAGTCCTTCAAATTCTGCTCTCTTTGCCTCTCGGCGTCCTTCTCCAACGCCTGCAACTCGTAGCGACGGAACGCGCGCTCGGTGTGGTCCACCTTCTTGGACAAAATCTTCAACTTCTCCTCCAACTGCTTCTTGTCCTTGCTCAACTGCTCCACCTGCATCAACTGCAACTTCCTGGTGTCCAAGTCGTCCAAGTTGTCCAAGTCGATGGTGATAATACCCTTGGCGTTGATTTCCTCGGCGATTTTCTTCTTCTCCAGCTGGCGGATGGCCTCCTTCTCTCTCTCGAGCTTCTCGTAGTTTCTTCTCTCCTGCTCCGCGACCATGCGCTCCTGCTCGGCCTTCTGCTCGGCCGCCAATCTCTCGGACCGCAAGCGCGCTGCCTCCTCCTCCTGCTCGCGCTTCAACTTCTCCGCGATCTTCTTTCTCTCCTCCATAATCAGCGCGCGGCTCGCGTAGTTCTCCTGCTCCTGGACCATCGACTGGAGCGCGTTCTTGAGCGCAACCTCGCGGTTGTACTGCAATCTGGCGCTGTACTCGGGGTCAATTATCTTGGAGGAGGCAGCCAAGGTCTGCGCCAACTTCAGCAACTGGGTGCGGATCATTTCGGCAGGCGACACCTGGAGCTTGTCGGCGGACGCGGCGCCGGTCTCGGTGAACGAGTCCTCGAACGGGTCCGACTTGAACGTGACCACGTCGGACTCGTGGTCGAGCTTGAGCGACAAGTGGCCGTCCTTGGCGGCATTGATCACCAAGCTCTCCACCTCCAAGGGGCTCAAGGTGTACTCGGTGCCCTCGAAAACGCCCAAGCTGACCAAGAAGTCCAACTTGACCGTCTCGTAAACCTGTGACACCTGCTGGAACAACCGGATGAGGATGACCTCGGTCAAAGTTTTGATGTAGGGGCGGTAGTCCTTGTCGGCGGCGATGACCTTGAACACCTCAGTCACCTGCTCCTTGATCGTCAACGGGTGGAAACCGCCCTCCTCCAACACCTTGAATAAGGTGCGCACCTCCGAGTCCACGAACGACAAGATAGAGCGGCTCAAGATGGAGCGGATCAAGCTGTCGCGGGACGGCACGTGGTTCAAGTTGAGCAACGACGACAACTTGGCGTTTTTGGCACGCTGGTCGTCCACGACGGTCTCGTTGCCGGTGGCGGACTTCTGCGGGATGGCCAAGGTCGACAACACCAAGATGGAGGCGTAGTGACTCAACTCCTCGTCGGTGGCGTTGGGCGACTGCGAGTACAAGTTGAAGAACTTGTTCCAGGCGGACGCGTGGAACAACGAGTTGTCCGAGACCGCGAAAATGCGCGCCAAGTTCTCGTAGTAGTTGGTCATCATCACTGGTTTGGGCGCCTTCTTGGACGCGGTGATCAAGGTGTGCACGTCGTCCACCGACCGGAAGGACTCCTGCCACAACTCCAACTTCACCGAGATGTTCAACTGGGCAAAGCGCTGCTCCAAGTACCGCTGCACCGTTTCCGAGTCCAGCAAGTCGATCGCATTGCTGGGGTTGTAGTTGGGCTTGGGCTGGGCGGTGGTCAACGATTGCATGTGGGTGCGCAAGAGCTCACACAAGCGGCGGAACTCGGCGGTTCGGTTGAACTTCAAGCAGAACTGGAACGCCTGGTTGACCACGGCCGAGTAGGTGACCTCCAACTTGGAGTTGTTTCGCAAAATGTCCAAAGACGCCCGCAACGCCTCCCAGAGGAAGCGGAGCCAGGGGGTCACCAACTCGCGCTCGGTGCGGTCAGCCGAGTCGGCGTTCGACACGGCTGAGAGCAAAATGGACTCGGGCGACTGCACCGTCTCCAAATCCTCCGACTCCTCGGTGCGGTCGATCTTCACGTCCGCCTTGGCCTGGGCCTCGTCGAGCTTCTTCTCAGCCAACGAGACAAAACGCTTGACAATCACCTGCACAGACTCCAATCCGTTCTCGGTGTTCTGCACGTTCTTCTTGTACTGGTGGAGGGCATCCTTGGCCAATTTCCCCTTGCGTAAGTCCACCGCAAGCTGAATGAGGAGCAAGCCAATGGGCTCCAACTCTTCCACGGGCGAGTAGCGCGAGCGCTTGGCCGAGATCAACTCATAGAGCGCCTCGAGCGCAGCCTCGGGCTCGCCAACGGCAATGAGGTCCTCCGCGCGCTTGAGCACGTTCTCAGGACGCTGGTGGTGGTTCTTGTGGGGCGGTGCCATCGTGTGGTGATGGGGGTCTAGGGCTCTGGCTCGCTGAGAAAAGTTGAAGAATTTTATCGCGGTCGTGCGCGGTGTAAAAGGAGCACCAGAGGTCCAGCGGTGGATCTGGGCTAATTTACGGGAATCGCTCCTGGCTGGTCTACATGGGGCTGTGGTTGGCCAGTTTGGTTGTGTGGTCTGTTCTGTGTTCTCTTGTGTATTGGTGTGGTGTATGGGTGGCTCTTGGTGGCTCTTGGCGGCCCTTGGTGTGGACAATCGCCCGCTAGAGCGCGCCTACTTCCTCCCTAAAATGGCGGGAACTTTGCCTCCATCTCGGGGATCGAGCGCGCGAGGCCCTCCTTGTCCAACAAGAGCACGCTCAACTTGGGGTCGATGCCGTACTCCGTGAACACCCGCCGACTGTCGGTCTCCTGCTTCTTGTTCGTGTAGTCGTAGGTGCCCTTGTACAAGGAATTCGCCTCCAAAACAAGGTCTTCGTAGTGGAAATAGTCCTTTTCAACGCTCTCCGTCAGCTTCTTCTTTTTAGCCTTGCGCTCGTCCTCCTCCAGCTTCTCATTGGCACCCACAAGGTGGTAGATCTTCGAAATCACCAAGAAATAGTCAAATTCATACTGCTCGTGTGCGTCTTGTGCCTTCTCCATCTCCTCTAGAAGCATTTTGTACATGGGGGGCACCACTTCCACGGGCATATTGATCATGCGCTCGCTCACAATAAGCCCCACCTTGAGCTTGTCAGGGCCCGAATTCCGCAATAATTTCTTCAACATAAGGTTGAACTCGGCACTGGCAGAGGTCTGGCGGAGTACATAGTCCACTAGGCTCTTGATGGCGGACTTATTGGCGTTCTTGTTCAAGTTGATCACTGATAACAACGCAAACGGATCGCTCTCCTTTCCGTCGGTTTTGATGGTGGTACCCACGGAGTTTTTGGTGAGAATGAGCTCTGCTAGTCCCGAGATGTCGAACAACGCCGAGTCATCTCCAAAAAGCTGGCGCAAAAACGTTTTGGTGGCGTGGAAATCAACCTCGGGGTTCAAGTCAAAGAAGTCAAAGTCCACGTTCACCGTCTCTTCCTCCTGGCCCTGCTCGGTCTCGGACTCCGAGGAGCTGAGGTCAATGTCGGACGTGTCCTGGGGTTCTGTCTCCACCTTTCTCTTGGCCATGGCGTGCGTGGGGGTGCAGTGAAGAGGAGCGATGAGATGAGCGAAGGGCTGAGAGTAGCAATCGCAGTGCGAGACAGAGCCAGTGCGAGCCAGAGCCAGTGCGAGCCATAGACTGCGCTCTCCCACCACTGGAGTCACCAGCACCATGGAGCAGCTAGTCGAGGGCTACTCCTCAGACTCGGAGCCCGTCACACCCTCGGAGCAGGGACCAGCTCCACAAACTGCAGAGCCGCCTGCCCCTCAGCCGGCTCCGTCGCTACCCCAGCCAGTGCTCGCTCCGGACGTTCCCCTGCCCAGGGAAGAACCCCCTGCCCCAGCCACCTCCGCCGTCAACTACAGCCGCGAGTTCTACACAGCGGGACGGCCCATCCACCCGAAACGCAAGGACGCGGTCCAGAAAGCGCGCGAGCTCAAACGACGGCGAAAGGCCGCCAGCGACTTGGGGCCCTGGGCTGGCTACGGCCTGGACGAGGAGGCCCCTGAGGCCCCTGAGGCCCCTGAGCCCGAAGCTGAGCCCGAAAACATCACCGCCGGGGCCGCCGCTGATTTCCCCGAGCAAAGCGAAGAGGCCCCCATCACCTCGGAGCTCTTCGTCGACTTCGACTTCATGCGGCCGCCCAAGAACGCGCCTCCAGACAAGCGCCCTGCCTTCAAGGTGCCCCAGAGAGTCACGCACCACTACGACGGGCACTCTGGCGGCGTCAACTGTCTCCGGGTGCACCCTAGCGGCCACCTTCTCCTTCTGTGCGGAAACGATCCCGTGGTGAAGTTGTGGGACGTGTACCGCCAGCGGAAGCTCCTCCGGGGCTACTACGGGCACAGACAGGCGGTGAAGCACGTGGTATTTAACAGCAGCGGGTCGCACTTTTTGAGCTGCTCGTACGACCGGCGGGTCGTGGTGTGGGAGACACTGACAGGGGAGATCCGGGCCGAGATCAACGTGGGCGCAGTGCCCAACACCGCGCTTTTTGTGCCCGGAAACGAGCAGCAGTTCATCGTGGGCCTCAGCAACCACAAGATCTGCCACTACGACCTACTGCTCCCCGATTTTTCCACCCCCATCCAGCAGTACACGCATCACATCGGAGCGGTCAACTCGCTCACTGCGGTGGACGATGGTGCGCGCTTCATGTCCACGGCGGACGATAAGTCGGTGCGGATCTGGGACTGGCGGGTCAACATTCCCGTGAAAATCATCGCGGAGCCGTCGCTGCACCTGGTGCCCACGGCGGCGGTGCTCCCGCCCCACGGCGACTTTATTGCGCTCCAGTCCATGGACAACTCGGTGCAGGTGATGCAAGGCCGGGGCAAGTTCGCACGGAGGTCCAAGACGTTCCGGGGCCACAATGTTACGGGCTACGGCGTGGACGTGGCGTTTTCGGCTGATGGCTCCGTGCTCATGAGCGGCGACTCGCGCGGCTGGCTCTTCCTCTGGGACTGGGCCACCACGAGGCTCTTGCGCAAGTTGAGGGTCGATAAGCGTCCGCTCACCCACGTGGCTCCAGTTCCAAGGGACCCTTCCAGGGTCCTTGCGGGCGGCCTAGGGGGAAAGATCTACGTGTGCGAGTGACTACGGGGCCTAAATAGCGGCGGAACAGCGAAATGGAACCTGAGAGGTCGTAGATTGCGTCTATACGGCGGTGGGAAGCTCAGCGAGGAGGCCTCGTAGTGTAAGCGCTCGATGGACAAGGATCCTCCAGGGCCACGATGATCCGCTGCCGCCTGTTCCTTAGCGCCCAGGTGCGAAGGGACAGACAGGGCGCCTGCTTGGCGAGAGGCACTGCGTGGTGCTCAGCTCACTGCGCTCGGGGTGGGCCCCCCCGCAGGGGACAGCTCCCCGCAGGGGTCTCCACGAAGTGGCCAGCGGAGCGGACGAGCTGCCGCCGGCGGGCGCTCAAGC